>JBBDHG010000065.1:3315000-3870000 GCA_037951165.1 Lophius americanus | reverse complement strand
TGGGGTTCTGGTCAGGTGACTGGGACGGTCATGACAGAACCTTTATTCTGTGACCTCTGAACCATTCTTGGGTTGATGTTGAGGTGATCTTCAGAACATTGTCCTGCTGGAAGGTCCAACCACGACCCACTTTAAGGTTCCTGACAGGCTTTTAGGTGTTCATCCAGTATCTGCTGGTGTTTGATGGAGTCCATGGAACCATGTCTTTAACAAGATGTCCAGAACCTTTAGAAGAAAAACAGCCCCACACCATCAGATATCCACCACCAGACTTCACAGTGGGTAGTAGGGGCTTTTCTTTTTTTTCCCTTTCTTGCCACCCATCTTAGAAGTTTGTTTCGGTTTTATCTTAGCTGGGGTTGGTGTCGGCGCCATCTGATGGTGGTTAGAGAGACTTTCTGACCCCAAGATTCAACTGACCTCTGACCTCTCTAGCTGTGATCCTTGGAGAGTCTTTATCCAGTCCAACCATCCTCCTCACAGTGTGTGGGGTCAGTTTACAGACACGTCCTCTTCCAGGTTGATGTCTAACATCTCCAGTCTTTTTAAACTTCTTCATTATTGATCTAACTGTTCAAACTGACATTTTGAACTGCTGAGAGATGTTCTTGTCTCCATTGTCAGATTTGTGCAGCTCTACAACTTTTCTTTGCTCGTTTGACAGAACTATTTGTTTTATGTGGAGAAGGTAATGTTCCTTTTAATTATGTATCGTCATTAAAAGGCTTTAGAAAATAAAGTAATTTTTGCTGTTGCAGATTTTAAAGGGTGATTTTTCCTGAAATATATATTATAAAAGTGAAAGTAAGAGACTCTTATAATTATTTTTGTCGTGTTAAGTTAAAGTTTACGTCACGCTCTAACTCTCCTCTTTATGTCTTCCTCAGACGTGGAGAGTAAAACTCTACAAGGGGTCAAAGGTGAACTGCTGTTTGATAGATCTGCTCAGTTTCACCTGGAGAACACCACCTTGGACTTCCAGAAGCTCTCAGATAAGGAGGTCCTGAGAATCACGGGTCCACTCGGAGCAGATTTCACCATCAAAGTACGTAAAGTGTAACGTTTCCATACAAGTCCTGTTTTCAAGGCGACTTTGACCTTCAGCTCCGAGCAGCGTTCCTAAAAGGCGTCTTTCGACTGGTTGCTGTGGGTTTCCTGCTGACGGCATCCTCTCCTGTCAGCAGGAATCAATAAAAACAGGTTCAACAATCTCCTCCAGGATCTGTCCAACATCAATTTGCGGACGTTCAATGTCAGCAACTGGCCCGAATCGCCGGAGACCGAAAATAGCACTAAAACCGACACGAAATGAGGTTTTGTTGAGTGACTGGGAACATGAGGAAGAATGCTACTGGATGTGTAAATAAACATCCTCAAACTTTGGATTTTCCTCGGACTGATGAAAAAAACATGGCAGACATTTAAAATGCGGTTTCTTCCGCGGGCATCGGCGCCGCGTTCATTTCAGGAGAAATCCTTTTTCCGTAGTTTCGGCGCTGAGAACGAAAATGTGCACACTTTACATCGAAGACAGTTTGGGCCCAACGGTACCAGATGGTTCTAATAAATTCATTAGTGGAGTCGTTTTTTTTGCTAGTACCGGAAATTTGGAGATTTAATATAAGAAGATCTATTTAAGTTGAAAGAACTTTTAATTGTGCGGGTAGGGGAAGAGTCTTTTTACTTAATAGCTCTTAAATAATGTGAGAATCATCCATCAATAATAAACAAACATTCATTAACAGTTTGAATAAAAAAAAATTAAAAATTAAAAAATTAATTCTGTAATTTTTTTTTTTTTTTTTTTTTACACTGAAAGGCATAAACTACAATATATATAATTAATACTGTTTAATAATACAGCTTCATTAGACAAATACTTCTCATTCAGCACTCTATAAGAAGAAACGCATAAAAGTTTAATTCCCATGTTTGCTCAAAAACTTTTTCTTCTTCTTCGTCTTCTTCTTCGTCTTCGTCGTTTCATGCTCCGGTGAACTTTCCTCAGATTGAGTCAGACTAGTGAAACCGTTTATAGATCACTAACCCTGGACTCTCCCTGTAGGTCCAGTTCTCCAGTGGCGCCGACAGCGTGGTCCAGTACATCTACTACCAGCCCATCGTCCACCGCTGGAGGGAAACGGACTTCTTCCCGTGTTCTGTCACGTGCGGCGGCGGTGAGAATCCCCCCCCTCCCACCCCTGAAAGACGTTTCCTGTCATTTTTTTATTCTGAGTTTGTTTTATGCGATGGCATCTTTTCGCTCTGCAGGCTACCAGCTGACCTCAGCGGAATGCTTCGACCTTCGGACCGACCGGACAGTTGTGGATCAGTACTGCCATTATTACCCAGAGAACATCAAACCCAAACCCAAACTGCAGGAATGCAACATGGATCCCTGCCTGGCCAGGTCGGCGGGATTCACCTGGAAACCAAAACTTTAATCGAATGAACGTTGATGATCTATAACTCCTGATTATTATTTTTTTATCTTTCAGTGACGGCTACAAACAAATTATGCCCTATGACCTCTACCACCCTCTTCCTCGGTACGTCCTCGTCAACGCGACGCCCGCTCTGACCCGCCTTCACCCTCACCCTCTCTGACTTCATCGCCATCCTCTGTGTTCTCAGATGGGAGAGCAGTCCGTGGACCGCCTGCTCCACCTCCTGCGGCGGCGGCATCCAGAGCCGCTCGGTCTCCTGCGTGGAGGAGGACATGCAGGGCGTCGTCACGCTGACGGAGGAGTGGAAGTGTCTCTACACCCCGAAGACGCCCATCATACAACCCTGCAACACCTACGACTGCCCCGTCTGGCTGGCGCAGGAGTGGTCGCCCGTAGGTTGTTTTTGTTTTTATATTAGCTGCGCCGAGGAGGAGGAGGAGGAGCCACCGAATGTTCACGTTAGCGAAAAGTCGTAGATGTTACGGAATCTTCATCGCCCCAACCTGCCACATGTCCTTTGTGTTAACGCGAGAAGTCGAAGACTGTATCGCAGATGATTTTCAAATTCAAAACCCCTCTAGTCCTTAGTGTGAGGAAGAACTGGATTGACTTTCAAAAGGTCAGATGCATAATTCCACCACTAGGCGGAGCTTTTTTATCCTAAATCGTTCAGTTCCTCAACTGTCGGTCGGATTTAGTCCAAATTTTGGTGCCTAAGAACGGACCCAGAGGGTTCTGGCTTGTTAATATCATATTTTACTCTAATAGTTCATATTTTAGTCTTTAGGGGGCGCTTTTAAACAAAAACTTAAAAAAACACTGTTGGTCCGATTTAGTCCAAATTTACCTCAAATGAATCGCATCAACCGACAAACATGGATTTGTCGTATTTTACTGCAATTGTTGATATTTCACTCACTAGTGGAGTTTTTTTCCCTAACTGTTGCTCTTAAAACTAGTTAAGTGTATTTATCGTCACTATTGAGTCCATATGGGATCTGATCCCAGAGCAGACTGCCGACTTCATAGAAATAGTTGGATCGAGTGACTTTGGACTGTTTGGTCAGCAGGATTACACAAAATCTACTCAAAGGATTTCTATGAATATATGAAGTTTTTCCACCGACAGATTCTGAAGTTCTGGTGTCGACCCGGATAATGGAGCCGATCTTATCCTGTTAGCATGTTATTTTAATTTTTTGACGCTGTTTGATTCAGATAAAGCGCCGCTGACCCGTGTTTTAGTGCTCCGCTCCACCTGCGCCCTGAACGCACCACCTAAAACAATCAAGCCTTTACTTAAAACCAACATCATCAGGACTTTCGGACCAACCGGGTTACCTGCTCCAGATCCGCTCGCACTCCCGGGATGCTTATTTATTTAACGCTGAGCAGAAAATGTTGTATACAAGCCCTTGTGCAGGTTTTCTTTTTTTTCAGCCTCGCTGCTTTTACAGGCGCTAGCAGAGGCACGCCGTTAAAGTCGTGGCCCTCCAGGAACCGGCGCCGCTGTTTACCTTCCACATTCTTCCCCGTCAAGCCAGCCTTTAAATGCTTGTTTTGGCCGTCGGACGCACAAGGTTCCCCCCTGTGAGGGAGCCGCGGGGTCTCTGGAAGCTCTCGTTCTTCGGAGGCTGGCTGTCAAACGCATTAGCATATCTGTCCGTAAGAAATGACTGTCAGCTGATCAATAATTCACGTGTCCTGTCGCCGCCAGTGCACCGTGACCTGTGGCCACGGTCTGCGCTACAGGGTCGTTTTATGCATCGACCACAGAGGGTTGCACGCCGGAGGTTGCAGCTCGACCACCAAACCCCACATCAAGGAGGAGTGTCTGGTGACGGTGCCTTGTTACAAGTCTATAGGTGGGTTACATCTTTTTTTTTTTTTTTTAAACGTTTTAACCACCAGATTTGGGTTTTTTCTATCCCTGAAAAGTCGAGAATATAAACCCGATAACTCAAAAACTCATCAGAATTTCACGGAGCGTTTGTTTTCAGATTCTATACCTACATAGGCCTTAGTATATGGAAGAACTGGATTGATGTTGGGAAAGGTCGGTTGCATATTTCAGCCACTAGGGGGGGTCTCCTAAAGATTTGACTGTCGGTCCATATTGGGTGCATATGAATCAACTCAAAGAGATCTTTTATAAATCATATTTGACTCCAATAGTTCATATTTTAACCACTAGGGGGTTTGTTTGTTTTTTAATGAAAAACAGTTTTCGTTCTGTTCGGTCCGATTTAGCCCAAATTGACCTCACATGAAACGTCTGAAGGACAGGATCTGGATTCTGTATCTGATCTCAGACCGGACTGCTTACTTCATAGAAATAGGTTGAGTCTGGGGTATAGCTTGTTCAATGCATGGGGTTGGGGGGTTTTGCCCTTGCTGTCATGGACGATGGTTCAAACTTTGTCTCTCTTCGTCTCTGGTTTTCTTCAGATACTCTCCCAGTGGAGGCCAAACCCGTGTGGCACAAGCAGGCGATAGAGCTGGAGGAGGAGATCAGTGTTACTGAAGAACCGACGTAAGTATTAGACGTAAACGTATTTAGTCTCACTGATCCGACATAAAAACTGTGATGAGGAAGAAGAGGAGGTGAGGCGGCAGTACCTCTGCCTCACTGACGGGGGCAGTGCTGAGCAAACGGGTTTATGCTGGTTCCGCTGCTGCTCATCCTCTACGCAGAGATAAAATCAGAGTCCAGTTCACTACAGAGTCCAGTTCACTACAGAGTCCAGTTCACTACAGAGACCAGTTCACTACAGTAGTCCAGTTCACTACAGTAGTCCAGTTCACTACAGTAGTCCAGTTCACTACAGAGTCCAGTTCACTACAGAGTCCGTGTTTTTACGTTTTACACTGCAGAAATGTAAAATTCTATTTTTAAGCCCCGCTAGAGAAATAAATATATATATATTTTTTTATTATTATTATATAATCGAAAACACTTTAATAAATAAAAATGTAAGAGGAGTAGTGATGAACTTTATTTTTTTTTTACCCAAAATACCACATTTAACATTTTTTCTCATTTCTATAGTCTAAAGTGTTTTTCTATTTTTTTTTTTTTTTTTTTTTTTTTTCAAAAAACGGTTTGAACATATGATTTTTTGTTTTGCGTTGTATTAATCGTAGAATTGCGAAGGTGAACAAACACGCTCTTTCTCTGAACCGGTACTAGTATAACCTTCTTCTTTGGCCAAATATGGACTTTACCTGTGTGTGTGTGTGTGTGTGTGTGTGTGTGTGTGTGTGTGTGTGTGTGTGTGTGTGTGTGTGTGTGTGTGTGTGTGTGTGTGTGTGTGGAGAATTATTATTATTATTTTTTTAATACAATATAATAAAAAAATAAAAAACTTAAAATAAATACATAAGTAGTTAAACAAATGAATAAATAAGTAAATATTTTTTTTAAATAAGTAGATTAATACATAAATAAGTAACTAAAACAATTTAAATAAATAAGTAAAAATAAATACATTTAAAAAATTTAAATAAATAAGTAAATAAATACATTTTAAAAATTAAAATTTTCCATATTTTATTTAAAGAAATAATAATAATTAAAAAATAAATAAATACTCAGTTTGCAATCTGGCAATTAATCAGTGAATTTAATTTACTCTATCGGGTTCGTATATTTGTCAATCGGACTCTGACAGTGTCAGAACCTCACCGCGTGTCACTGCTGTGGCCCGTCACTTTAGTCGGGACCCGTGAAGAAGAATCCACCGCCGCTCCGTTCCTGCCTCAGTGAAGGTGTGAAGTATCAGATGTAAGAAAGGAGCGTAGGTCACACGAGGTAAAGGAGGAAGCCGAAGATGCAAGAAGAGGAAAAAAAAAAAGAAGATCGTTCTGGAGGAGCAGCAGATTGTTCATTGACTGGCCACCAACATTACCTCAGCCAGCGTCAGATGTTCCAGATGTTCCCGTTCCCATATATCAGCGCCATAATGAAGGCTGTCCTCTGAAGATGGACAATGTTTGGACGCCACCCAGCATCTCGCATGACTCGTCTCAGAGGCCATGTCAGCCAGCTCCCAACATCTGTTACTCTGACGCGTCTTTGGAGAGAGGGCGATCGAAAATATCCCAACATGTGATTTTAGTCTTTTCCTCCAATAGCGCTTAAATATCTGCGTATGATGCGCCGCCGCTCACGGGCCAACGACAATATCTGCCCGCCATATGGAGCCAGGTTACGGATGTGAGAGTGAAGAGGAGGAAGAGCCTGTCTTATACTTATCACACGTTAACGCCGGCAGCGAGCCCCCCCCCCCCCCCCCCAAAATGAAACCCATTTATGTCCCAAAAGTGTTTTTTCTGGAATAAACACTTTCCCACTGATGGAAATCTAATTGATATGTTTAACGTGAGACTCGATGGAGTCGAGATTGTTTTTCGAAGCGGCAGATGGGCTTTAACTAGGCATGAAGACAAACACGCCCGCGGGTCCACGTGTCGGCGCTCTTCGCGTGCGTTCCAGGACCTGACTGCCGGTGATTTCATTTGTTTTTCGATGAAACACAATGGTTCCCTGGGCTCTCGTAAAAAAACAAAAGAAAAACAAAAAAGAAACAACTCAGCTCTGCTGTAATTATGAGCTCTTTATTCAGGCTTGTTTTGTGGTCAGTGGGTTTGAAGCCGGAGCTGACGCTGCGTGCGGCGCCGCTTCACGCCGTCACTGCTAGTTGGGCCCGCTAAGAAAGAAAAACCGTCTGCAGAACCGGGCTTTTATAGTTGGGCGGAATTAGATTCACTCTACACTGGCGTGAAGACTCCAACAGGTTCGGTAGAGCCGCCGTCTCGCAATCAGAAGATCGGAAGGTAGCCGGTTCAAGTCCCAGCAGGGTCTTTTTGTCGTAGGGTCCATGGGCAAGGTTCCAACCCAATACTCTCCCCGGGCACTTCAAACGGGCCGCCGCCGCCGCTCCCCCAGGGACGGGTTGGTAGCAGATAAATTATTTCCCTACGTTGTGCTGTTAAAGACTTTATGTGATCAATAAAGTATTGATTATTATTATTATCATTATTATGAACAGGTGGTTGGTGATGTCATCGTTTGATGGCAGTGACGTCTCAAAACTGTCAGCTTTGCTTTGGTGTTTAAAGACGAATTTAAACTGGAGATAAAGCCTCTTGAAGTTTTTCCAAACATTATTTTTGTGCCCGTAAAAAACGATGACAGCTGGGAAAATTATATCTTCATTTTTTTTCAATGAAAAAACAGATAAAGGGGTTGTTTTATTCAGACTTTGTAAGAGGACTTTCCTGTTGTCTGCTGGTTAAAGTTGCTTTTGTGTGAGAAAACGCCACGTTTTATAGCCTTTACAACAATTGAAACTTTAATTTCCTGCTCACCTCTTTGGTTGAGTTTGTTTTTGAGTCACTGTTACTAAGTGAAAAATGTGACTGAACCTAAAGAGTAAGGGTCCGAGGACGGAGCCCTGAGGGACACCCCGGGTCAGAGGAGTAATTATCCATGGCTATTGAGAAAGTTTCTATTTGATTAGTAGAATTTTGGTATTTAAAGCATGTGAGGACCAAAATTATGTAACTAAATTTATAAAATCAAAAAACAAAGTCTGATAAGGTTCGTTTTCTGAAAACATGGTTTGACAAAACATTTTTAGCTAATCTAGTTAAATGTCCGGAAAAATGGTTGTTTTTTTTCACTGTTTAAAAACATGCTGGTGTGAAACATTTGTCATTTTATGGAAAATGTAGAGATAATAAATGTATTCTATACATATATATATATATATATATATATATATATATATATATATACATATATATATATTTTTTTTTTCTGATTGAGGACATTTAAATTGGTAAAAAAATAAACCTCTACGTTCCCACAATATAACGGATGTAACGTAAATGAACCATTATGAAGGTTCTGATCCTTTCAGGAAGAAGCAGATTTCCTTTAAAACGTATCTTCACCTTCATTTCCCCAAAAAACTCTTAACTCCAAGTGAGAGCGTCCAGAGATCGGGAGGGATCCAAACTACCCTCCTTCTCTCTCACACCTTCCCTTTTTATTCTGTCTTTCACACCCGAAGCTATTAAAAACGTGGAGCGTTGACTTTCCCCGCCTCCAGCTGTCACTCAGCCTTGACGGGCCTCCAGGCGGTCCTGGGATTCCACTGATCCGAATGCATTTCCCTCACGGATCCATTCTTTAACACGAGGAAGGACGCACGTGAAAACGCGTCGTAATGCTTTGCAGCTGTTTCGTCGGCGGCGCCGACCTTGTGTTTCAGAACTATTCAGCGGTTCGATATCGTTAAAAACCTTTTTAGCGGAGGGAGATCTGGGAAAAGGTCGTGGAAGCCAGGATAAGAAAAGAGGTGATAATCTGTGAGCGGCAGCGTGAGTTTCACGCCGAGGAAGAGGACTACAGACGAGATGTTTGCTCCGAGGGCGATGATGGAGAAGGTCAGAGAAGTTCAGGAGGAGCTGCACTCTGGATCTGTGGATTTAGAGAACAGCGTACCACAGAGAGCGGAGGGAGGAGTTGTTGGATTGTGTGAGGAAGTCTGGAGCGACGGAGAAGTATATTAGAGAGGTGTGGGTTCAAGGTGGAGGTGGGACTGCACCAAGGATTTGCTCTGAGCCCCTTCTTGTTTGCTATGGTGATGGACAGGCTGACAGATGAGGTCAGACAGGAGTCTCCATGGACTATGATGTTGGTGGAGGACATCGTGATCTGTAGTGAGAGCAGGGAGCGGGTGGAGGAGAACCTGGAGAGGTGGAGGTGGTGTGAATGAAAGGGAGGCAGGTGGAACGGTGAGGATGGAGGAGAATAGGTGGAGAAGTTGCAGGAGTTTAAGGACTTGGGCTCAGCTGTTCTGAGAGATGGAGGGTGTGGAGAAGAGGTGAAGAAGCGAGTGAAGGCAGGGTGGAGGAGGTTTCTGGATGTGTTGAGAGAGGACATGCAGTTGGTTGGTGTGACAGAGGAAGATGGAAACAGATAAATCACTTTTTTGCAGCAGTATTTGAACTATCCTCGCTGCTGAAGGACATCCTGGTTCCATTTTGTTACTAATCATCCCTCCGGTTTTCTTCTCCAGCTTCATCCCTGGTCCCTGGCAGACCTGCAGCAGGACCTGCGGTACTGGAACCCAACACCGGACCGTCAGGTGTCAGGTGTTGCTGTCTTT
This sequence comes from Lophius americanus, assembly GCA_037951165.1. Classification (NCBI taxonomy): domain Eukaryota; kingdom Metazoa; phylum Chordata; class Actinopteri; order Lophiiformes; family Lophiidae; genus Lophius; species Lophius americanus. Next base: position 3,860,375 of record JBBDHG010000065.1, on the reverse strand, counting down.
CTCCCAGACCGTCGCCGACCTGCCTGACGACGAATGCGAGGGAGTCAAACCCGCTACGAGTCAGCTCTGCTACCTCACCTCCTGCTCCGGTCTTCTGGGCAAAGCAGAAGAACGTGAAAAGGAAGAAGAGGAAGATGAGAAGACGCCTGAAAGAGAGGAACTGCACGACTGGGAGTACGACGGATTTACGGAGTGTTCGGAGATCTGCGGTGGAGGTAGGGACCATTTCGGACTCCTCAAATTTAAGAAAGTCCAACATTTAGTTACAACTTTTAAAAATCTAGATCTAAATGTTACATTTTAATGTTAAATAAAAAGCTAAATCTCAGTTTTATACCTATACGATAAAATCTAAATCTAAATGTTGAACCTAAATGTTACAAAAATAAGCAAATTTACAGTCGACGTCAGCGGAAGTACCAAAATAAAATCTTGATTAAGAAAAACGATTCTATGAACCCAGGCGTTTGCTCTTCTAGTTTTGGGCCGGAGTCGTTTTTCAACATCGTCGGTTTGTTGTTGAACCGTTCCATAAAGTTTTAAAGTTTTTAAAACTGCAAAAAGGGACGGCGGCGTTCACCATGATGGAAACCAGCTCTTATTTTGGCGCTCCCGCTGACGTCGATTTAAATTTGCAGATTTTCTAAACATTTAGTTGCAACGTTAAATTTAGATTTAACACATTTATGTAACATTTTGATTTAACATTTGGAGCTAAATGTGGCAAAAAGTCACCGTTTAAATCAACCTGTGCGACATTTTTTTTACGCATGACGGATTATTGCACTAATTAATCTACATAAAATATTTGGAGCATCAAAAATATCAAAGAATATCAGAGAACATTTGCTCCAATCAGAAGGAAGACAAATCCTTTCATGGAGTCCAGTGGTGGTGGTGGCGGATGACTGGTCTGGGACTGATGAAGCTGATAAAATCATGAAGTTGGTGAATTTTTGAGGTTGATATAACCGTAGATCGTAACGGCACCAGCAGCAGTTATCTCTGTGGACCCGCTCTAATCTCCCCGCCTTCAGAACCAGGCCTTTATGGTGTGACATGTGTGTTAATGTGTAACTTAATTTCTGCTCAAGGGCGGAGTCTTGATTCAATGTCTGTGTGTTCTCCGACCCAAACCCAATAAACTTCCATTCTGGCATGATTACACTCGTGGATCCGGTGTCGAATCCACGCCCTGAGGGGCGGTGCTCCTGTGGACCGGCCCGCCACTGTGGCCTTTCAAGTGGCTGTTTCACTCTTATCGTCCCCGACATGTGACGCGGACTCAGAGATTTAAGTTACATAGCTTTTAACACGAGCCGACATCTCACTCTGTAGGTTTAATCCGAACTCAAGCCGGCAGCTGTACTTTGATTCTAGGTCCTTTGAGCCGCGTGAGATAAAAACACTTCTTTCTTTTTCGGATCTCGGTGAAACAAAATATTCACGATGAAAATCTTTCTGATGTATACGTTGTGTAATCTGTTCAGAACAAAATGATGGACCCGCTGGTGGCTGGACTTTAATCACAGGCTGATCCAACTCATAATGTGTCTCAGTGGTGTGTTTGACCCACCTGCAGTCCTGTAGGTTCTCCTGATGGTCTCCTCCCAGGCCTGGATCAGAACTTAAGTGAGCTCCTGGTTTATGGTTATACTTGGTGGCGTCTATCCAACGATACATAACGTCCCAGAGGTTCTCAGGTAGATTCATGTCCGGGGAACATGAGGGGCCCTCAAGGCCATCAAGACCTTCATCATCCAGGAACCGCTTACACACTCTGGTCACTTGAGGCCCGGCATTGTCCTGGACCTGGAGGAACCTAGGATCAGCTGCACCAGTGTAAGGTTTCATCCCGGTACCTGACAGCCGTCAGGGTACCGTTCGCTAACATCTGGAGGTCTGTGAGTCCCTCCAAGGATCTGCCTCCCCAGACCATCACTGATCCACCACCAAATCAGTCCTGCTGGATGAGGTTCAGGAAGCAGAACCTTCACCTTCACCTTCCTCTATATTCACTAGAGGACGTTTGGCCCTCATGGTGTCTGGTTCTGACAGTTTGGACGAAAAAACAACACGCCAATAGCTGCTGGAGGTCATCTTACAGGGTTCTGGCAGTGCTCCTCCTGGTCCTCCTCACACTGAGGAGTAGGTTCCGGTCCTGCTGCTGAGTTGTTGTCCTTCTGCGGTCCTGTGCAGCTCTCCTAGAGTAATAGCTCCATCTCCTGGTATCTGATCCACACTCCTGACGGTTCTTGGAGACACAGCGAACCTTCTTGTGTATGGTCCTTCATCCTGACCTTCGTCCTGGAGGAGCTGGACCACCTGGTTCCCCTGAATGTTCTTCAGGTACCACATCATGGTTCCAGTAGAGGCGAGGACACTAGCAAAATACAAAAACTAGAGAAAAATCCGCCAGGACAGATGAGGGGATGGAAATAGTCTGTGGTCACCACCTACAGAACCGGCCCTTTTTTTTGGGCTTTGTCCTGCTGTTGCCTCTCCTGTCCACCTGGTGGCGCTTTCACTTTCACTAAAGCAGCAGAAAGTGATTGACAGTCGTTTACAGCTTCCCTAATGTTTAAAGAAGTTTATTTACTAGTGGAAGGAGAGTTTGAAGTAAATCTTCAAAGTAGCAAAAATTCATTAAATAGTCCAATAAAGTTACAGCTGCAGGTTCTGAACATGCCGCCAGCATTAATGTCTATCGCAGAGGCAGCACCTGTAAACCCATAGCAAATCCACTGGACCTCCATACGGACTTTAAAATGTAGGAAATCTGTCAGACCTGCAGGCGCTGGGTTCTAGCCGACGGGTCTGACCGTGAATAAATCCAGAATCCAGAACCTCTGGGTCATGATTTTGACGGTTTGTTCCTCTCTCATGCTAGGTGTGCAGGAGGCTGTGGTCATCTGCCTGAACAAGCAGACAAGGGAACCCGCGGACCAGAACTTATGTGTGAGCTCCCGCCGGCCGCCGGAACTCCTCCAGGACTGCAAAACCCAGCCCTGCCCACCGAGGTACCGGGAAACCCACCAGAGAACATCTACATCGTTAAATCTGTCTGTGTTTATTATATCACCGAAACAATTCTGTGATATTTTGGAATCTTCTTCTAAACCTTTGTGCGAGGACGAACTGGATATCTCAACCCCTTAATTCTCAACCTTTGGTCCAATTTTGGTTCAACTTGGTTCTTCTGAATCGATTTTAGGAGATTTATCTTGTTTATGCGTATTTTACTCAATGGAGGGGCTGTTTTTATCAAAAACACTATTTTTCAGACTAATTATTGGTCAAATCTAGTCCAAATGTGGTGCATATGATTCAACTAAAGGATATCTATTTTGAATTTATCATATTATATTCTAATAATTCATATTTTACTCACTAGGGGGCGCTTTTTTAACGAAAAATCCCTATTTTTTAAACATAACTGCCTAATTATTGGTCGAATCTAGTCCAAATGGTGTTCATACAATTCAACCAATGAATATCTATTTTGAATATATCATATTATACTCTAATAATTCATATTTTACTCACTAGGGGGCGCTTTTTTTGCGAAAATCACTATTTTTTTAAACATAACTTCCTCATTATTGGTCAATTTTAGTCCAAATGTGGTGCATTTGATTCAACCAAAGGATATCTATTTTGAATATATCATATTATACTCTAATAGTTCATATTTGACTCACTAGGGGGCGCTTTTTTAACGAAAATCACAATTTTTTTAAACATAACTTCCTCATTATTGGTCAATTTTAGTCCAAATGTGGTGCATTTGATTCAACCAAAGGATATCTATTTTGAATATATCATATTATACTCTAATAGTTCATATTTTACTCACTAGGGGGAGCTTTTTCTATGAAACAACAAATGTTTCGGATCCGTTGGTCCGATTTAGTCGAAATTTAGGCCAAGTTATTACTTTGTCAAAACTGCAGCCCAGAAAATAATGCTATAAACTCTATGGAGGTGAGATATTCATCTACAGTTTTCCAGACTTCCACACCAGCCCCACCAGTGGTGAGATAGTCCACTTTTCAAACTTTTGCGTCCATCCAGGAACGTAGGAGGCCATTTTTTTTGAGGTTTAAAAGTCTGTGTAGCTAACAGTTCCCTGCTGGTTTGTCATTTTTCCTTTGGTGATCCAGGAAGGTCTCGTGGAGATTAGACATCTCTTTTACCAGCGAGTCCTCGCCAAGACAGGCAGCAGCTCACAGACAGAAATAACAATTCACAAATCTGAAATGGATTAAAAAAGAGTAGATATCAAGATGAATCATCCATATTTGTCAGAATTCATCAGCTTCAGGGATGCAGTGGGATTTACATGAATCAATGAAAACATCACAGCCAGATGTTCCTGCATCCAAGTCTTTCAACATGGCTGTGAGTTCATTCATTCGGACCTGCTCTCCCAGATTCAGGTCATTCTGCGATCCATTCCAGCCAGCGGGAAGCGGCGAACTGGAATTTTCCGAGATCAGTTCGGACTTAAGGGACTGAAGTTCTGGGAGTGAAGACGAGAACTTTTCATGTTTTTACGTTGGATAAAGGTTTTGATAGAAGACGGAAGCCCCCCCCCCAAAATGGCCTCATGAAATAGATATGAATAGTTCCGTGGTGAAGTCTGCAGGTGGACGAGGAGGAACATCAAACTCTGGTTTTCGAAATGGTGATAAACCTCAGAGCTCGGTGGTCCCGGGTGTGGGTCCACATGACATCACCGTAGTCCAGCACAGACTTCCCAAAATCAATCAAGTTCCAATTCCATAACATCCCCGACTTTCCCTTCTTCTTCTACTTCTTCTTCTTCTTCTTCTTCTTCTTCTTCTTCTTCTTCTATTTCTACTTCTACATCTGCTTCTTTTACTTCTACTTCTATTTTACCTCTACTTCTTCTACTTCTACTTCTACGTCTTCTTCTACTTCTTCTATTTCTTCTTCTGCTTCTACTTCTTCTATTTCTACTTCTACGTCTTCTTCTTCTTCTTCTACTTCTACTTTTATTTCTTCTACTTCTACTTCTTCTACTTCTACTTCTTCTACTTCTACTTCTACTTCTACGTCTTCATCTCCTCCTCCCCCTCCTCCTTTGATCATCTTCTTCTTCTTCTGCTGTGTAGAGTTTGTCTTGAGGGGATGCTATGAAGAACTCTCAGTGGTACTAGACCCTTCATCCGGTACCATTGATGTCCTTTTACAAAGATTCTGTTCTATATTGAGTTCTGGTGACTCTAAAGGAATTCTTTTGATGGTCCGTCCATTTGATGTGAATCTTGATTCATCTTTTACAATGAATCACATTTGATGGAAACTTTTACTCTAGTTTGAGGTCTACCTTTTCATAGACTACTAAGTTTATCCTTCTTCACCAAGAATGTTTTCTCTGCCCTTGTGCCCTTCAAAGGCTTTAGAGATCAAACAAACCATTAATGAACCAAGGTATTTGCCAACTTTCATGTCGGTGCTATCAGAACTCGGTTCTTTCACGCATCGTCCATCGAGACTGAAACACTTTGAATGAACACTTTTGGAATCTCAAATGTCAACACGAAAGTCGTGAAATGCCGAATCCTTCGACGACACAGTGACATGACATGTTTCTTTTAACAGAACCCATAAATGTCTAAACAGCGAGTAGATTTTGCGGATCGCAGCACGTTTCAGGTCAACGCCGCGCTGCACGGCGCCGCTGTTCCACCGCTCACACTCGCGTCAGAGAAAACCCGGAGGCTTGCAGCCTGGCCTTCATGTTTTTCCAGGCCTTGGGTTTTGTTTTCAGGCACAACAAACGCCGTATTGGACCTGTTTCCTTTGGCCTTCCTCCCTCCCTGAGGCCTCCTCACCCTCCCGGATTGAGCTACACTCTTTGGATACTGTTCCCTCTGAAGGGAAATAGCCATATGATTTGGCTTGAGAGTATAGAACTGGATCTAGAAACAAGCTTCATTCTCAATTCTCCTCAGTCCTTGGACCTTTTGTAAATATGAAAAGTTTGAGAATATCACCTCATCTGCCAAGAAAGACGTAAAGCGGCTGCCATCTTGGTCAAAGGTGAAGTTTTCAGATTAGCACGAGTCATTGTGATTAGCTGGACAAATGTCCGAATACTTTCAAGAGTGGAAAAAAATATCTCCGGCAAACTTCGATGCAGTATGATGAGATGAAACGAGATGGGATAAGATAAGATAAGAAAAGATAAGGTAAGGTAACGTAAGGTAACGTAAGGTAAGGTAAGGTAAGGTAGGATAGGATAGGATAAGATAAGATAAGATAAGATAGTGTATATATATATATGTATGTATATATATATATATATAACTGTAGTTTAATGATCAGTGTTGTACTCACAGGTGGAAAACAGGAGAGTGGAGTTCGTGCTCTGCTACTTGTGGGGTCGGCCTGATGACCCGGACCGTGGCCTGCACCCACCGGCCGTCCCGAGACAGCAACCGTACTGAGGTCTTGAGGGATGAAGACTGTCACAGACCCAAACCAAACCCGGTCCAAGCCTGCAACCGCTTTGACTGTCCTCCTACATGGGACACACATGACTGGGGACAGGTAAAAGTTTCACTGGCCCAATTCGGCTTACTAAATGTTTGGTCCAGCAATAAGACGGAAACATCCCAAACGCATCATCCAAATAACCCGTAGAACCTCTGAATGCTTTCCCTGCAGTGCTCCCGGAGCTGTGGGGGTGGGTTCCGGAGGAGGCAGGTGTTGTGCAAACAGCGCTTAGCCGATGGCAGCATCCTGGAACTGCCTGAGACCTTTTGCCCGTCAAAGATCCCCATAAACCAGCAGACCTGTGCCGAGCCGGAGTGTCCACCACAGTGGGTCACAACTAACTGGGCCCAGGTAGGCATTCAACGTTCAACGCATCTATCTCTTTGAAGTTGACAGAAATCACAAGTTAGCCCCGTCAGCACAGTTTGAAGAGTTCTTCTGGTCCTTATCGGACATGGTTGTTGGTTTTCAGTGTTCAGTGACCTGTGGAAGTGGCGTTCAGAGACTTCAGATGGTCTGCAGGAAAGATGGGGAAGATGGAGGACAGTTGACTTTGGACCCTGAGAACTGTTCCATGATGCCTCGGCCCACCAGAATCCGGCAGTGCTCCCTCAGGCTCTGTGATAGTAAGAAGTCCTCCGTCTGGTTCCTTTTCATCAACTGGTACTAGTTTGGATAAAGTATAATTAGTAGTAATATCCCAGAAAAGTCGTGGATATCACCGACTCTTCATCGCCGCCATCACCGATCTTGGTGTTAAGTGATAACTCAAAAACTATTTCATGGATTAATTTATACTTTTATAAGCCCCCAGTGTGAGGAAGAACTAGATTGATTTTAGGAAAGGGCAGTTATATATTTCCAACAATAGGGGGAGCTATATCTCCTAAATGTTTTTGGGGGCCGTAATTTCTCCACCCTTGTTATATGATATGAGGAATACTCTCTATCTTGAATATTTGATCTATTATGCTAACAGTTTGTATTTTACTTGCTCTGCGGAGCTTTTTTTACGAAGTAACGTTTTCCTGACATAACGATTTAGTCCAGATTTAGCTCATATGGACCGAACTTGTATTTGTCATATGTTGACTTCATAGAAATAGTTAGGTAGAGTCTATATGGACTGTTTGCGATTATTAATGAGTCACATTATATTTCATCACAGATTCTGTCAAGCCCGATCCCACCATCCTGGCCCAGAGGAAGGTCTATATCCAGTTGAGGAAGGGCAGAAAGTTGCACTTAGTAGTCGGGGGCTACGCCTACCTTCTCCCCTGGACAACTTTGGTCCTTCGTTGCCCGACCCGTCACTTCCGCAAGGGGCACATCCAATGGTTGAAGGACGGAAAGCCTTTGATCGGCCTTCCACACCTTTCCATAACGCCGCTAGGATACGTGAAGATTCTACAGGTCCAAACATCTGACGCAGGGATTTACACCTGCATTGCCGGTCCGGCACAAGAACATTTCATCCTGCAGATCATTGGTAGCAAGCAAAAGCTCTCTGTCCCGGGTTCGTGGCACCTCCGAGACAGAAAACAAAAGGTCCGGCAGCCGGCATCAACATTAGAGAGATTGGAGGAGCTGCCCATCTCGCTCAACCGGTATGACAACGTCGTAGAACGTTTGCTAGAACTCAAAGGTTCTCTCCACGATGAGAAGGACATCGCTGATAAACCGTACTCCAGTGAGAAGAACAGGTCCACCCTGGATCCTGATAGCTCAGAGTTCTCTAGCACCTTCCTACTCGTTGCTGACACCCGCAGGCTAGATGAGCTGGAGCAGAACCTCTCTGAAGGCCTCAGAGGTCCGTGGGGGGAACAGGTCATTGCCCAGCTGCTGAAGGAGCTCGCCATGAAACAAGACGAAACCAACGAGTCGACTCTTCATCCCCCAGAAGGTGCGCAATCCTCCACGCAAGGGCCCCCCCTTTACAAATATCAACACCGGACCTCGTCCAGGCCAAGGGGCCCGGTGATGGTCCAGCGGTTCAGGAAGGCGGGATTGGCTCCATCGTCTGATATGATAGTCAATGTGGGGATGCCGGTTCTACTCCAGAAACCCGTATCGAGTCTGGAGCTGAGGTGTGAAGCTCTGGGGAACCCAGATCCATCCCTGACGTGGACAAAGAACGGAAAAGAGCTGAACTTTAACAGCAGGTATTAAAAACGTCCTTCACGGCATTTTTGTTTTAACACATGGACCCAACCAAATGTCCAGATTTGTGTGGCAGACGGTTCTGTGACATTCCGATCAACCTTCCGTTGTCACGTTGTCTTTGTGTTGGCAGAATCGGACAGTTGTCCTCCGGCTCACTGAGGATCCAGACCCCCAGTAAGCTGGATGAGGGTCTGTTCACCTGCACCGCGAGGAATGGTCTGGGTTCTACATCCCTTTCATCCTGGCTGCAGGTTTCAGGTCAGAACGTTTGTGTGAGCGGTGATCCTCACTTTCTGCTCCGGAGAGTTTAATCGCTCGCAGACACATTTAGTCTTTTTAGGAAAAAGCCCATGCAGGAAATAACAGCTGGAAAAGAAACGTTTGTTTTTGAAGCCGCGAACACAGACGGCAAAATGGATCATTTAGACTTATTAACACCGTTATCGGCACTCCTTCAGAACTTCTGCTGCTAGCCTCACATATTTTACATAACATTGCTAGTGCCTGCAGTAAATTTACGACACGTACAAACGAGAGATTCGGTCTTCACCTCGAGTCAAATTGACTTCATCCTATTGATTCGTCCGTCAGAAGTGATGTGTGTTTCTCTTCCGTGGGTTCGGCTCAGAAGTTCTGGGAAAACATTCTGACTGAGAAGCACACGCGTAACCACAGGCGCAGATTACACACAGCGTTTCTACGTACCCCAGTGGCTCATCAGGCACTAATGGGGAACTTCTGGGGTCATCGCCAGGTTGTGATGTTCCTCATCTCATTTCAAGCATCATCAGTTGGAACAGAATAGCATTTTTTCCTCAGCGCAGGTTTTCTGATGATGCCCCGGTAAAAAAAGATTTACTCGCCATATGACAACAATTACAGGTTTCAGGGATTGTGTTTTTTAAGAAGGTTAGGTGGGTTATCCCCATTTTGCCAAATCGGCAGGCTAGAGGGGCTGAAAAAAAGAGTTGAAAAGTGTCCAATCTTCATTTTCTTAGATTTTTGATTTTTTTTGTTGTTGTTCCATCTCAGTGGAATGTAATGTCTAATGGATGCACTTCAGACATTTCAAGAATGCAAATCCCCAGCGCCGGGAACAGCATTTTGTACGGAAACTTAACTTGAAAATATAATCCAAGTCCTGGGAATGTGCAGGATTGTGTTTGGACGGACCCTGAACCTCTCATTAATGTCAAAGACCGAATGAAGAGCTGCTGAAGTAACAGTACGAGAACAAGAGAGCCACTTCAGAACATGCTGAAACGTTTTTGTGCAGCCACTCTTGACTAATGCAACGTTTAAGATAGTATTTTCATCTCGTTTTATCCCGATTGAGAAAAAGAAAAACATTAGAATGCCGACACGTTTCACCTCAGGGCCACTTTTTTGGTCGTCTAGTTTTAAAAAACTTCTCCAGCTCTAATTATTTCAATACAACTTTACAATAAGACACCCTTTATGAAGAATTTTGCGTATGTAGTTATCTTTAATTAAGTTGTAAACACTTAATAAAAACAGAAATAACGAGTTTATTAAGTGTATCACAGGACCCGATGCTTGCCAAATAGTGACCACACTTATTTGTACTGCTAATGTGATATTGCCAAATAATGACCCACACTGATTAATGGAGAACGTTGTTATAACCTGTTTATTACTGCTATTTAATGACTTATAAAGTGTTTACAACCTAATTTAGTATAAAGTGGAACCATTTTCCTCAATGAAGTGTTGGACAGAAATTATGTTTACATTCATGAGAAACTACAATCAGCAACATTTATATAGTGCAGTTTATGTTTTATTATTTATTTCTGCAATAATCAATCAGTATGTTTATATTTTATTGTATTTTCAGGTGGAAAAGGCAGAAACTGTGTCCAAACTAACGGTATGGAAGCAAATGACCCGGTTTGCTCTCAGAGGACAAACAGCAGCCAGTCTGTTGAGCTCTGCCACGGACAAGCCTGCCCCCTCAGGTAACTCTCTGCTACTACACCTTACTCCAGCTGGGCTCTTAAAGGTACAGTCTGTAAAATATAGGGGCATCTCTGTGAAACAAATGGAATATAATATTCAGAACTGGTTCTTTTCGGTTACGTCAGGGTAAAAAATATTTTTTTAACCTGCAGAGGGGCGGGTCTTCACTTTTATCTGTATTAAAACGCCAGTTCTAACAGGGATGTCACATTTTTAAGTTGTTACTGGGAAATGTTTTTTTTTTATTGTTCTGACAAATAAATCATCATACACTGTGAAAGAAAGAATTATTCTCAGGTGACACACAAATAAATTAAATTTCATAAAGTGGAAAATTTTAGTTGTGAATACTTAATTTAATTGGACCCATTTTTTTTGTTAATCAATCAATCAGTGGAGCTTTATTTATATAATGACTCAACTAAAAAAAGTTATTTAATGTGCTCTTACAGGTAAACAGAAGAGAAAAAGAACAATTAAGTAGTAGAAATGAAATAGAAATTACTAAGAGGAAATTGGAGACATGAGGAGAATACTAATGCTAATAATTTTAAAAAACTAACATTAAAAATGACAAATCACACAAAGTAAAATGCGTATGAATAGATAGTAAAATAATAGTGTCAAAACAATAAAGAATTACCAATAGTTTTTTGTTTAAAAAAAAAAAAAATTTGAATTATTATTATTTATTTATTTTTATTATTATTTTTTTTTTACAGTGTAAGTGTTATATTCCTTAAGTCACTGCAGGGATAAAATCCAATATAATAAAAGGACATTAGGATATATATAGCTATTTGAAGAATTTCCAAAGCCTGAATTTTCCTTTTTTGGGCACTTAAGTGATGCAATCATGCACTGTAAAAAGAAATTTGTTGAGGAACTTAAAGAAACTACTCCAGCGGCACTTTAAAAAAGAAAGAAAAAGGGTTGATGTGTTCAAAGAAAAATACTTCAACTGGTAAAATTCAATTCAAGTAAATATTTACAGCTTTTTCTTTTTTTTGCAATAATTTGTTCTTTATTTTTCAGTCAAGGCAACAACAACCAAATAATAAGGCAACGTTTGTATATATTTAACACTTGTATTAATATATTAAACTCAAATTTGCTTTATTTGATTTAGCTTACTAGTTGAGGTAATTTATTTAAGTTTAAGTTTAAGTCTTTTTTTTTTTTTACAGTGCATGATTAAAGCCAAAAGCATTTAAAAAAAAAAATTGGAAATTCTTTCAAAAACATTATTTTTAATGTTTAAACTTCAGAAAACTGAGTATATAAAACAACAAATGAATATTACATTTTTTTTTCAGCTCGCAGTAGCGTAGGTTTTATTTTATACAAATGTGTATAAAAAAAAACGCAATCTGGAACTTCACCATTAGATGTCGACAAATTTTACACACTGCACCTTTAAAATATACAACTTTGAAGACGGACATTTACTTTCCTTAAAAAATGTCTCTTGGCTTTAACTCGTGTTCAATCCCTCGTAAAAGTGTTTTTAACCACAAAAACCGAGAAACTCTGAGACCCATTCTTTCTCTGTGCTTGGATTTAGGTGGCAGGTGGACCCCTGGTCCCCCTGCTCCGTCAGCTGCGGGGGCGGGTCTCAGAGCAGGAGGGTCCGCTGCATGAAAGGACCGGAGGGCGGGGCTAAAGAGGCTGGGAGCCAGCACTGTCGTGGGATCGGGAGGAGGCCCTCGGACGCCCGGCTATGCAACCACCTACCCTGTGCTAGATGGGCTACTTCCCACTGGGGGCCGGTGAGTAGACCTCAGTGTGAGGAAGAACTGGAATGATGAAAGTTTTCCGGCCGTAATTGTTCGACCGTTTGTCCGATTTTCTCCAAATTCGGTGCATTCGAATCGACTCAAAGAGATCTATCCTGTATGTGAAGTATAGTATTTAAAAGGAGAGGAAAAAACATTTCTGACTGAGCCTCACATTCCATCTGAGGAGTTCAATCAGGGGGATTCCTTCTGCAGGGCGCGGGGCTTTTCACAGACAGACGCCACGACGACTCATGCCACAAAATGATGTGGTTACTCTTGGTCACTGACTTTGAGGAAGCACGACTTCCCTGTGTCTGGCACATCTGTGGAGATATTAGATGATTTAGTGACTATTTGATGCAGGAGGTGGGGAAGTAGCGTCACTTGAGTTTTTCTCCCTTTCATGCGAATCCTCTCCGCACCGTGTCAAATTTCCTCTTTCAGTGTAATGGAGAATGCGTCGGTCTGGGCGCGGCCACGCAGCAGCGTGACGTCTACTGCCGTGACACCAACACCACCAGAATCCCCTACAGGATGTGCCGAGGACTCCAGAGGTGAACGCGGATCACGTAAACGCCGTACAAGCACTTCATAGATGAGAGGAAAGTGTGTTTCAACGATGAAGCTGCTCAGTAGAGGTGATTCTGGGTGTTTGTGTTTGTAGGCCCGGTTCCCACAGGAACTGCTCCACAGAGGCCTGTTTCTTCCTTTGGCGGGTCGGACCCTGGACGCAGTGCACCACCACCTGCGGGCGCCACGGTTTCCAGTCCCGTCTGGTGACCTGCACACACCGGCGAACTGGAAAAGCCACGCAGGAACATCGCTGCATGTGGAAGTCTCGCCCTCCCAGCTGGCAGCGATGCAACGTGTTGTCCTGTGGCAGAGGTGAGGCCAGACGGAGGAAGGGGGCTTCCGATCCGCAGGGAAACAATATCCTCCTGACGGTGCATGATTCTGAAGTGATCCAGAATTTATAACATACTGGATATTTCTGTGGGGTCCAGAACTTTTAGCCGCGCAGCCGCTCGTCTCTGGAAATCCCTCCCCGCGCTCAAATCCCGTCTAAAAAAAAAAAAAATCTCAGACCTCCATCCATTATTTTTAGCTTTTATTGCAAAACCCCCTTTAATAATGTCTTAGTAATATTATTATTATTATATGCAGTAAAGTCATACAGATTATTAGTATAATTAGTATATACAAATATATAAAAGCTCTATTTACGTCCCAGCTGTTGTCATTAATGACAAATATTTAAGTTTGTGTCCTAAATACTCTTAATACGTTTCATGTGTTAAAGTTCTGATGCTCTTTAATACATTCACAACATAACATTTTTTTATAAAGTAACTTGTATTACATTTTTTTTTTTTCTGGGTGTTTCCCCTAAAAAAGTTTCCAGTGTGACCCAATAATGAAGATGAAGACAGTTAACCGTTTTTTGTTTTCCTGAGCTCAGCAATAAAACAAGGCGTAAGAAATTGAATCACAATCGGTAAACAGTGAGTGAAAAACTCCGAGTGAGTCAAATATGAAGGTTTCAGTAAAATATGAATTTATAAGTGAGATCTCCTTGATAGTCATTAAATGAACGTGTGACAGTTCAAGGATTCCTTCAATTAATTGTGAAGTTACGGCCGAAAACTAGTTGAAAGTTCCTCCTAATGAGTAAAATATGTAGTATTACGGGAAAATACAGTTAAATAAAATATTACTTTCTTTCTATTTATTCATATTCACCAAATAATGACAGAATTTCAGCAACATTTGAGAAATTAGGGCACAACAACTTTTGAAGATGCTCCCACTAGTGGCGGAAGTATGCAATCGATCTTTCTCAAAATCAACCCAGTTCTTCCTCACACTGAGGTCTATGTGGCTGTAAAATTTTAAAATGATCAAATAAACGCTTTTTGAGTTATCCGTTTAAACACAAAGGATCGGCGGCAGTTTTGATGATGATTCCAGAATATGTATATTATATGCGAGATAGATCTCCGCTATTCAAATAATGTCTGAATAACACCGTTTTTTTTTGTGAAAAACTGAGGAGAATATGAATTATTAGAGTAAAATACAACTTAGACAAGATATATCTCCTGGGGTTTATTCATAAGAACCAATTTTGGACTAAATTGGACCTACAGTTGAGCAATTAAGGCCCGAAAACATTTGGAGTCAAAGTTCCCCCTGGTGGCGGAAATATGCAAGTGACTTTTTCCCTAAATAATAATAACCACGATTTTTCAGGGATAAAATGACGATTCAGAATTTGATTTCTCATATCCGTTTGACAAACCAATTGCCTATTTGGGCTTACAGAAATATATTTTTTTATTTTGTAGATTTTCTTTGAACCCGAAAGTTTCAAAAAAATAAAAAAAGGATTTAAAAAAAAAAAAATTATAACAAAATGGGCTTTCCTGCTGAAAGATGATCCCGTGAACAAAATAAATGAAAGAAAACCCTTTATGTCTTATGATCCTGAGAAGAAGGAACTTGGGCTTTGAGTACAAATGTCCCTCTGTGGTGTTTCCAGCAGGCGAGTGTCGGGACAGCACCCGCTACTGTGAGAAGGTCCGACAGCTGGAGCTCTGTCTGCTGCCTCAGTTCAAGAGCCGCTGCTGTCACTCCTGCAGGAACACCTGAGGCCGGAGCGTCGGACGGGAGACGTGGACAGCGTGAATAATCTCCCCCCCCCCCGTCCTTCTACCCGCAACCGTCTTCAAGCGCTCGGCCTCGGATTGGGGGGGGAGGGTCCGTAAGAACGGACAGCCACGCCTGAAGTAGCTGCGATCGACTCTTCTGGGAGATATCATGTGTGGGTTTGAATCTGAACGATTAAGGAGAAGTTTGTTACTGAGGGGTTCACGACAAGCAACCGAAACGTTTCCATTCTTAGCTAAACAAATATGTTGTCGCTTCACCGCGGGGCTTTTTTTTTTTTAAAGGGGAACTCAAAAAACGACCTACTAGAGGTGAGTCATTAATCCACGTTATTGGTTTGCGGTGGATATTTAGAGGTTTTCTGAGGCAGATGGAACAGCCGCCATGTTTCATCGTATCATGTTCTTCATCAATATCCAAAAACAGGGCGTACATCACGCAGAACTATGGGAGAACCCCGGGATTCTGATAACCACTAAGATATTCTGTCTCCGCCTTTATTCCAGTCCAAACTGTGATCCCAGTAAATGTTGATGCTGCGTAAACTTTTTATTGATGGGTTCGGAGTAAACTCTGGATCACGGCTCAATGCTGGATAGAATCTGGGAGCGGCAAACGTGACTAAAAGCCCAATAGTTGATGAATGGCAACACATTTGAAGTCGTTTCGGATCACTCAGCACTAGCGTGGCCCGCGGTGATCCGCCGGGTCGTTTAAACAGCGGAGGGTTGGTGCGTTTAGGGGATTTTGGGGCAGAATGATAGAGAGTTATTTTGCGGGGGGGGGGGGGTTGCACTATGGATGGAGGTCGTGGCTGAACTAAGTCGATATTTGGAAATAAAGGACGTTTATTTGCACTCAACTCATCCAAGTCTTTGTTAAGAACATGGCTTGTAGAGGTTTTTTGTTTTTGTTTTGTTGTTTTGGTAAAAGTACATTGTTTATATATTTGGTTTTGTGATTTTTACTTCTGTCTTGAAATCTTTTTTTTTCTTTTGAATATCCCTTTAACCACTTGACATCACAGCTTGTTTAAACGTGAGGTGAGAATGTTAGTCCCTTACTCAATGACTTAAAGCTCAAAGTGTGACACGTCAGGAAAACTACGGTGGCTCAGAGGGGCAAACGCCCAAAACTGAAAAAGAAACATGCAAAAAGGCAAAAACACCAGCAAATTAAGAAATGAGAAAGAAATTTCATCAGTTTGTTAAGACGCATTGTGCAAAAGCCACGACACATTAAGAGAACAGCGCTGCAAAAGCAACAACACATTATGATAAATATGCTGCAAAAGCCACAACACAACACATTAAGAAAGATGCGCTGCAAAAGCCACAACACATTAAGAAAAATATGCTGCAAAAGTCACAAAACAACACATTAAGAAAGATCCGTGGCAAAAGCCACAACACGTTTAGAAAAATATGCTGCAAAAGCAACAACACAACACATTAAGAAAGATCCGTGGCAAAAGCCACAACACGTTTAGAAAAAAATGCTGCAAAAGCCACAACACAACACATTAAGAAATATGCGCGGCAAAAGCCACAACACATTAAGAAAAATTTGCTGCAAAAGCCACAACACATTAAGAAAAATTTGCTGCAAAAGCCACAAAACATTAAGAAAAATTTGCTGCAAAAGCCACAACACATTAAGAAAAATTTGCTGCAAAAGCCACAACACATTGAGAAAAATTTGCTGCAAAAGCCACAACACAACAGGACACAAAAATCGATGCACAAAACAACATAAGAAACGTTTTTGCTTTTGCGGCGCGTTTTTCTACACATGCTTTGTCACATTGATGAAGTTTTCTTTATGAGTTTTTTTCTCTCTGCATGTTTTCTTAAACTACAGAAGATTCGTCCACCACAACAATTAATCACTAACGTTAAATTGGACAGTTCTTAAAAGCTTCTCCTCCTCTGACAGATTTAAGTGTTTAAAATATGTAAATATGACCTCATTATTACATTTAGATATCGGTAAAAAAAAACAACAACAACAGTTTAGAGACTAGGGACAACGATCACCATTAATGTACCTTACTTTACCAGATCGACAGGTTTTGCACTTTTAACATCATTTCCTGATTTTTACAGTTCAGCGAGTTCAACAAATCCTTTAACGGGAGACTACTTGGCATTTCCGCGAGGTGCGATTGTTTGAATTTATGAGAGGGAAGTAGAATTAACATATTGCTTTTTTTCTCTTAAGTTGTGTATATATTTGTTTTGTCCTCGTAACTATTTATTTTCTCGCGTGTTCTTGTGCATAGTTTTGTATATAATGACAGTGTTGGGTTTTTAAGTATTCATTTCCCTCCCTGCAGTATTTTTGGTATTGGATGTCTGTGTAATGGGGATTCATTGCTGGTGGCTGGATGTTCTCTCTGCTCATGCCTGGTTGATCATGAAATAAAACCAAATACATTCCTTTTCATCATCAGTTTTTTGTTGTGGGTTTCTCTTCCTTTTTTTCTCCTTCTTTTTTTTTACATTAAAAAAAAAGAAAAAAGCTCTAAACCCTTTAATAGCTTCAACAACAACAAAAACAGGAATAGAAAACAATATTTCTTTGCAGATTTGAGCTCAGACACTCTGGACTGACAATGAAACGACAATTTGTTTGGTCAAGCATATTTTTAATTATTTTAAAGGACTTAAAATGATTTCATGATGAAATTTTGATGTCAATTTAACATTTTTTTTTTTACCCAAATGTGTTTTTTGGTTGTACTAAGATACATAATACTGCTAAAAAAAACTCCTCACATGCTTTAATAAATCAAAATAAATCCTACTTATTGAACAGGATTTTAACAAAAGCCAGAGTTGGTAGCAGCTTTGACATCTGGTGTCCACCAGGGTTTCGTCCTTGGCCCCTTACTCTTTCGTATAAACATCCTGCCACTAGTTCATATTATAAACAGGTTCAGTCACATTTTACAGTCAGAAAGAATGACTTCAAATATGCTCAACCAAACACTGGAGCAGGACATTAAAGCGTTAAAAAGAAAGAAAGGTTAACATCATTATTTTACGTTAACAATCATGAAACAAAACAATCATTGAATTTAGTCATTTTATTTGAATTCTCTTTGATAACTGCTGCCTCAAATGTGACGGAAATACCACAAAGTTCATTTTATTCTACGCACTTTTTGTGGGACAGGAGCAGGACTCTCCAATCGGACCAGTTGGACAGACAATGGACCCAAAATGTGTCCAAAATGGGATTTATTTGGTTTTTCCCAGAGAGGGAAATTTTGGCTTGGAAATACCAGCTATGTCCAGTAGAGGGAGCTGTATGCATGTACGCACACACTACAACCTTTGGCTGCGATATGAACCAATGTTTTGTGCACTGTAAAAAATAAAAAAAAGAAGTAAAAACTAGGTAGAAGTCGATCCGGTGTTGAATGAAACTTTATTTTGGGGAACATTTTTTTACTTGTAGAGAAACATGATTTGCGTCAAATAACTTTTTGACTTCTGTCGTACGAGCATCACAACATTTTCTCTCAGTAAACGCCTCGAAAAGCCCCCATTCCCCTGAGTCGTACCAGCAATACCCAATGATTGTATTCTTTAAATTAAATCTTGAAGTTATTTCTCAACTTTTCCCCAAAATCAAACCAGTTCTTCCATCACACTCTGGTCTTTGTCGGCATAACATTTGAAAATGATTGATTTTTTTCATGTATTGCATGAAGAAGAATGGGATCCTCAATAAGCGACAACGACGATTCCATATCACCCTTCAACTTTTTGGGTTTATTATACTAAGCTCCACAGCCGCATTTCAGGTGTGCAGTTTGGATTTACACCCCTCAGCTGTTCACGCCATTATGTAAACATGTGGTCCTAAACACCCCGGGTTCATAGTGTGCAGTTCAACTGCTGAGACTAAACAGTTACACCTAAATATTCAGTTCAGTTCTTTGGGACGTATGGACACGGTGTGTATTAACGTCATGGGACGGGATTCTATAAACCAGGAGAACAAGACTTACGAGACGTGTGTTATTACGACACACACGCGGAGGCTGTGCCACATTAAATTTCATCGAAGTGAAACCACTTCCTGTTACATTCACTTTACTTCTGGGCTCTTGAAGGAAGCCGTCATCATCACCGTCATCATCAGACCGACTTTGTCAAAAACCTACATTTCCCCACCAGCTATGGTGGACAAGGACGGTTCTAGATCTTGCTTGACAGCAATCAAGGTGCTGCGGGTTTCCCTGGTGGACGAGCTGGAGGGACAGATTGACTCTCTGCTGGAAATCTTACTCCATCAGGAAGTGTTCACTCGTGACGACCGCGAGGAGGTGTTGTGTCACCCAGGACCCCGGGCCAGAGTGAGGAAAGTGTTGGATGTTTTGGAGTGTAAAGGGGAGGAAGCAGCCAAAACGTTTCTCTCAATCTGCAGGCACCATCAACCGGAATCACCGACCCACTTCAAAAAGGGGAATTCAGACGAGACTCATTCTGCAGGTATGCGATCCGAACCAGAACAGTTGTTCTAACACTCAAGAGATTCTCTGCAATGATGAATAAATAGTAATAATGAGGAGAGATGAATCACCGAGCGCATACCTCTGCACACGTCACTGACAACAGAACCTGAACAACTGGAAAATGGTTTACAGACAGCGCCAGAGCAAACAGTTTCTCCGGCGTGCAAAAGGCAATAAACTTAAAGAATAGAATCAATCTGGGACCGTATTTAAAAGAAACATTACATCCTTAACATGGAACAAAAACCCTGCATTTATTATTTTCGCTCCGCCCCAGATCAGGTGACTGGGATGACCATGGCAGAACCTTTATTCTGTGATCTCTGTGATGTTGAGGTGATCTTCAGATCATTGTCCTGCTGGAAGGTCCAACCACGGCCCACTTTAAGGTTCTGACAGGCTTTTAGGTCTTCATCCAGTATCTGCTGGTGTTTGATGGAGTCCATGGAACCATGTCTTTAACAAGATGTCCAGAACTTTTGGAAGGAAAACAGCACCACAGATAAATGGACTGGACATATACCTCACTTTTCTAGTCCCCTCTACCACTCAAAGGACTTTTACGATTTGAGTCAGCACCATTAACCCATTCACGCAAACATTCACAAAGCGATGACTGAGGCTGCTGTGGGAGGCGCCACCTGACCATCAGAGGTGGTAATAATTCACACCATCGTTCATAAACCATTTGGAGCAGCTCAGCTTTCAGTATCTTGCTCAAGGATACTTTGACATGTAGACTGCAGTGGTTGGGGATTGAACCAATGACCTTTAGATAAGTGGACGACTGCTCTATCAACTGAGCCACCGTCGCCCCCGCCTGGACATTTTGAACTGCTGACAGATGTTCTTGTCTCCATTGTCAGATTTGTGCAGCTCTACAACTTTTCTTTGCTCCTCATTGCTGTGTTCTCTGGTCTTCATCATGGTGAAGAACCTCAGAGAGAATCAGGCCTGTGTCACCTCATATTTATACCGCAGTCAAACAGGAAGTACCTGTTCACCACTTCAGAGTTCCTGCTCACACAGGTGAAGATAAAAATATAAAAATATGACTGGAAAATATTCTTCGGTGACTTTAAAACACGGGATGCTGCGACCCGATACATATTCACCTCCTCAAGTCCAGTTTACTTTCTTTGGACACATGCATTCTCGTGGGCGGGAGCCGCCATCAATCACGACATTGTCATGACTATTCTCTTGTCCTTAGTTTCCTCAGTTGATGTAAAGGGTTCCCCATTAACACGCCTGCATGACGCTAAACATAATAACAGAACAATTATTAATTAAACTCAACTTGTTTTGCAGATTATAAAAAGATCATCCAGAAGCATAAGGACGTGCTCAGGCGCCGAAGTGAGACCATGCTCTTCTACAACACCCGACACGGAGAGAAAATCCTTTTTTCCGAACATTATGTCAACCTCCTGTTGGTTGATGGACACCAAGGCTTGGAAATAAAAAGACACGAAGTTCTGACGTTTGGACAAAACCGCCTATCCTTGCAGCACAAATCGGTGGTTAATAAGAAAATCACGTCGGACCATCTCTTCTCAAGAGCAAACGTAAAGCATCCAGTCAACAGAGTGTTGGTGACAGGGGTCGCCGGTATCGGGAAAACCATGTTGGTACAGAAAATGCTCTTCGATTTTGGGGGGAGCAAGAGCAACCTTCAATTTGACTTCATCATCCACATGACCTTCAGAGACCTGAATCTGATCGATAAACCCACAAACCTCCGCGAGATGGTGCTGCGTAAAAACAGACACCTGTCAAAGGCAGTTGATAACATTCTGGCCAATGACCACAGACTGCTGATCATCTTGGACGGCTTCGACGAGTTCAGGCATTACAGGAGTTGCGATGTGGACATTTTCGTGAGTGAACCAGATGAAGACGCGGAGGTGGTGGAGATCTTTGGGAGCCTCATTCAAGGCGAACTCCTGCCCAACGCTTCCGTCATGCTAACCAGTCGACCCGCGGCCATCAACCACATCCCTGTCGGTAGCATTGACCGTTTTGTCCTCATTGCTGGTTTCTCCTTGGCGGAGGTTCAAGACTTTTTCATACGTTACTTCCAAGACCGCGCCCTCGCTGAGCGCATGTTCGCCGTTGTCAAAGAGAACGAACTGATGCTAACGCTCTGCTACATTCCTGCATTTTGCTACATTGTGTGCAGCATCCTCAACGAAAACAAAGACTTCTCTGGAGAGAGACCCAAGACTATGACGGACATTTATGTGCAGTATCTGGTGGCCTTGCTTCGTTCTCACACTCAGGGAAGAGCCAAAACCTTCCTCCAAAGAGAAGGAGTCGTCACGCAGCTTTCCGATACCGTGCTGATGCTCGGCCGACTCGCTTTCCAAAAACTGCTGGAGCATCAAACGCTTTTCTACAGCAGTGACCCCGGTGTTGCTTCCTTGGATGGATGTAGCCTCGTTAGTACCTTCCTTGAAAAGACGGTGGCGCAGGAACCCGGCTGTACCGAGGAGGTTTACTCATTTTCACATCTGACGGTTCAAGAGTTTTTTGCCGCCATTTATTGCGCAATGACAAATGATTCTTTACCCGATGCAGTTGAAGACCCAGGGAGCCCTGAGGAGGGGTCCAGCTACGGACATTACGACCTTTTCTACCGTTTCCTGTCCGGAATCCTCTCCGAACGCAATACTCAACTTCTGTCCAGGCAGGTTGGACTTTGTTGCGATGAAAGGAAGGTGGAAAGCTGTCGTCAGAGGATCGTCCGAGAAGTGAAAACGGTGTGTGAGAATGGGGCGCAGATCTTAAACCACTTACACTGCCTGTTTGAGCATCAGGACTCAACTTTGGCACTGGCTGTCCAACCAGAGGTGCTACGAATTAACGTTGGTGATGAAGCACTCTCTCAAATGGATTACAATACGATCAAATACTTCCTAAACCTCACGAAGGGCCAGATAAAGGAACTGGATCTGACGGGGACGGGAGTGACGCACAAGGAACTCAGAGATATTAAACCCCTGCTGGTCAGATGTGAAGATCTTTGGTGAGTTCTGCATCGTCCCATTATGCCCCCGCAAAGTCTGGGATGTTTTGGAATTGTCATCGCCGCCGCGTCCGCATGTGCTTCGTGTCGACGCGATAACTCAAAAACTATTTCATGGGTCATTTTCAAATTTCATAACAACATAGATCTTAGTCCGCGGAAGAACTGGAGCGACTTTGGCAAATGTCAGTATATTTCGGACCTTAGGGGGGGTATTATATAATTTTTGGTCCATGATTTATCAACTATTGTTTTCAATTTAGTCCAAATTTGGGAGGAATCGACTGGATGAGATCTACGGTGTGTACATCGTGTTTTACTTTAATAGTTCATATTTTACTCATTAGAGCAAACTTTTTACGGATAACACTCTTTTTCGGACCGAACCTCCAGACTGTTGGTCCAATTTTGCCCAAATCCGGTGCATAGTAATGGACACCAGGAGAACTATCTTGTGTTCATATTATTTTATTGTAAAAGTACATATTTGACTAACGAGGGGACGGCTTTTCTCACAAAAACTATTTTGGTCCATTTCAGTCCAAATTTGGTGGATATGAATTGACTCGTGGAGATCTATGAAAAGTAATGTGGACATAGCTTCAGATTTTATTTGAGGAGTCCAATCAGAGGAATTCCTTGTACTACTAAGGGGATTTAGGACTTTTTGGGATTATACCCTTGCTGTTTAGCGTACGCCAGTGGTTCAGTTACATCCCCATGAGGATGAGAAGTGTGGGCTTTGTATCAATTCCACTATTTCACTTTTAAGGCTCGGAGAAAACAATCTCGATATGGAGGCAGTTCGGGTCATTGCTGAGGTACTGGAAGAGTCCGAAGTCACGCAGAAGATAGGGTAAGACGTCAATTTGTTGCGCCGCCGTCAACTCAATCCATTCATTATTCAATTATAATGAAATACATTATTTTAATCGAAAACAGACATTTGTAGTTGTAAAAATGACGCGTTCCTCTCGACCGTTTCAGCATCGGATGGTCAAACATTGGTGATGAGGAACTACTCGTTCTTTCAAATGCCATAAGGTCAAAAGGAAAGCTTCAAGAACTTTGGTAAAAGACAATCCCCAGAGCTGTTCTAGAAATATTTTTGGAAATGAAATTATCTCTAGTCAGTCCATGTCATATGTCATTTTAAAGGTGACCGCTTCAGGAAAGAGGATATGGGCAATTGTTCTCCAGTTCCATCCTGAATGCCCATATATGGGCGTCTTTTATGAACATGAAGTAACCTCCTACTAAAAAAATTTTTATTTTCTAATGCACCGGAAATGTAATCTCTTAATGCCCATAAAGAAAAGTTATTTAATACAAATGCTTCTTTACAAGTACTTTTGTTTAAATAATTTATAATTTATAATAAGTTTCTTTTATCAAAGGACAGGTGCAATTAAATATTTTTTATCAAAGGACAGGTGAAATCAATATTTTTTATCAAAGGACAGGTGCAATAAAACTTTTTTATAAAAGGAAAGGTGCAATTTAACTTTTTTTTAAAATCATATTACAGGTGCAATTTAACTTTTTTTAATCATAGGGCTGGTGAGATTTTACTTTTTTTTAATCAAAGGACAGGTGCAATTTAACTTTTTTATCATATTACAGGTTCAATTTAACTTTTTTATAAAAGGACAAGTGCAATTAAAGAATTTTATCATAGAGCACGTGCATTTCAATTTTTTTTGTATCGTAGGGAAGGTGCAATTACACTTTTTTTTATTATAGGATAGGTGCAATTTAGCTTTTTTTTAATCATGGGTCAGGTGTATTTTTGAATATTTCTATCAAATTTAATGCAGCAGTTATCAAAGGGTTTCTGAGCAAATAAATTTGTTGTTTTTTTTCATGGTGTTTCTGTAACATAATGATGTTGGAGCCTAATCATCTAAATAAAAATCAGGTGAGGATAGAAATAGTGATTTTTGTGTCACTTAAAATTCGATTTACTCTGCTGAAAGGAAGTTTCAATATCTTTTTTCTTTTTTCAAATGGACAATTTAAGAGGTTGCGATGCTGAATATGCTGCTAAAATGTTAATAAGATGCATTTCCCTGTAAGACATTGATCAGGACATGTTAGAGTGGATGTTGAGCCTGTGGATCTGCTTCGACAGGATGGAAGGAAACAAAGTGAGCAACCGAGGCCTGCTGTCACTCAGTGACTTGACCCCACATCCTCTGACTAGAGTAGTGTGAGTAGATTACTTTTATCTACAAGTATTTATTCAGACGCCTAATCTTCAGTTGGAGAACCTTCAGTTGATCCTCTTTCCCTGCAGAGCCATATGGAACGATCAGACCGACACCGAGTCCTTGTCCACTGGAGTGAGCATACAGGTGAACTTCACAGATGACGTCATTTGGGATGGGTGGGGGGAGTGGGTACTCAGAAGGTGCGCGGTCAGCACCAACGAGAAGCTAGTGACGTTTCTCCACAAAGTATGCAATATACCGGTTCAGTGCTTAGGCACTGAGTGGGCAACGAGTTTCTACAGGAAAGTGTCAGAGCTCATCAAGGACAGGATTGAGAGCTGCACCGAAGAAGACATGTGCAAGAAGCTCCGAAAGTTTGAGAACGTTCTGGACTGGTGACCGACGGAGATCTTACATCAGACGGGTTAGATGCTCTTAAAGGCCGTGAAAAAATGTCTGTAAGAGATGTAGACTTCTCTCGTGAAATAGCTGATCGAGTCGTATACGAATCTATCAAACTTTATTTATAAAGCCCTTCACATAGATAGGGAAGTCAAACATAGAGCTTAACGAATGGAGTTTAGCAAAAAACTATAAAAACATGATATATATTAAAAACTATTTAAAAATGATTCATCCCCTTGCACCCTCTCCCTCTCATCTCCTTCCACATCCACAAAACAGCCAAAACTAACTACATGATGGGATTATAAAAACAGGAAGTAGACTACGAAACGTTATCATAACTCTTCCAAAATACCAAGGAAACACTGGAGGCAGTAAAAAGTATTCAAAAAAGAGCACTATAAACACTAAAACTGATAAAAACTAACAACAATGTTGAAACATAAAAATGGACATTTGCACTAAGTGCTTTATATGATGAAAACAATTCATCTTAGCCCCCCACCCTCATTCACCTAACTCATAGTTATTATTATTATTTATTTATTTATTTTTTATTGATGCTTTTATCTGCTTTTGCCTTGTAGCACTTTGAGATTTGATCCAAATGTAAAGTGCATTATAAATTAAATGTATTATTATTATTATTATTATTCACACACAATACAAAAATGGACCAAAAACAAAAGGAGCAAAGCAAGAACTATAAAAACAGGATATACTGTGAAAACTATTTCCCCCTCACCCACGCACCACCATCAGCATCCACAAATCACCCAAAAAACAACTACATAATTGGACCATAAAAAAAGGAACTTCAAGTGGCAAAAAATAGATTTTTGTCAAATAAAACTGACTAAAATTTTGATTGAAACATAAAAAGGTCCATTTGCAGGGTTTTAGATACCGAATCCCCGAAACGAAAATTATGAGACATTTATAAATGTAGGTTTTATCCAGATTTTGGATAGCTGGATAGCTTGGATAGCTTCCATATTTGAACCTATAACTTTAATTAACATTGCTGCTTTTTGGTCAGGTTTTTATATAGTTCTTATTTTATTTTTTTATTGATGCTTTTATCTGCTTTTACTTTGTAGCACTTTGAGATTTGATCCAAATGTAAAGTGCATTATAAATTAAATGTATTATTATTTATTATTATTAGCTGCGCATTATTGTGACGTCACGTAAATGTAAACACGCAGTGACAGAGTCCTTCATCTGGAGCGACGAAGAAGTTTAAATATTATAATACAATATGCGTGGCAGTTGGGACGAGCATCTAAATGCTAACTGGAAAAACACGACTGTGTCACACACAGTCGTTTTTGTCTGATGAAAGCACAGATACGTTTACAGACGCATGATAACATTACAGGGCATGTGGAAACAAACAAACGTATCCTCCTTAACTCGTAACTACGTGGTAAACTGTGTGAAATATGTATTTATTTGTCTGAAATATGTATGTATTTGTATGAATACCTCCATAGAATTGTATTTAACGAAAAATATTGGTCGTGGCCCGTACGGGGATCGAACCCGCGACCTTGGCGTTATTAGCACCACGCTCTAACCAACTGAGCTAACCGGCCATAACTTTATATGTATCGTTTCCTTTTTTTCAAATCTCTCTAGTCTCATCTAATAACACGGGACTATCAATAGAATATGTTGTATTAAGATTATTTTTTTAATAGGTAGACTTTGCAAAATTCTTAACATTACTGGGAACGTTAATACAACTAATAATAGTTAATCATTTCTCTACGTGGCAGTCGGGGTTTTAATGTTTATTATCTACAAATACAAACACACACCTTGTCACATTCAATATAAACTTTTTTAAGATGTCATACGAGACTTATGTATTAGAGCAGTTGCACTTTTGGACCGTTTGTTCATTATATGTATTTATTATTCTATTTGAAATGTTTGTTCGCTGGGACAGTTCTTTGTAAACATTGTTTGAATGTCGTATTTATTTGAATTTTGAATTTCTGTGCACATAGTCTTTGTAAAAAGCATTGATTTCAGGAAGGCACGATGGTATACAATGTCTAACATCTCAAAATGTGTGCAATTTTTATGAAAAACCTGAAAATATTTAACACTACTGTTGTAGAATTCATCATATTCATCATATTTTATTTTATTTCTTTATTTGTGAACTTATTATACATTTTTATTTTTTTATTTTGTAGTTTGTTGAAATCAAATATTATATATATATATATATATTTGTTTTACGACTTTTTCTGTACCTTTGTAAATCTTTTGACCTGTTCAGTTTCATTTCTATGCATATGAAAAAGTTATTCTCAATAAAAGTGTAATTTTTTAGTAATATAACGGAAGTTGTGGTAAATATGACGTGACGTCATTAACCCGCGACGATCGAAAGCCCGTCGTATGAGGCTAGACAACAATCAACTGTTCAGCGTTTGTATTTTGAGAGCGTCAAAACTGGACTCATTCGTCCCGAACTAGGTGAGTTCTGTTAATGATTATGTAAATATTAAGCCAAGGTTTTAGGGATTTTTGAACTGCATTGGCATGAGTACAGCATTTTAAAATGCCCTTAACATCCCCCCGCAAACTCACATACCAACTTTTGCTAACCAGTACTAGCTAAATTAGCTAGATTATCTTGCATTTTTAACTGAATCTGGGGGGGCTTACACTATTATTAACCAACGCTAAACTTATGGAGCATAGGTACTATTGAATTAAAGATTAGACAAATGGGATGCAGGCCATTACGTAGAGCAAATAACTCCAATTCATCCAGTACATACACGTTTCAATTTACATGGTCATTACAGGAAAACCCACGTAAATGGATTAACTGGATTAATTTATTTACTCACTATTTCAAGCATGTCACTGACCTATGTTGCAGTCTCAGCTGCAGGATGATGGATGCAGAAGGGGGACATGGTGATGCTAACAAGGCAGACACCAGCAGTAAGATCAAGGACATGGAGAAGAAGAAGCGATCTCGTGTCAAACAGCTGCTGGGGGATGTGAAGAAGCAAGTGGAGTTCTGGTTCGGAGATGTAAACCTGCACAAGGACCGCTTTCTGAAAAAACTAATCGATGAGTCAGATGATGGATGTATGGGCTATCAATAGTACACTACTGCGTTTATGCCATTTTTGACAGAGAGGCTTTGAATAGTGTCGCAAACACTCATTTGGATGTTTACCTTTTTTCGTAGATGTTGACATATCGTTTCTGGCGGGCTTCAATCGAATGAAAAAGCTGACAACTGAGACCAAGCTGATTGCGAGAGCCCTGAAAAATTCATCAGTTGTTGAGGTGCGCTCATTCCTCGGGTTATTATTTCATTTAAAAAGCACTTTTCTCAGAAGTGTCTCGCTTTCAGACATGTCTCCAATGTTATGTGCATATAATGAATATAAATGTCTTCCAATTTGGTTTCAGGTAAATCTAGAAGGTAACAAAGTAAGGCGTCAACATCCGATTGGAGACCGGCCCCAAGATGTTGATAGCCGCACAGTATATGTGGTAAGAGTTAATCGCTCTTTATTTTATATTTTGTTTTGCATTTATAGAAATGATGGGACTCAATTTGCAAATCACTAATTTAATTATATCTTACGTTTCTTTTCTTTTTTTGACTAATTGAATCATTGGACTGCACAATAATATATTTCTCTATTTTTTTGAATCAGGAACTTTTTCCCAGGAATGTAACGCACAGCTGGATAGAGAGAGTGTTCACAAAATGTGGGAATGTCGTCTATGTTAGCATCCCCAAATATAAGTCCTCTGGCGACTCCAAGGGTTTTGCTTTTGTGGAGTTTGAGAAAGAGGAAGAGGCGCTTAAAGCCATAGAGGTAAAGACTGATCATCATGGAGTCGTTGTTGAAAGCGTCTCATGATTTGTAATTCCGACGTTCTTCTTTCGGCTCGTTTGATCTTTGAAACAGATGCTGAACAATCCTCCTGAAGATGCCCCGAGAAGGCCCGGGATTTTCCCTAAAACAATAAAAGGGAAGCCCCTTCTGCACAGCAGCCATCCACAATCAGGTACGTGGAGTAAAAAAAACATGTTGCTTACTTCTCTGCGTCTCATGATCACACGCAAACATAGAATCTCGACTCAAGATATCGAGAAAACCTAGACTTACGCCGTCGTCCACAACAGCAAGGGCTCCTCCCCCACAAAAGCCCCCAATCCCCTACTTTGTAGAACCTATACCCCAGATTGAACTCAACTTAAATATGAAGTTTTTCACACAAAAGAAAAGGTCGCCTTCGTGAGGAAAACACGAAGTATGCAAGATACAGCTCCTCAAGTTGCGTCATATGCATATTTAATTTGGACTGAATCGGACCAGCGTCTGAGATATTTTGAAGACAAAGCTCCCCCAATTTTTCCCCAAAATCAATCCACTTATTTTTCACCCAAAGGTCCATTGAGGCATAAAATTTGAAAATGATTCATTAAATATTTTTTGACTCGAAGGATCTGAGGTTGCGGTGGAAGTATCCAGAACGTTTCCGTAATACCCCCGACTTTTCAGCGATATTATTGTCTGTGTAAGTTGCTGTTTTGTTGCCAATGTCTTGACGTTGATTTGCTGTAGGCGAAGAAGAGGAGAGGAAAAAGCGAAAGAAGAAGAAAAAGAAAGACGTTGCCACGGGGCAGGCGCCTGCTGAGGAAGTCAAGGAGCAGGCGATGGAGGCGGAGCAGTCTGAGCAGAAGAGGAAGCGCTCGGCAGCGGCGATGGATTCCGAGCCAGAAAAGTCCGCCGTCCAGAAAACGAATGGGAAAACCTCCGAGAAAAAAAGGCGCCGGTCACAAACAACGGAAGGATCCGAAAGCGACTTACCATCCAAGATGAGAAAGACGAGCGAAAGTGAAGGTGGAGAAAAGGAGAGAGATTCAAAAAAGATAAGTAAGTGATCGCGTTAAACGTAAAGCCGTCTTTCCTTTTTTACCTCCTCAACTTTCTTTGCTTCTATCTCTCACAACCTAAAAGCACATGAAGGTTTTAGTTTAAAGTCTCAAAGATTTCAGCGGGAAAGTAAAAAATAATGAACCAAGAAAAAAAACGTCAGGAGCGGCGATGCACCGAAAATTCAAATTCAAAAGCGCTGGAAAACTTTGAAGGTGCCGATCCGAAGCATAAATCCCACATCAGCAAAGTGGATCGGACCCACTGACTTCACATGAATGAAGTAATTAAAGATAAGGTAGATTTCTCCGAAAGTCTGTGACCATTGGTAGATCAGGGTTTTCAGAATAAAAGCGCGTGAAGAGGAGTTTCTGCTTTTAACGTGACAGATGATGTCAGTTGCAACATTTCCGTTGACCAACTTCACATTTTATGCAACCATGAGTGAAATAATTCAAGATGAGGTAGATTTCTCTGAAAGTCTGTGACCATTGGTGGATCAGGGTTTTCAGAATAAAAGCGCGCGATGAGGAGTTTGTGCTTTGACCTTACTTCGGATGATGTTGATGGAAACACAGCATTTGTGAGGAGTTCACCACACAACATATCCTCACTAGTAACTTCACTTTTTCTCATGTCCTAATGATGTTCCCTTAGTCGGAGTAAAACTACTCGGAGGAACCAACAAGACTTTTCCTCTTCCTTACTCTCCCCCCATGCCTCCAGTATAGAAGTATTCCTCAGTTATGATCAGGCCGTTTCTTCATTAAAAGCTTTCGGGAGTGATTTCATTCTGAGAGGAGAGCGTCCACGTAAAACCAGCTAGTGAAACCGTGATTTAACCAGTTCTTCCTCTTTTTAGAGCCACTTGCTGAAAGCGACCAGGAGAGAGGAGCGGAGGACGGGAAAGAAAACGGAGACGATTCAACGGTTAGAGCAAAGAGGAAAAGGAAAAAGAAACACAAGGAGAAGCTGAAAATCGGGGAGGAGGTCACCCCTCTGCGGGTTCTATCAAAGTGAGACCCTCCACCAGTTCTTCACGATGCTTCATCGATAACGAATGAAGACTCCTCGAAGGTAAACTGTCCGTAACACAATAATGGATCAGTTTCTTCGTCTTGCCTCCGCATTCAGGAAAGAGTGGCTGGTGTTGAAGGAGGAGTATCTGGCCTTGCAGAAGCGCAGCATGATGTCTCTGAAGAAGTGCATGCACAAGATGGATCACAGGGACCACAAGAGGTCCAGAGAGAAGAACGAGGATCCTCCTCATGGTGGGAGTGGTGAGATTTATTTTTTCGCTTATGCCAGAACCTCAGAGGCACCGACCACAGACATTTGTGTTTTATCGTTTCAAGTCTGTGAACCCATTTGGATAATCTTCTGTATTAGAGAAGCACTGATTGAGCTTTTCTCGACCCATCACTGATTTTTATGAAGTCTGACCGGCCGGTACCGATTTATTTTTTTTTTGCTCCTTAAGTTTAGAAATCATAATGAGTAGTGTATTTTAAGTGCTTTTATTTTGAAGGATTACAGCGGGAGTGACGAGGCTGGTCGGCCTTGTGTTTGTATTCTCAAACTAAGCCTCCCGGCGCCCCTCTACTATGTAAATAAGAAGACATGATATGAAACTCGGTGTTAAAGCTCGTATTTTCATGTAGTCAAACGCATGTATTGCTGGAACTTGCTGTAACAAGCGGCTCATCTCTGCGTCCAAAGACAAAACCGTATATGTCAGAATAAATGTGCAGCGTCGGTTTTGCTCCGTTGGTGGCGTTCTGTTGGACCGTGTCGTTCTTCCTTCCCTCCAGTTGAAACGAGCGACAAAAGCGAGAAGGCGACCAACCAGGGCCCTCAGTTCACCAGCGGCGTCATCGTGAAGATCACGGACAGCAGGCCGCTGCCGGGGAGGAAGTTCATCAAAGTACAGTAAAACTCCATTTTCAGCTCCCGTCGTATCAGAATCAGAACGACCAAACTTTAGTTTCCCTTATTGGACCCTTTTCCCACATTTGTTATTCCTGTCTTTTAAATGTTGACGGAACCAAAATCATAATTAAGAAGAATGGAGGAAGATGACCCAGGTGGATGGGAAAATAGTAAAGGCAGATAGTTTAGGTGACGACATTTTTTTCGTGCAGTGCAGCACTGGTCAGTTTACACCGATCAGCCATAACATTATAACCAGCGGTCTAATAGTGTGTAGATCCCATTTAGCTACAGAAACGACTCCAGCAGAACTCTAAAGGTGAGTTCTGGTGGCACCAGTCTGGATACAACCACAAAAATAGTTTTCTTCAATGCTTTACCAAAAGGTTGAGCACATGTAATTAAAAATTGACTATCTTCCATGGAATACAAAATTTCATCATGGAATTATCTTCTTTTTTTTTTTACTGTTTAAAACATGCTTGGCCAAACAATTTGTCATTTCATGGTAAATCTAGTGC
This sequence comes from Lophius americanus, assembly GCA_037951165.1. Classification (NCBI taxonomy): domain Eukaryota; kingdom Metazoa; phylum Chordata; class Actinopteri; order Lophiiformes; family Lophiidae; genus Lophius; species Lophius americanus. The sequence goes on along the minus strand of JBBDHG010000065.1, from coordinate 3,827,713 downwards.
TTTAAGATATTAAATGTATAAAATAGCTTGTTTTTTCTCGCTGAAGACATTAAAGGGTAAATGCATGGCAGGATGGATCCACATCAGTAGAGATTGAGTTTTTCCCGTAGCGGTGGCGTCTCTGTCCTCGGACACAATCTATGTAGTTTAGATCTGTTTAACTTTGATTTGTGCTTCTCTTTGGATCATTCTCAAACAGGACGTTCTGGGCAAGTTATCGCCGGTGGCGTACATCGACATCATGGAGGGAGACTCTGAGGGATACATCCGCTTCCACAGCCCAGAAGAAGCTAAAGTCATCAGTGAGGCTCAGGCACAGTTAGAGAAAGAGCAAAGCTGGAAGCTGGAGATTCTCTCAGGTAAGAACGACGCTTTTTATTCTAGACGCGTTCTTAGTTACATCCTTACGACATTAGCAGAGATGAAGCTGCTAGTGAGGCTTGGTTGTGTGGTAAACTCATCAGAAAGGTTGTGTAAACATCAACATCATCCGGAGGAAGGTTAAAGCAGACGCGCTTTTATTCTGAAAACCCAGATCCACCGATGCTCAGCGACTTTCATCAGAGCGCGGGCGACTGTTTGTGATCAGGGCAGTTTAGTTATTGTGATGCTTTGAATGAAGAAACAGCCGTCAGGCTCAGGGGTCAGGGAGGAGGATGGGAGAGACGAAGAAGGCCTTCAAACTTTTACCTCTGATGAACGTAACATCAAAGCAAACATTAAGTTATCGTTAAGTTTCAATGTTTCAACTTCTTAGGAAGTAACGTTAAAAGCAGAAACTCCTCATCGTCTGCTTTTATTCTGAAAAACCAGATCCACCGATGCTCAGAGACTTTCACAGAAGTCCTCTTCCTCTTCCATCACTTCTTTTATTGTTGAATACAAAGGGAGGTCGTCGGGTCGGACCCAATTTTGTTGTTGTTTCCTTATAATCAGCGTTATTCTCTGACGCGTTTGTAGAGTTCATTATTTCTTACTTAGTGGATTATTGAACGCCTGCATCGCACATGTGACAATCACTGCCAGGTGTGAGGGGTCCATGTAAACCCACCCGCTGATGCAGAACCTCTCAAGTCCATGTAATGCAGACAGTAAGAAAAAGCTGCAAAAATATAAAAATCTTTAAAAAAGCAAACCTTTATTTACACTCAAAAAAAAAAACTGTCTGGGGTGAGAAAATGTGAATAAAAAAAGTTCAAATATTATTCTAAGTTAAAACGATTATTTGTCAGCTAAGAAATGTGGTTTACAAGATTAGAGAGGGAGACGAGGACGAAGAGGATCTTTAATCCGTGTTCATTTATTTATCGTGGATTTACTTACTTCCACTTCCATATTTATATTCCCTAAAAGTTTCACCACTATGAAGGTTCAAAAATGTGCGTTGATTAAATTGCGAACTCTGGATCGGACTCGTAAACGTGTCACCGCGTGATTCTTCCCGTCAAAGGCGACCACGAGCAACGGTACTGGCAGAAGATCCTCGTGGACCGACAGGTCAAGCTGAATCGTCCGAGGGAGAAGAAGAGAGGCACCGAGAAGGTGAGAAATACTTATTACTCACTTTTCTGTGTATGAAATGAGAAGGTTTAAATCTCCGTCTTTGAGGGAAGTCGCCGTCAGACTCTTTTCTTTATCTCCCGTCACTTTTCAGCTCATATCCAAAGCCGAGAAAATCATCATGTCGCGAGCGAAGGAGGCTCACAAGCACATCCGCTTCCAGGAGGACTGAGACGACGTTTACCGCCGCGCACGTTTAACGGGTTCAACGTATTTAACGCGTTTATGTGTTTGACGTGTTTAATGTGTGTCACATGTTAACATTAATTTGTGTTGAACTATTACATTTTTTTTAATTGAGGGACTTTTTAAAAAAAATTTTTTTTTTTTTTTAGATGAGTCATCTTCTCTCGATGTTGTAAATATGATTGACAGGTCTCCCAGTCGTTATGCGGTGAAGTCTGTTTGGACGATATTCAACTCTTTGTTTTTTAATAAAATAGAATTGATTCATTTGTTGTTATTATTATTATTATCTTGTTATTCATGAAGATCCGGAGGAAGGAATAAATAATAACTTTTCTGGTAAGTTATTGATGGAGAGATTCACAAACTGAATTCTACGTGGGTAAACAATTTGAAACCGATCCATTGAAGAGTTTTTGTGTTTTGAACACGAATGGATCTGCGGCGCTGGCGATGATGTCACACAGGAATTTATAGATCACATGATCAGCTTTTCTAAATTCTTTATCTTTGTTTTTTTTAACTTTCCTCTCACGCTTCCGATTATTCTTTTAATCTGAAACTCTTTTTACGAAACACCAGACAGAAAATGTGGCGGTTTATAAGTTTGGTAAGAAAACCCTGAGAACCGGCATCAAGAACTCCTGCAGGATTCAGTTTAATGACACATCTCTGCAGCAACAAAGTAAATAGAAATATGAATATGTACCCAGATAATACAAAAATGTGAATTAATACATGCAAGGATGTTGTGTTCTTTTTCCCGAAAGCCCAACCACGAGTAAACATGATGAATAGATGACGCTCACCTCTCAGGTGTGGCTGTTCTGCTGTTCATGTGGGGTTAAAGGTGAAGCCTGCTGTTGTTTTAGCGTCCTGTGGTTCGGTGCTGGAGCAGCAGAACCCTGAGTTCTGGCTGCAGGCCTGCAGCATATGACTTAAAGGTCTGCAGCATATGAAATGGTCCTGAGATTCTAAAAATAACATGATGGGTGACATGATGCACTTGAAGAGGATTCCAACCCACGTGGTAATATTATTGTATAAAAATAAATATGATTTTTTTTAAATTTAAATTTAAATCCTTCAGAATGACGTCATACCTCCAGCCTAAGCAGGATTGTATGATACTGTGCACTTTAAAATGCTGATGGTGCAAGTTTTTTTTTCAATTTGACCTTGCTTGCAGGACTCCATCTGTCGGCTTGCAGGCATGTCCAGATGGAGGGAGAGGAGGGTGACACGGGGGGGGAGGAAGAGGAGGGTGATACAGAGGGGGGAGGGAGGGTTACAGAGACTGGATCAAAGCCAACATGCACACACAGAAAGAGGAGAGAATGGAGTTTTTCACCTTATGAACTAATGATTTTGCCAGAGGACGTTGTCATGCGGATTCCTGCAGAGCCGGTACATTCTCCTGTTTGTCCACTAGATGGCGTCCGAAGCTTTAAAAAAAAAAAGGATCTGTGATGACCTCACAACCTTTTTTTTCTTTGCATTTAAATACAAAATACTCATTTATGATACAGAATACATTAAGTTTCAACATTTCACTTGCAAGAATCTCGTATTCCATTTTAGATGTATTAGAATGATTTGCATAATTAGTACAGGAGACTGAATTTTCCATGATTATGACTACATGATAGTAAAGGAGTTTTGTTATTAGATAACTGTTGATCTAGTTCACCCTATGAACGATTTTGCCAGTGGATGTTGTCATGGGGATACCTGAAGATCCGGTGCATTCTTCCGTTTGTCCACTAGATGGTGCCCAAAGCTTTAAATAAGGATGGGTAGAGAAAAGAATACCCAAAATTGGCCCTAAAGTGGATAACTGTGAGCCTTTGTTTATTTTAAAGGGTAAAAAATCATTTATGAACGGTAACGTATACATAAATGTACTTTTAACTAAAATTCCTTATTCAAATATTCTTTATCAAAAAATAAAATCGGCTAAAATTGTTGAAAAAACACAGAATTCTGTCTGTTTTCTTTTTTTGTCATTGAAGGTCAAGTCAGTTCTAGCAGAACAATCTGAATAATTGAAAGGTTCTGAAAAGGAAATGTTATTCTTCTAAGAGTTAATAAGAATTAACATGTCAGCGCAGCTGATTTAGGTATAAAGCTCTACAGTGGTTTATGGTATAGATATAAATTTATAAAGGTACATTGTTTGTATTTGGGTCTGCAATAATGGTGTTTTTAAGGTTCAGAGAAAAAGTACAAAAATGCAGTAATGTTCAGAGTACTTTTATGAGATACCCCTGCCACGACAAAGTATTATTATTATTTATATCCCTTCTTTACCTTGATTTCTTAATTTTTACTTACTTTGGATTCCAATAAGGAAATACTAATTTATAATAGAGGATACAGCAGTTTTCAACAAATTATGTTCTGCAAAGTCATATATTAGAAAATAGTAGAATTCCAAGAATAACTATTAATTATTCTGTATTTTCCATGTTTATGAATAAGGGACATTAATGGAGTTATCTGTGACAGAAGAGGAGCAGCAGGAGTGAAGGGAAAGGTTTCCAGGACGGAGGTGAGAGCAGCTCTTCTGGACGGTTTAGACACGGCGGTTCTGAGCAGAAGACAGGAGGCGGAGATGAAGATGTTCAGATGTTCTCTGGGAGTGATAAGGAAGGACAGGATTAGAAAGGAGACATCAGAGGGACAGTCCAGGCTAGACGTCCTGGAGACAAAGTCAGAAAGGACAGACTGAGATGGTTCTGACCCGTGAAGAAGAGGAGGGATAGTGGATCTACTGGTAGAAGGATGATGGTGATGGAGCTGCAGGCAGGAGAAGGAGAAGACCAGACAGGAGGTTTTTGAATGTGTTGAAGGAGGACATGCAGCTGGTTGGTATGACGGAAACAGATGATCTGCTGTGTAGACCCCTAAATGGAACAGACCGGATAAGAAGATGAAGATGAAGATGACTGCCATTAATGGCCCTTTTATTTAATTGATGGTATTCCAGCTACTGAAAGCTTCCATAAACACATTCAAGGAAAGTCTATGAGAGAAAATCCATTCATTGGTTCAGGTAGTGAAGTTACGACGAGACAGAAACAAAAACACACCATGAATAAAGACTTTTAGTGTGAAGGCTGGTGAGGAAGAGGAGAACCGCATCAGGCCACAAGACTCAAATCCACCATCATCTTCCTGTCACTGTCAGCTGGTGAGTCTAAAGACCTCTTGGGATTTTTTTTCCTGTTAATGTGGCAAAATTAAGAAGATGAAGTCATTTCTCTTGACGAACCCCAACAAACGGTTTCACAGCCGGTTTTCACGGGAAATATACTTTTCCACGTCGCCATCGCCGCCGCGTCCGTGTCTGAAGAGCCTTCGTGTTAACAGGATAACTCAAACACTTTTTCATAGATCATTTTTTAAATTTTTTACACCCACATAGACCTTAGTATGAGGAAGAGCTGGATTAATTTTGGGAAAGGTCAGTTGCACATTTCCGACACTAGAGGGGGCTTTATCTCACAAATCACAGTTTGCGGGCCATAACTTCCTAAACGTCGGTCCGATTTAGTCCAAATTTGGTTTAAATGAATCGACTCGAGGAGATCTATCCTGTTTATGTCCTACTTTACACTAATAGTTCATATTTCACTCACTAGGGGGAGCTTTTCTTCAACAAAAAACATTGTTTTGGACATCATGTTTAATTTGAGGCTTTAAGTCAGGGGGATCGCTTGTACAATGCAGGGGATTGGGGTCAGAGGTGAACTTGAAACCCGTGAATGTAGAATATTTCAGTGCCTCGTTTATTAGTAAGACAAATAAAAACATAAAGAGTCAAAGTGATGACGGGTCAGCGCCACACCAATGACTCGGACCTTTTTTTCCCTGTAAGCCTCCCCCTTCACTCTGGGTTACTGGAGGGAGCGAGGAGCAATAGAATGCAGGAGATCCACCTCAGAATAAGGAGTCAGGAGTCTGGAGAGGTTTATGGATATTTGAATTCCTTCCTCATTAAAAAAGTCCGACTGCTGGGACTCAGGAGAACCTTCTCGGTCTGGTGTCATCAGAATCAGGCGAAGAACATCCAGAGGTTCTGAATTTTATCGATTCTTCTGTGGCCCTGAGCCCAAAGCCCGTTAAATACATTCTCTTACAGGATGTGCAGCGAATATAGATCAGAACCGCTGCAGCTGAGGACATACGTAATATGACCCATGTGGCACAAGTATGTGTTAAGATTAAGGGGCCAAGGATTGAGCCCTGGAGGACACCAGCGGGCAGAGGGGCCACTGAGGTGGAGACGTTAACCACGCCCTGTTCGATAAGTTCAGGGGGGTTCTCTGGCATAATTCTGTAGCTTAATACAACCGACACAGACAAACACGCTGGAGTTTATATGATTTGATCCGACAATTTTAAGTTTGATGCCCCAAAGAAAATAAAATATGCAAAGAAATACTTTTTTTTTATGTCTGACATTAAAGTCTTAAATATATCTCTCAGTAAGTACATAAACTGTTCAAGGCAAGTATACAATCTTATATTTTTAAGTCAAAATGAAGTGTACTAGTAGCACACTTGAATAAATGTTTTTTATAAGGGTAACTTTGGGGATGTTTAAGATTTCCGTGCGTTTTTACGCAGCGTCATGGAGAGAAACCAAACGAACGTTCCGCCAACACGTGACAGTAAAACGTTTATTCAGTTTCAAGCAGTCGTTCAATGTTTTGTTTATCATCATATTAAACGTGCTTCATTAGTCTCCCTTCAGTAAGTCGGAGTATTTATTGAAGAAGTCGCGTCCAGACGCGAAGTGAAGACGTGAGAGGAATCTGCTCCAAACGCGCTTGGACCCAACTGACGGCACATATTCTCCGCAGAAAGAGCTCCAACGGAGCGGGTCAATAAATTATGTTAATGAGTCGGGACAGATCGGAGGCGTGTTGTTGTCGTAATGAGAGGGGGCGCGTGCCTGCACCGTGGAAAAACTCTGAGCGGTAGCGCGGTTTCCACTACTGTACACATGCGCGCTGCCCTCCGTTCCTCCACTCTCGCTTTCCACTTTATTCTGCATCCTCACTGCTTCCTCTGCAGCACCGTGCAAAGGTTCGGCGCAACAAGTTGTTTGCAGGAGCCACAACTCGACCCACAGGACAGGTTGACTTAGTTTTCGTGCGGTTCCACTCATCCGTCCGCCGCTGTCAACACCGGGTCTCCGGACGCGCGCGCACAAACCCTGCCTGTGCTACGGATGCGGTTCGCTCCAAGACGGCGCAAGTAGTTGTAGTTAAAACGGTGATCGTGGACCCAAAAGGAGCGTGTCGGAGCGTGGAGAAAATGGAGAAAGAATTGGCGCCTCAGAAGCGCCGGTACTGCCGCGCGGGCGCGCTGAACATCATCTCGTCCCTCTGCTCTGCGGCGTCCATCGCCTTCTGCGTCCTTCTCAGCTTCAACGCGGCCGATCTCAAGAACCGGGTCGTGGATTTGGAGAGCGGGAACGGCGAGCACACCTTGATCCGGGCGCCGGGCTACTCCGCGGAGGATCTCAACTCGCTGATTGAACAAAGAATGGACGAGCTGCTCTCTCAGGTGAGGCGCGCACGTGCTCAGTGTTTTTCTCTGCAGAGATGTGCACCACATGATCTTCTCCTCTTTTTCTTCTCCTTCTTCTTCTTCCTGTTCCGATTCCAGCGCTCTTATGAGAATTTCATCAAAATTCGGACTGCCAGGCAAACCTCACCTGAATGCAGCTGCCCTCCAGGTAAGACCTGATTGCTTTCTGCGCATGCGTGGGTTGACTTGTGAGACTGATAGGAATGGATGAAAAGCTCCAGGCTGAGCAGCTCCCACTTTATTGACAGTTTGATGGTGTTGATGATTTGTTGAGGTGTCCTGTGAAGGATGCAGACAGCTGACTGCTCTTCACAGGAAGTGAGGGAGAGGTATTTAACAGGCGTCTATAGATAGAGGAGGTGCTGAGAGGTTCTTTAAAGTCCGATGCCGGCCCGCTCACTTCTCCTCTCCGGGAGGAAAGAAAAAATGCTTCTTGATGTTCAACTTCTCCACCAGTAGATGGAAACATTTATTCTCTCAGTTTGGGTTAGCATCCTGATGGTTCTGGGATGGAGTCACGGTTGGGTCAGTCGGTGCATCAGTGTGGGAGATGCTGCCCCGGGATTCCGGAGGGAATGTCGGGACAATCCCAGCAGTTTTCCCGACTTTTTAAGTCTTCCTTCGAGCGTTTGCTCGTGTCTGATGGACGGGTCCAGTCCAAGAATGAGGGACGGGTCCAGTCCAAGAATGAGGGACGAGTCCAGTCCAAGAATGTGGTGTCAAAAAAAACAAACACTTTCATTGGATGAAAAAAAACTTCAGGTGTTTTCTTACTACTTGAGAAAAAAAAATGTGTTTAGTTTACGGTAAAATACTGTATTTTACAGATCTGTTTTCTTCACAGCAATTTACGGTAATGTCTCGAGCATGGTCACTATATATTTTTTAAGGTGACTTTCTGGCAACAACAGGTCACGTTATTTTACCGTAAAATATTACGGTAAAAAAATTTTTACGGATTTTTTATTTTTTTTTTTGTCAGCGTATAACATCCAACTGTTTTATACTTAATGTTAATACATCAAACACATATCAGGATGTCGTGATGCCACGATGTGACTCAATATCCATACATGGGAATCTGGTGTGACGGTGGTTTCGGTTTTGAGAGTTTCCTATAGATGCTAGCCGTCACACAAATGTTCTTTTTGTCCATTTGCTCTTTACGGAAGAAAACTAATAAAAAAGTAATTGACAGAAGTAATAAAAATACATCTGAAAATAGGATGTTTTTTTTTAGAACATTACAATTTGTAAGTCCTGGATGGTTTCCATGAGACGACAAAGTTCTTTAGGATAACAAGAGAATTTCTCGTAGCTCGCTTTTCTTTTTTTTTAAAATGTTGAAATACTCTCATTCAGTGACTAAAGTCACTGAAAGTCATCTGTTTTCAAGATATGGAACAAAATCTGCCAAGCGGGTTCATCAGCCGTCACAATGTGGATAAAATACTGTATATCATTGAAGCCATGAAGAAACGTTTATTATCCTTTGTAAATAATGCTTCACTGTAGATGTTGGTAGCAGCCTTCCTCGTTCTCAGTGAGGCAGATGAGGACATCGTGTGTTTATCGCACTCCACTGTCTGTGTGTAATTACAATGTTATTACTATGACTAATACTACTAATACTATACTGCTGCAGTCGGTAGACTTTATGCTGCGGGAACCAAACATGGGTTCAAGTCCAGCTCCTGATGTCAAACAGTCGATGCAAACACGGCAACGATGGTTAACAGTAAGAGTTATGACATAGAGCGAAGGATCCTCTTTGATATTCACCCTTTGATGTCCTCACCAAGAAAAAGGAAATATAAAAATTCATTTGCATTTTGTATTTCTTCCTGGCGTTTATTCATTTAATATCTTGGAACAATCTAAATTTACCACAGAATGACAAATTGTTTCGTCAAACATGTATTCAAACAGTAAAGAAAAACCTAAACCTTTTGGTAAAGAATGTTTTTAAAGAACTATTTGATCGTTTTTTTTTTTGGTTGTATTAATTAGCATAATTCTGTTTAGTAAGTCCAAACGTTTGCCAGGAGAAAATCCTCCTTATATAACAGTATAATTAGTAGTATTTTTTTTTAATTAATAGTCACGAATCCTTGATGGCCCCCTTTTGACATGTGGTGTCCCCCAGGGCACCGTTCTCGGCCCCTTACTCTTGAGCGTAGAAATGCTGCCCCTGGGTCAGATCATAAACCGGTTCAGTCAATCGGAATCTTCCAAGAAGAAATAGTGAGTCAAACCGTTGAGCTGGACTTTAAAGGGTTTCTTGACCCGGGCTCAGTTCTGTTGCGGTCCCTGATTTCAGAACAGAAATCTCCTTCCAGATACGTAAAGCCACACCATGAAGAGACGATTACAGCCGTCACGTCACGTTGGGCCGTAGGTGATGAAGAAACCAGACTGCTGAAAGCAATTATAAATTATGACTTGGTTCATCAAATTTGAATGACTCATCCGCTGACTGGGAATGTCAGAGTGACTGGGTCAGGAGTACTGGAAGTATCAACCATAATGAGACTCACCGCTCTTTGTTCTCAACCCCTATCACATGTCTGCTCTTTCCGTTCTGTCACCACATTTCTGCGAGAGGCAGAAATTAAACAAAGGAGAAATTTTCACATCAAATGAAGCCCAACGATGTTAAAAAAATTTAAATCAAAAATCAAGGCGGCGCCGAGTTTAAGCATAAAGACCAGCTCTCTAGAAAAATCAATTTGAGTCATTTTCTTAATGCCTAAACCAGGCGACTCTCACGTTTCCAGGGCCTTTCGGGTGATACGTAGTGTTTTTAGTGAACTGGGGTGGGATTCTCCAGGCGACACCAGGCCAAACATTTCTGGACCCTGAGTCTTTGTTCTGTCACACATTAATCCTCTCCTCTGTCCAGGGGACGGCCCTCGGGCTCCGATGCATCCTTTCCGTCTTTGAGGGAAAGGACTGTTATGTTCTTTTCACAGCCTTCGCTCTATTTCTGTCAAAGAAGATGGAGTGGTTGCAGCAGTGGCCCGTAGCTCCGGGATGTTTCCGCTGCTGCTTCCGAATCAGAGGAAGTTTGTTTGGTATTTATCAAAGAAGTTCGGCGCTCAGCTGGAAGGATATTTATATCCCCGATAAAAGTCGGGGATTTTGTGGAATGCCGCAGATCCGTCGCGTTAACGCGATAACTTAAGAACTGGATTGATTTTGGGAATGGTCGGTTGTATACGTCTGCCACTAGGTGGAGCTTTATCTCCAAAACACCTAAGGTCATAATTTCTATACTGTTGGTCCAATTCAGCCCAAATTTGGTGCAAGTGAATCGACTCGAGGATTTCTACTGGTATATATTGTTTTACTCACTAGGGAGCGCTTCTTTCCATTTTTTAAAATATATTTTTTCCAAAGTAAACTTTGTAAATTTTTCGTACATAACTTATCCAATTTAATAACAATAATCCATTTAATTTATAACGCACTTTACATTTGGATCAAATCTCAAAGTGCTAATTTAGTCCATATGAAACAACATGAGGAGATTTGTTGTGCATATATCGGGTTTAAGTCTAATAGTTCATAACCTACTCACTAGGGGGAGCGTTTTCAGGGGGACACAACTTTCTATTTACATTCGAAGGGATCAATCAGCATTTGCATAATGTTGGATTTCATAATTAGCAGTGGCATTGTTCAGTCGCGAGAGGTCAGAGGTGAACTTGGAGTCTATCAATGTGGAATAGAGACCTACCTTTTGATGTAGCGGATTTTTGTCATAACTGAAGAACTGGATTCATTTTGGGAAAGACTAGTTGCATATTTCCGTCACTAGGTGGAGTTGTATCTCAAAATGATTTAGTTCGATTTAGTCCATATGTGGTGCATTTGAATAGACATGAAGAGATGTGTCTCGTACATGTCGTATTTACTCTAATAATTCATATTTCACCCACTAGGGGGAGCCACTTTTAAGGAATACACTGTTTTTTTTCATAAAAAAAAACTTAAAATACATATCGTACCTATCACTGCATGGTGGCACAGCGGGTAGAACAGCTGTCCCAAAGCAGGAATGTCTGGGGTTGAAATCCACCTGTGTCCTTGTGGAGTTTGGATGTTCTTCCTGCGTTTGCGTTCCTTCACCTCAAACTTCCTCCCATCATCCTAAAACCTGCCGTGCGGGTAAATTCTTGTCTAAGGTACGAATGTGAGCTTGAACGTTTGTTCTGTCTGTCTATGATGAACTCGCGTCGTGTCAAGGATGTACCCCATCACCCGTCTAATGTCAGCTGGGATAGGCTCCAGCCCCCCCCCCCCCCATCCTCCTCTGTGACCCTGAAAAGGATAAGCAGTTACAGGAAATGAATGAATGAGTCCAAAAATGGTAAAGAGTAGAAATAAGTAGTGAGCGTGTGCCACGTTTTCACACCAGAGCCCACCGGACTGCACTGTGGATCGGAAATAAATGTTTTTGCACCATACATGAGGTTGAAACAGCAGTTTAGGTGGAAAGCAAAGCAAACTAAGTCAAAGTGTTGGAGGTCATACCAGCTGACGGCGCCGTACGTCGAAGCGAGTCTCACTCTGATTGTTTCAGCATCGGTGGACAGTTTTCACTTCTTTGTACCTTTTCCTCCTTTGGGATCTGCATTCCTAGCCGGGCCTGTTGTTTAATGGGACTACAATAAAATGTGTAGTCAGCAAACACCGGCGCGTTCTCTGTTTACTCACGCGTATAACACCCCCCCACCCCCCCTCTCTCCTGTACATTCCCTCGCCTCCACTCTGCAGCATTTCCTGAAGTCAACCCTTCAAAAACTTGCCATGACAAAACGGCAATATAGAACATTTGCAATGCCGGCAACTTTGTTTTTTCCCAGTCAACACTTAACCCTGGTCGTCGGGGGGGCAAAGGGGCAATGGGGTCGTCATATCAGCTCGCTGTTACGTCTTCATGTTTCAAAATAAAGCAGAAACAGATGCAGCAATATCTTGTTTGGTTTGCTTTGTCAGGTCCATTTTTGAATCACATAAGCAGCATCAGAAGCACACACACACACACACACACACACACACACACACACACACACACACACACACACACACACACACACACACACACACACACACACACACACAGCCAACAAAAATCACAGCGCAATCACTCCTTTTCAACTTCTTGCGGCCAAGCTGGGTTACACCCCCACCCCCACCCCCTTCTCCGCCCCACAAAGTGTGTAATCCCAGTGGCCTGATACAATTACAGTTGTGCCAATCCCCTCAGATATCCTCGACTCAGTGGGCATCTGGTAATTAATCACTGACAGCTTTTGAGTTTAGCCCTCTGTGTGGTTTGGGTTCTGGGAGGTGCCCTAATGGCCATGTAATTACTGGGTGCTAGGTAAAGCTAAACAGACTTCCAGGTAGCAACTGTGGCCAGCTGCTTCTAGTTAGGTGAGTCAGGTTAGGCTGCTTTTTCTGAACACGTTAAGGTGGTGCCGAGAGACGCAGCCTGGAAAGGAGACTGGGCCCACGCCGGGGTCCACAACAGCAAGGGTATTTCTACAAAACAAGACCCCAGCCCCCCGTTCTCCACCAGCAATCTGTCACGATTCAACTCCTCAAGTTAAATGTGGAGCTATGTTGGAAAAACAGTAATTTTCTTGCTAGAGCTCCCTCTAGTGAGTAGATTATGAACTATTACAGTTAAATATGATATATTCAAGATAGATCTCCTCGAGTCGATTCCTATGCACTGAATTTGGAATAAATCGGACCAACGGTTAGGAAGTTATGTCTGAAAAATAGTGCTTTTCATAATATGGCCCCCTCTGGTGAGTAACATCTGAATTATTAGAGTTATATCCGGTTCATATGAGGTAAAATTTGACTTAAGGATTTGACGGTTAGGACATTATGTCCGGAAAACAGTGTATACGCCACATTTGGAGACCAAGCTCCCGCTAGTGAAATTTACAGCCGACCTTTCCAAAAATCTATCCTGTTCTTCCTCGTGCTAAGGTCAATGCGGGTACGGAATTTGGAAATGATCCATGGAATGGTTTAAGAGTTATGGCTTTAACTGGAAGGATCCGCAGACAAAACGCAGCGGCGGTGATGATCCCATTTCAACCCTGACTCTTGGGGGATGAAAATGATGAATGGGCAGTTATGATTCTGATTCCGATCCTAAACTGCCCAACTTTACAGTCTCCATGTAAAATCCTGGGCGTTCACCGTGGAGTCACTCATGCGGGGATCTCATCAGCTCATATTTTAGATCCGTCCCCATAAATGAGGACCTGATGTGATCCTTTCGTGATGCGTCACCAAGAGCGGCGCCGTCGCCCTCGTTTTCAATTCTCACGGGAGGTTTATTAAGAACGGCATGATTGGGGGGGGGGAAAGAAGCCCACTACACACTATAAGCCTCTTTTATACCTTTGACACAGCGGATTTCATGGAAGACGATGAAGCATGCTGCGGCTGTCTGTGGGCTCTGAAAGGGTTCCACTCTGCTTTTACTCTTGACCTGAGGGGCGGAGACGTGATTTCTACATGAGCGATGTCACAATAGCACTCCGCTGGAGATGGAAGCACCTCAGGCAGGCAGAATAAAGACCGGGCTGAATGAATGACGCCTAATGGCCCGTCTCACGTGTCCCTGAACGTTTCCTGTTGGGGTTGCGGAATGAAGCAGGAAGCTTTGACATCCTCCCTGCTGCTATGGTTACGGTGTTGGAGTCAAATAAAGGGTCTTCCATCACATCAGATCAAATGTTTTTATTTATATAGTGCCGAAGCACAGCAAATGTTATGTCACGGCGCTTTAGAGTAAGTCCAGAACGTACTCTATGCTATTTATTGTACAGAGAGCCAACAAAACCCCCCGTGAGAGACAACATGGAGACGGAGACGAGGAAAACTGCCTTTTAACAGGCGTAAACCTCAAACAGAACCCAACTTGGGCTGGGGGGGGGGGGAGAGAGAGAGAGAGAGAGAGAGAGAGAGAGAAAGACAAAGTGAGGTAGTGTGAAAAAGAGAGGGAGACCGAAGGTGAGGGCGTGCAAGAGAAAGAGGGAGCCAAAGTGAGGGAGTGTGAGAGAGAGGGTGAAGGTTGTAGAGGGCAAGAGAGCGAAGATGATGGCATGGAGAGACAGAGTGAGGATGAAGGGGTGCAAAAGAGGGAGAGCGCGAAGACGAGGGCGTGTGAGAGACGGGGTGAGTGAGAGTGAGTGAGTGGGCGATTTGTGAGGGGGGGGACCTCAACAAAATCTGGTGTGATTATAGAATCCACCCATCCATCCACTCTCATCCTCCACCTATACGGGCCGAGGTACAACAGGATAAGAAGAGCACCCCAAACCTCCGTCTCCCCAGCAACACCCTCATCTCATCCCGGGGATCCCAGGATGATAATAATAATGATGTCGTCAGTGGGCGTCCAGCAGGTCCACAGCCGTAGAGGGACATGGTCCACGTGACCCGGCAGGGTGAAGAAACACAAAAGACTCCCTGGAAGAAGTGGAGTTGGTAACATGCACTAATGTGAGAGGGATGTATGAAGAGGGGGGCGCAGCACAGCTACGAGCTAGCTTAGCCCCGCCTTAATTATGAGCTTCATCATAAAGGAAGGTTTTAAGCCAACTACTAAATGTAGAGAGGATGTGTGACCCCTGACCTCAGACTGTGAGACGGTCCCACAGGAGAGGAGCCTGAAAGCTGGAGGCTCCTGGGAACGTAATGTTCTGGTGGGGTTTCAGGGTACTTTAGGAGACGTTGGACCATGAAGAACTTTAGACGTCAGCAGAAGGATTTTGAATCCGATTCATTATGTTCCACCGAACCCATAAATAAAAATAACCGTTTCCCATTTTTTTTTATTTGACACCAATTTGCTGAAATGTGGACGTGTTTGTCATGAACCGAATGTTTTCCCATTAAGACTTTTACACTTCCTGCATAATCGAATCATAAAGCTGGCCTTGAAGTTCATCGTTAAAGGGTGGAGCAGAATTATTCTAATTTGGTTTTATGCCTTTTTGTACGTTGTTGGCGTAGTTTTTTATTGCTGGGGAGTTTTTTTCCCGTTGGAGACATTTTTAGTTCTATGTGTTACACATTACATTGGAGGGGGGTCTGACGTTTGCTCATATTAATGCTCCCTCTCTCCAACGTGGAGCTGCTCCACCTTTCAAAGTCCTGCCCGGCTTTTCGGTGGAGCTCATTTTGAGTCTCCACTTCTTATCGAATGATGTGACGGAACCGGTTTTCTAATACGACCCAGGGGGCAGCATGTTTGTGCCAAAGAGTAAGGGGCCGAGGACGGAGCCCTGTGGGACGCCACATGTCAAATTGACAGTGTCTCAGATGAATAAATGCCCCCAAAGAATTAAAATATGCAAAATAAGAATCTATCCATCCTTTCTTTTTCTCGGCGAGGACATTAAAGGAGCCGGGAAGCGTCACTTTAGCTGAAATGCTAACATTCCCTCCAACGCAGGAAGGAGGTAGGATGGTTTCCTCTGCTTCTATTTGACGCCCCCCGTCTCCCAGGATCCAGTGCTCCTCCGTCCTCTGGGTGGCAAATCCCCCACAAAAGACTTCTCTCAAACTCGGCGCCCTCTGACACTGGATCGAAAGTTTCCGTCATCCTCCTACTGAAGTCTCCTTTGTGTTGGCGTACGTTCGCCCTTCTCCTCCATAAACCCTCCCCGACTCACCGGTATTCAAAGGGACCTCAGAGATGGACAAGGGTGGTCTCTTCTGACGGGACAACCCCCGTGAAACAGCCGCTCTCCTGTTCATGGAAACAGCCATGTTTAATGATTCTTCATCCGTGTCCTTTGACCCCTGCTAGCATTTTTTTTTCTTCTTCTATGTGCCGCTTCTCATTTTTATTTCCTTTATTTGTGCCTTAAGTTGATTTTAGACGCGTTTTCTTCCATAACGTTACATTATGCTAATTACCATCTCTAAAAATGACATGATTATATCCGCTGAAAAATCAGGGATATTATGGAATCACGGTTACGTGGGAACTCAAAAGATATTTCACGGATCGTTTTCAAATTTTGCACCCGTATAGACCGTAGTGCGAGAAAGAACTGGAACCATTTTGGGAAAGGTCGGTTTTAAATTTCCGCCACTAGGGGGAGTTTTATATCCAGAAGTTTTCAGGCCCCAATCTCTACACCGCTAGTTCGTTATTGTTCGAATTTGTTGCATTTGATTTGAGGATAGATCATATTTTACTCTAATAGTTCATATCTGACTCCCTAGGGGGCGCTCTTATAATTCAAAACACTTTTTATTTAGATTGTTTTTTTAGTCTCGTATTTGGTGCAGATGTATCGACTCGAGGAGATCCATCATGTTTATATCATATTTTACTTAAGTACTTTTAAACTACTTTTACAAACCAGAGGGAGATTTTCTTATCAGACATCATTTAAGCAATTCAATGTGGGGATTGAATCGCTGTTAGGGACAAACGACGGCGTCGGCGTAGTTGTTTTTCATGAAAACGCAATTAAAAAAATGTTTTTTTTTAAGCATAATTTACCGGCCTTGTTGGCGGTCTGCAGATGAAGCGTTTTGGCATCAGTCTGGCCAAAAAGTAAAATTCAAACGACACGATACATCCTCTCCGATTCAGAAGGCAATTAACCTCCAATGCATGTCTTCATGAAACGATTCTTATTTTTTTGGCTTTTTTTTCCCGTGTCTTTCAACGAGGAATCCTTGAAGCGCCTCCCTAAATCTTCTCCTCAGCCTTCTCTCCCCACCGCCGGTGGCTTGGCGCCCCCGGCGTCCCGGCCCTAGAAGGCATGGAGGATGAAGATGAGGGGTGAGGGGCACGGTTGCTGCTCCTCTGTTCTCCGTCAGTCTAACAAGAACAGGCACTACAAGTAAAACAGGCTGGTTTGCAAAAAAAAAAAGAAGAGAAAGAAAAGCTTTGAATCCCGCCTTGACAGGGAGCTAAAATGTTCCCACTGCGTGTCTGACATGCAAACTATGGGCGATATAAAGTTGCCACCATCCATGGACGACCCTCAAAAGAACATGTCTTTAATGTGGAAGACAATGGATGGATGAGGACGATGGCGCTGGAGTCTTATTTTATTTCGGGGGAAGCGTCATGAAAGTCCACAGACTTGTGGGTAAGATGAGATCCGGCCCACGTTAGTCCAAAAACAAGGTTTTACCGAAGGCTTTTTCTTATTTTGGTCCCACATTGTAAAGGACATAGATTTGATCTATGCTTTTAAATTATAGACATGAAATAAAATGTGACGTTTTTCTTCATTTGATACGGCGCCTCGGGTAAAAAGAGATGCAGAAAAAATTACCTCATTGTCTAAACCGATAATCTTTAATTCAAATCATTCACAGAAAATCTGACCTTTATCTCAAAAAACATTGTATTTCCGACATAAAACTAACTATAATAATTTTTCTCTAAAACATAAGTGCCGAAGCATTTTTCCAGTCATATTTTATATTTTATCTCCACATGTTGGAGCAGGAACTCTGAAGTGGTGAGCAGTGACTTCCTGTTTGACTGGGGTATAAATATGAGGTGACACAGGCCTGATTCTCTCTGAGGTTCTTCACCATGATGAAGACCAGAGAACACAGCAATGAGGAGCAAAGAAAAGTTGTAGAGCTGCAGAAATCTCACAATAGAGGCAAGAACATCTCTCAGCAGTTCAAAATGTCAGTTTGAACAGTTAGATCAATAATGAAGAAGTTTAAAGAGACTGGAGATGTTAGACATCAACCTGGAAGAGGACGTGTCTGTAAACTGACCCCACACACTGTGAGGAGGATGGTTGGACTGGATAAAGACTCTCTAAGGATTACAGCTGAAGGATAAGGGCAGGATTACGTTACTTGAATCAAAGGTTCGATTTGTGGATAATTTGAATAAATTATCTTTAGTATATACAATAAAGACATTTTAGCATCATTTTACTCGTTTTTAAAAAATTCTGGACGGGACTGTTTACCGTCCTTATCATCAAGTTCATCATCTAAATAAAATCTCTCTGTTGACGTGTTTATCTTCGGCGATTTAAACCCTGAAATATCAATCTACGCCTCAGGTGGCATCGAAAGGAGAGCTTCTTTTTCGTTTTTTTTTTAATGCAGCAGTAACATTGGAGTGTCCTTTTTCCTTTTTTTGGTAAATCCTTTTGTCCTGGGGGAGAAACAGGCGAGGAATCCGTAAAGCTGTCCAAACATCGCAGGGGTTGAGGTGATTTCTCATGTGGAGCGGCGAGTAAAGATTTGCCCGCCGGCTACCCGACTGTTGAAAGCTCTCAGGGTTCCCTGCGGTGCCAGCGAAAGCTCGGAATCAGAAGAAACGCCTCGGACTTCTTGCGTCACGCCGCCGGCGTTTCCTTTTCCCCACTGGACCCAAACACCGACACAAGTCCGGCGTGGTTTGTCCGTGAAAGTTAAACAGACCCTCCTCCTTCCCCCATTTCTCTTCTGAGTGTCGTGTTCAGTTCGAGACACCAGAATGTCTTGCTTGAGATCTTGTTGGCTTGTTCAATAACCCCCCCCCCCCCTCCTAACTACTACCCACCGGGGGGCTTACACTCCACCAGCTGGCTCTTCCTTCTCCATGCTGTGCTAAATGTGACATGAAATATGAGTCACGCTGTGGAACTGAGCGGCTCGTAAACACACCGTCACTCAGCCTCGGACTCCAGCGCATCACAAAGAATGTCCACTGGTGGACGGTCCCGCTCACGTATGTACGTGCAGCCATGCGTGGCGCCCTCGCCGAAGGCCCTCGCCGAAGGTTCGGGAACCGGATCTCTTACCACTTTAAAAAAAGGTTTTGTTTTTTTCTGTGACGGTATTTTTGGTTTGAATTGAATCCGTTCATTATCAGGTTTTTTTCTCAACAAAAAAATGCAGAATGCGGTTTTGTAATTAAGGACTATTTAACCCCCCCCCTCCATATTTATACGTACTTTTTTCGGCCCCCTTTAGCGCGCGATTAATCTGGAACCTGCAATTAAATTATTTGGTTCAAATAAACATCACAGCGCCCGGGGAAGTGGCGGCGTGCCAGTCCAACATACCTGCACATGCATCTGCTGCCGCTTTGTCAGTGAAGATGGATGAACAGGCGGGGCGGTTGGTTTGGACCGGTCGTTAGACAGACGGACGGACCGGGGGGCCCCTCCTTTTATATCTGATGAAGAGGAGGATGGAAGCAGCTGTGTAAGCCTCGGCTTAGGCCTGGAAAAGCCCAGCGGTGAGACCGACAATCGTATGGACTTTAATTTAATGGGCGGGTCATTTGATACGGAACGAGCCGGCTAGACGGCTCCAAGAACGCCGTCGGCGTCCCACATGGCTGCCGGGAATTTGGTTCTGTCTCATTTCAAGACTTTAATTGAGGTACAAATTTTATGTACTGGCATGGCGGTGAGATCTGTGCTTATCTGCGTACTTCATCACCGATCTTTACTTCAGTGGTTGTTGACAACTTCTTCAGCTACCGATGACGGCACGCTCTCCCCCGAGGTCATCGGATAGTCATCGCTGCGCCGCGCCCGTTAGAATATCACGAGAAGTCAATAATGTTGCTAAAAAGTGTCTGTAGATCCTTTCTGTTAACGCCATAACTCAAAAAATATTCCATGGATCATCTTCAAACTTTATACGCACTTAGACCTCAGTGAGAGGAAGTACTGGATTGATTTTAGGGAACTTCTAGATACACTAGGGAGAGTTTTTTCTCCGTAACGACTGGTTGGGGGTCATAATCTCTCGATTCGGTTCATATTGGAGGCATATGATGGAATCATGGAGATTTATCTAGTTTATACCTTATTTTACTGTAATACTTCATATTTTACTCACTAGTGGGAACTTTTTTATGAAAATCACTCTTTTTTTCGGACACAACTTTCCTAACTGTTGGTCCGATTTAGTCGTACTTTGGTGATTATGAATTTTCTCGAGAAGATCTATTTTTTTTCTTTTATAGCATATTTTACTGAATTAGTTTATACTTTTCTCACTAGGAGAAAGTTTTTTTCTCCCCACAAAACACAGATTTTTGAGGGGAGAACTTCACGTTTAATTTTGAGGGGTTGAATCAGGGGGATTGTTTGTACAGGAGGGTTGGGGGGCTTTTCGGGGATATACCATTGCTTCTGGGGTTGACAGCTTAGACCTAATCATTTCATCCAAACACACAACGCGCTCTTTTGTTTTTCTTATGTGACACGTGAATGTTTCCCTGCCAGAATCAATTTGTTCTGATTGTTTAACAAACCGACAGAATCGACTAAAAAAAAAAAAAAAAAAGTTTGTGTTTCGGAAAACATTGAATTACGTCTGAAGTGAAAACGGCTCAGACAGTTTCTCTCCATCTGCTCTAGCTTTTATATTATTTTAGCTTGTCTTTAATTATTCTGGAGTTCCCGACACTTGAAACGTTCTTGATTGTTTGTGTAAAGCATTTTTAAAAAAAACCCATGTGCTGAAATGTGCCACATAAATGAAGCGGCGCTTGCCCTCGTGTCTCCAGCAGACGCCACCTCCTGTATCAAACGAGCCAAAACGTTGGGACTGGACACCCTGGGAATGAGGCGAGTGCTGGCGATAGGGACTTTGATAAAACGTCAGCTGCAGGTTGAGTTGGAAACGGCCTGGAAGAATCCCTGTTATCTTTAGCGATGCCTGATAAAATCGGCTAGAAACTGTTGTTCTAGCTGAAGTTGATGATCCGCTGCTGGAGATGGGAGTCACAGACCTGCTGTCCTGAAAGTACCGGCAAAAGTCGCGTCGTGAATCCGAGTCTGTAGACGCCGTCCTGAAACAGGAAGTTAACATGTCAGAATTAAAGAGCGTCGGGGTCGGCGAAAGGTCAAACCAGCGTGTGTTTTCTGCGTTTATACAAAATCAAAACGATTCGAAGGTCAGGGGGGGTTTTCTCTGTTCCAGCGCACATAAAATGTCTCAGTCCATAACGCCGTTCATTTGGATTCTCGCCGTTCGCTCCGAGGCCGATGAGTTCTTTCTATTTGCTCCAGATCTCCGGTCCGTTCTCACGAACCTGGCGTTCTGAGCGGAAATGTGTGTTTGACTGTCAGAAGAACGCACACGGATCACTTTCGCCGAATGTAACATCCGAAATAACGCGCTGACATGCGTTTGCCTCCCACTTTTGAACGTCCAGTCTGATTCCATTTATGCGTATCATGTGTTTAACAAATGGCCCAGAGTCTCTGCTGTGGTTGTTTTTAAGAATCCTTCTCTTGCATTGGGTTTATTTATTTTTTTGAGAAAGCACTTAATCTTCTTTGGGGAAAAATTTGAAGCGTTTTTTTGCATTGTGTTCTGTACGGCTTCGACCTGATGCACACTGATGAAGATGAGGATATGTCTGTAGTAGCAGTGGTTGTCCGTTCACATCGTAGAAGTTCGTAAATCCGACACGTACATTGTGATGAAGAGTGCGTCCGATCACTGAGGATAAGATTGGAGTCTTGAGTAAATCTGCTGCTTGATTAAAGGAATCCTCGCCGCGTACGTTTTTAGCGGATTGTTAACGTTCTTGGCTCTTAAGTACGCCCCCTAGAGTTCTGACACATGTTCACGGGTCCAGCAGATGAAGCTGGCGTCAAAAGTCCTAGTGAGAATGACTGAAGGGTCTTTCTGCCATGAAGACACGCTGCTGGGTGATTATGTCTTCAGCTGGAGAAGCCGAGGTCATCGCTGCAGTGAGAGAATACGAATGGTCGCCGGCGATCTTTCTTTCCTCACACCTATGCGCGGTATCAGGTAGGAGCGGGAGTAGGCGTGCAGGAATCCATTGCCGTGCCCTTGACCTTAAAAAACAAATGACCTTCTCAGGCGTTCTCCCTCTCGGCTGTCAAAGCAGAGGCTTTTTTTTAAATCGTCAATACGGAGAAGACGCGTGACTTCACACGACGTACTTTCCAGCCGATGCCGTAGGACACCACAGGCCAGACGTTTGCCACATTATATTTGTTGGCCGGGTTGAAGACGGCAACTACCTCAGTTTATCTTTGCCGTATTGCCAGATCCATCGCTTCAAAGAGAACGAAGCAGTTTATTAATGCATTAACTTCCAGTTTGACTGATGGATTCCACCTCCTACATGCATTTGCTGTCGACTCCGACATTCTTTCTTCCCTTCCATTTGATTTAATAAATGAGAGGGTAACTCCTGCACGCATGTAGGTCTGCAGTCTGATCCTGGTTGTGTAATAAGCACGACTGTGTGAGTGCTCTTCTTAAAGGAGCCTCTCCGGCACTTTTGTCCATCGCTGACCTGAACTCGGACTCACCGTTCGGAGGTGGGGGTCCGCGTGACGGAGCCGGCAGAGGATCTGTGTAACTCCCAATGTCAGGTTACCAATAATGTGAGGGTGTGGGTTTCATCTGAGCGAGAACAGGGAATAACAAAGCATAACTCAGAGTTCCTTTAGTTTAAATCAGTGGCACTGAGTCCCAGAGGATGTAAGGCGCTCGTGCTTTGGAATGTCATAGTCATAAATCTACTTCTCGCGACCCCCGGATCCTGTTGCATTTGAAGAAAATGCTGCTGAGGTTAAAAAAAAACAGAAATGAATGATGGATAACAAGGAAAAAAGAGAGTAATGCGAAATCGCTTGAATTTTCATTATAGAGCGGCTACTCGTAAATTACCGATACTCTATATTTTTTTTTTTTTTTGTCAATTATTGTTATTTTCCAAATGATGGAGGCCAGTTGGAGATCGTACCAGCTGATGTTTGCACATGTTTTTCACATTTGGTTGCACAGGATATCAAACATTTTCTTCAACAGAAGTAAGGTAAAATCCCCCCGAATGAACTGAGAGCGCCCCCTAGTGAGAAAAATAAATAAGTATTAGGAACAAAAGATCGTTATCACAAAATTCCCCTGATTCAGCGCATATAGGCTAAAATCGGCTAAAAATCTTCCTCTATTGAGTCAAATATGACGTTTTTACAAGATAAATCTCCTCAACTTGATTCACATCCACTAAACTTGGCATGAATCAAACTAATGGTTGAATTATTATGACCTGAAAACCTTTGGAGATAAAACTTCACCTCCTGTAAGAAATACTCCTCGGACCGTTTTCCCCCAAAATCCCTCCAGTTCTTCACTCGTGATCCTTGGAATACTTTTTGAGTTATTGCATTAACATGCGGGTGTAATTAACACATTTTTACATACTCTGCACAATTTTGAGCGTCCCAGCATCCGTCTGTTATGCAGGCAGAAGTCTTTCGTTGCCTATAAAACCTCTGAAGAACCTCTTTATGAGGCGATGGCGATGATGTGTGGCTGTAATCTCGCGTCCCTGACGGACAGATAGACAGAAAACTCATAACCACCCTCTAAAATCTCCTGTACCATCAAGTGTCGGGTTCACGGAGGGTGGAGTCCGCAAGGCGAGACAAAATCAGTTAGCCGGATATGAAGCTGCGTCTGAGAGGTGCTGCTTGAGGCAGGGCGCGACGCTGATAGATGTCAGAACTGCACGGTTTAACCTTTAACCTCCCGCTCGACCGTTTGGTTGAGAACATTTTGAGTCACTTTATCTCACGGTTCAAATATTTGCCACTTAACTTAACGATTCATCAATCCAAACTTAATGTTCACTGCCGCGATACAATGTGGGAAAATAATCAGCGCTGGGTCCGTTAGCTTAATGCTAACATGTAATGGGAATTGCCATCTACATGCTAATGAAGTTAGCAGGCGCGACCATATGTCAGACCAATTGTCAGTTAAACTTAAAGTGTTTGTTAATGAGACGCTGAGTTCTAACAGAAACACAAAATTAGTCATTACAACAGAAAATATATTTTCCAAAAGACTTTAATTATGAGCTTTTTGTTGATGTTTTTGTTCAGAGTTTAATAATCCAAACCGCTGAGCACAGCGCCGATCAGAACCATGTAAATGCCGATCAGTAAATACAACTTCGTTAAAAATAATAATTTAAAGGTAGTTAATGTTAACTGAAAAGAAGAAAAACCCATTTGTAACCAAACATGAGAAGTTTGTCGGGTCTTTGTTCTTTTTGTCATCGTCACAGTTCAGCATAAAAATTGTCCAAACATGTGAAACGTACGCGATGAAACCGGTGATTTACGACCCCAGGAAAGAGTAAGGGGCCAAAGAAGGCGCCTTGAGGGACACCACAGCTCAAATGAGAATGTAATATTTGATGTGTGGGATTATTTTTGGACATATTTGCATATTTTTTTACCCATCATTCAAACCAAAACACATCGAACGAGGGCAAAATCATTTCTTTGTCTTAACTGAACTGGACTCTGAAGAGGAATGCGTGGATTTTGACATAATCTGAGGTGGATGGAGATTAGAGACCGAATCTTTTACAGTTTGTTCTCGCAGCGCTCACATGCCCGATACGAGAGACGGCGAGGGGCGAGGGGCGAGGGGCTAAGATGTTTCATCGCAGAGCGGCGACGTTAGAGGGATTATGAGGGAAGAGAAATCATCCCTGCCTCTATGCTCTCCCGACGCCCGGCTCCAGGTAGACCTCGCCGCTGCAGCCTGTTCTCAGATCACAGCGCCGCCGCCAAAATCAACACGGGAGGAAGTGGAAAAATGACTTTCCTCATTTGCACCCCAGACCGCTTACGCCTTGCCAAGATTCAATGTCAGACCAGTCAATCTGAGCTGCGTCATTCCGGTTCAGGGTGAAAGAAGATTTCAAATCCGACAAATCCGAGAATTAAATTATTCTTTTTTTTTTCTTCTTTTTTCGTTCATTTGGGTCCGTAGTTCTGTGGGCATTTTGTTCTGTGGCCAAACCTCACTTCTATTTAGCAGCTTTGCACCGGTTCATACCGCGGGGAAGGCAGCGCGGTATGAATTAGTTAATCACTTATTATTTCTGGGTTGTGCTTCTTTTTTTCTCAGTATATTGGCAGAAAGTTGCCGAGGAGGTAGTGAAAATATTTGGACTAGAAATTGATTGCGCGTTCTTTGGGCTGAAACTTAATCCAAGAAACATTCATGGCACCGGAGGAATATCTCTTTAAAGTACGTTTGGATCTCAGTTCATCAAACAGAGAGGACTGGAAGTGAGAGCCTGCAGCCAAAGATGATTGGACTTCTATATCGATGAAATAAATTATATCTCTGCGCCTTTGAAGTTTGGCGTTTTGTGAAACAAGCTTATTCCTAGAAGAACTCGGAGCTCGGAGTGGAGCTGCTGCTCCTTCGCGTTAAAAAGGAGCCATTTGAGATGGTTGCCTCCTTCTAGAGGTCACCTAGGCACCACCCACTGGGAGGAGAACCCCCCGGGTAGAACCAGAACTCGCTGGAGGGACAACTCCTTCTGAAACATTGATTGTTTTATTCCTGATTAGTCAGTTATTATGGAATTGAATCCGCCGCCGCGTTTCCCGCAGATCCTTCATGTTAACGCAATAACTCCAAAACTGTTCTAACGTAGACTTTTCAAATATTATGGGGGGGGGATTGTTTGTACAATGCAGGGGATTTGGGGCTTTTCAGATTTGTACCTTAGCTGTCAGGGGAGACAGTAACACAACTATCTTTAATTTCATTTTAAACTGTATAATGACAATAAACGCTTTCTTTTTCTATCCTTAGACCTTTTTGGTAGGTTCTAACCCCTGCAGACCAGGAACACCCAACAGTACCTCAAGGATCCATGTGACCCGACATCTAACCCTCACAGTTGGGCCCGTGTCTCAGATCCTTTCAACCTTTGCATTTTTTTTATCCTTCCAACATATCAACCTAAGAGGACAAAATGTTCAGTCGCTACCCAATACGTTCCCGACGCCCTCAGTCGGTGGTTATAATGTTATGGCTGATCGTGTGTCATTGAAAAATCCTGGCCAATTATTGTCCCGCACATGTCAAACCAATCCATTTAGCTAAAAACTATAAATGGACATAAAAAGGAGGAGGAAACGGTTTTAAGGGATCTGTGTGCAGGAAACGTATTTAAGCAGTCAGAACCGGTTTTATATGAATATTACTGAGGCCAGAACGGAAGGGTACCGAGTCTAAGAATGAGGCTTGTAAAACGGGTCACGCAAAAGTCACCAAAACATAATCAAGGCGCTGCTCGCCATCGCTTGATGTTAAAATTGGGTCATATTCAAGGTCCTTCCCCAACCCACCCGGGTTTTAATTGCCATGTGCTAAAGAATTTCCCATGTGGACACAATCCAGTCGGGTCTGGATCGGCCTAATAATTGTTCACTGGGCTCACTTCTTTGTGCTTCTGTCGGCACTCAAGCTGCCAGGTTTTTTTTTTTCTTTCTCCATTCTGCACCGTTCAGAAGAGAACTCCCAACTCTTGCAGCGATTGTTCAGCCGTTGTAAAGTATTGTTTAACTTATGGGTAAAAAATGAGTTGCTGCTCACAGAAACTTCATGAAGAATCCCTCCAGAATTACTGGCACATTTTTACCACGGCCCACTTTAAGGTTCCTGACAGGCTTTTAGGTCTTCATCCAGTATCTGCTGGTGTTTGATGGAGTCCATGGAACCATGTCTTTAACAAGATGTCCAGAACCTTTGGAAGAAAAAACAGCCCCACAGCATCAGAGATCCACCAGCAGACTTCATAGTGGGTATGAAGGGCTTTTCTCTATGGCTTTCTTTCTTGCTATGCCACAATCATATTAGATGTTTGTACCAGACAGCTCTACTTTGGTCTCATCTGACCTCTGACCTTGTTCCAGTGAAATTCCCAGCGGTGTTTGTCAAACTGTAGCAGCGTTAGCTTGTAGCAGCGTTAGCTTGTGTGTGGACGACAGCAGAGGCTTTTTTCTTGCTACCCTCCCAAACAGCTGGTGTTGGTGTCGGCGCCATCTGATGGTGGTTAGGGAGACTTTCTGACCCCAAGATTCAACTGACCTCTGACCTCTCTAGCTGTGATCCTTGGACCGTTTATACAGTCCAACAATCCTCCTCACAGTTTGCAGGGCCAGTTTGCAGACACGTCCTCTTCCAGGTTGATGTTTTTATAAAAAAAGAAGAATTAGAATTCAAGATCATGGGTTTCTATAATCAAGATATTTTTTGCATCTTATTTGATTCATTTATTAAAATACTGACAATAATTATGGAGGGATATTTAACATCTCTAGCCGTTTGATTTCAGGCAGGAGTAAAACTCTTTATATCTGTGTCTAAGTTCTCTGACCCAAATGGAGATTTACCGCTTTCTCTCCAAACACAGTCCTGTGTTCTGACCCGTCACGTCCTTTAACTGTGCAGAGGCTCTCTGATCCAGATCCAGTGAGAATTGTCTTGCGGGTTCTGCAGCTATTGAATGGATTTGTTGACTGAGCGAGACAAAAATGGACCATAATAGAAAAAAACTTGCTGTGGAGCAGCTTGAGCGTGTGCGCCGCTGATATGGATCCCCCGCGAGGCGGTTCAGGTCGCTGAATCCTCCCTCAAACGGGCCGGAGAGAAACCGTTCAATAGCGGAACACAATCGAAGTCGGAACAAAAAAAAGACAAGAAAAAAACAAGCAGGAAACAAACAAAGCTTTTAGCGGGCTCTCTGGACCGGGCTCTCTGGACCGGGCTCTCTGGACCGGGCTCTCTGGACCGGGCTCTCTGGAACGGGCTCTCTGGACCGGGCTCTTTGGACCGGGCTCTCTGGAACGGGCTCTCTGGACCGGGCTCTTTGGACCGGGCTCTCTGGAACGGGCTCTCTGGAACGGACTTTGCTGCGATGCTCAAGAATGATAAATTGGATGAATGTCTTTAGAGGCCACATGAAAACAACGGGGGGTCCTCTAAGAGTTTACGGCGCCGCCTCAGCATGCTTTGATTTGCTAAAAGGTGCATTGTTGTACCCCGCGTTCCCGCCGGCGTGTTTTCTGCCCAGCAGCATGGCCGTCCACCGGGGGGACATTTTAAACGACGGCCCCTCAGAGACCCCTGAAACTCTAAACTGCTGCAGAGAAGTCCGGTTTTCATAATACCGACGTCTTAAAACACCATTTACGTCAGTTAGGGCTTACTCCCTGTTTGTGTGTGTGTGTGTGTGTGTGTCTGTGTGTGTGTGTGTGTGTGTGTGTGCGTGTGCGTGGAAATCCGAGCTCAGGTCGGTTCCTAGTTCCTACAAAGAAAGCGGCCCCTGTCAGACTCCCCCCATAAACCCTGGGCTGAAGATGAAACAGAGAGGAGAGTGTTTTCGTTCAATCCCCACATTCGCCCACGAGTCCTGTGCCGTCTCCGACCCGCGGCTGCCTCATACTGACGTTTCCAACCGGTGCTGGTGTAAATACAGACGACCACCGCAGCAGGTGTGGGGGGGCCGGACCGGGAACAGCCGAGGTCTGCGTCCCTTCATCCACTGGGCTGGAAGAGTAAATATTTGCCCTCGGTGTGAATACCGGCCCTGTTTGCCGGTAATGTGATGAAATGTGGCAGAAGGCGGCTCCGGTCACTTACACCTGCTGTTTCATTATTTGAGGTCTGATCACAGATAGTTTGAACAGTTAGATCAATAATGAAGAAGTTTAAAGAGACTGGAGATGTTAGACATCAACCTGGAAGAGGAAGTGTCCGCAAACTGACCCCACACTGTGAGGAGGATGGTTGGACTGACTAAAGACTCTCCTACGATCACAGCTAGAGAGGTCAGAGGTCAGTTAAATCTTGGGGTCAGAAAGTCTCCCTAACCACCATCAGATGGCGCCGACACCAACACCAGCTGTTTGGGAGGGTAACAAGAAAACAGCCTCTGCTGTCGTCAACACACAAGCTAAAGCTGCTACAAGCTAACGCTGCTACAAGCTAACGCTGCTACAGTTTGACAAACACCACTGGGACTTTCACTGGAACAAGGTCAGAGGTCAGATGAGACCAATGTAGAGCGTGGACCTCAGAACCTGAAGGAGGTGGAGGTTCGGTGGAGGTTCTGTATGGAGGAGTGGTCTCAGATCTTCTCCACATGTTCTCAAACCTCATCACAGACTACAGAAGGAAACTCGGGGCGGAGTAAATTATTAAATGTGGTGTTACAATAATTGTGGCACACATGTTTCAGAGAAAAATATTTGTTTTTATGTGAAGAATGTGAAGTTGTTTTTATTTTTTTACTTGAGTTAAAGGTTAGATTGTAGTGAATAAGTTGAATTAGCGGGTTGTTATGCATTTGCTCCTGTCTTAAAGGCTTCACTGTTTTCCTGATCTGACTTTTATAGAGACGTTGCAGGATCTCATTTTTTATTTTATTTTTTTGAAGTTTTAAGCTAATTTTATCTCCACCCACTTTCAAATAAATCATAATTATTCTCGTAGGCTAGTCTAGCTGCTCCACCTCGGCCATGAATTGGACCTTGTGCGATGAAGTGAAGGGGAGCTGTATGCACCTTCACCACCTCCGCCACATCAAGCCCGACTGGAGCAGTTTAATCTCCTCTCCATAAAACTCCGAGTCCCGTCCTCTCGTCTACCTCCAACAAATGTCATCCTCTCCCCTCGGCGCGTCGGCCGTCACACGCGCTTGTTTTTCAGCGTTGTGCACACATTTTAATTTGAAGACATTCTGGTGAGACCGGACTCTGTTGGTGTCTGGACGCCGTTCCCCTGAGAGTGTGTGGAAAACCACTTTGGCTTCTCTTTGATTTGCAGTGTGTACAGAATGGTTTCAGTCCCAGCCTCTCATGCGGCCCCCCTCCTGTCTGCTGCCTGAAACCCTCCCCTCAGAGGATCCGAGACAAGACAGAGGATTAAACGTCCTCACACTCATTACTGGGAATGTTTCAACTCGACCGTCCGTTTAAATTCACCCGAAAAGCCTTAAATCAGTTCACAAAAGGCCGCTAACAAATGTACGTCAGATAACGTCAGATAAAATCTTACCGCACGCAGTTTCCCGAAAGTGACGGTTCATATTATTTGTTTTAGGAATAACATCCTAGCCGTTGGTCTGATTTTGTCCAAATTTGTTTCATATGAATCAATTCAAGGAGATCTATCTTGAATATATTGTATTTTTACTCTCGTACGTCTCTGACTTTTTTATACGAATAATGTCAAAAAACAACAACTTGCTAACCGTTGCTCCGAATTAGTTCAGATTCAGTGTATAATAATCAATGTCTGGAGCTTTTTCTTGTATAGTTCATGGTTTAATAACTCATATTTTACTTTAATAGTTCATATTTTACTTTAATAACTCATATTTTACTTTAATAACTCATATTTTACTTTAATAACTCATATTTTACTTTAATATGACGTATTTTACTTTAATAGTTCATATTTTACTTTAATGACTCATATTTTACTTTAATAGTTCATATTTTACTTTAATGGTTCATATTTTACTTCAATAGTTCATATTTTACTTTAATGACTCATTTTTTACTTTAATGACTCATATTTTACTTTAATAGTTCATATTTTACTTTAATAGTTCATATTTTACTTTAATAACTCATATTTTACTTTAATAAATCATATTTTACTTTAATATGACATATTTTACTTTAATAGTTCATATTTTACTTCAATAGTTCATATTTTACTTTAATCACTCATATTTTACTTTAATAGTTCATATTTTACTTTAATGACTCATATTTTACTTTAATAGTTCATATTTTACTTTAATGACTCATATTTTACTTTAATAGTTCATATTTTACTTTAATAACTCATATTTTACTTTAATAGTTCATATTTTATTCACTAGGGGGAGCAGTTTAAAAAAAAAACGTACATAACTTTTTATCCGTGCGTTTGAAACAACTGGATCAGATCCATCTTGTATTTTTCCCACTTTACTCTCAATAATTCATATTTTACACACAAGGGGGGGCTGTTTTTACGAAAAAAAACTTCCTAACCATTGTCCCCATCTTGTCCATATTTGGTGCATATCAATCAACTTGATAAAGATCTATCTTGTATGAGTCAGATTTTATTCTAAGAGATCTTATTCTACCCACAAGGGGGAGCTTTAATACCAAAGAAAACACAACATTACATTTAAAGGAATGCAGGGGATTGTGGGTTTTTTTGGGGGGTTACGTTCAAGTAAAAACTTATATATATTTCTTTGGCATGGAGTTAACTTAAGTATCCCGTCTAGAATATTCACTATTTTCTCATCTCTTACTAAATTCTCATTTTCCTGATTTCTCCCTGAAAGCGTCCTCTCAGAAGAATCCACCTCTAGACAGTTTCCTGACTCTGGTCACACACCAGTGCTGTGAACCTTCACTCACAGAGAGGAAGACCTTTTTAAAGTCACCAAAAATGGAATAATCCAGTTTACAGAACGCCTCAAGCAAATTCACGTCAGGGAAAATCTTGCAGCACACCGGAATCAGAACCTAAATAGACTTTCCAACGCCAATAGTTAATTACACGATAATAAGCAGACCCAATGAGTCACGGCCTCGCAAGTTAACACCCGATTTAAGAACCCCTGCCACATTTTCACACACCTTCTCGCATGCAAAGCAAAAACCAGCTGCAGTCGAGCTTCAGTGTTCCACACTGGCGGAAGCTCGGCGGTAAACAAGCCGAGCTCGCTCCCCTCTCCTGCGTTGCAGCCTCTTTTTTAGTGTCCTTTTATAGCCTCCTTCCTTCCTTCCTCCTCACACTCCAGTCTTCCGAGAGGCCATGCAGGCACACCGGGGAGTGAGGAAGTCGGCATGCTTCATTAAGCGAATGCGGCGCACCACGCATGTCACTGGAAACAACAGAGGCTCTGTTCGGGGAAGAAAATGACACTTAGGAATAATAGCGAGCTGGAAGCTGCCCTTAAGGAATGGCTGATGGTGGTGCGGTCTCCAGCTGCGGTCCGCAGATTTTTTATTCGATACTGGCAAGTTGGGAATGTTGGAAAATAAGCCAACTTCTGCTGATGGAGCTTCACTCGCTTCGACATGAAGGCGTTGCAGCTGTGGAATCGTCTTTCAGCCCGTTATCTGATCACATTCCTGAACGCATGGGGAAATAAGGGAACGGTCATCGCCGCCGCCGCAGATCCTCCGTGTTAACGCGATAACTCAACAACTATTTCATGGATCATTTTCAAAATGTGTATCCACGTAAACCTTAGTGTGAGGAAGAAGTGGATTGACTTTGGGAAAAGTTGGTTGTATATTTTCGACACTAGGGGGAGTTTAGGGTTAGTAGTTAGTCGTTTTTGGACCATCATTTCTCAACCGGTGGTCCGATTCAGTCTACTTTGGTGCTTATGAATGGACTCGAGGATCTATTGTTTATACAACGTGTTTTTCTTTAATAATTCATGTTTTACCTTTTGGGAGAGGTCGTTATATATTTCTGAAACTAGGGGAGCTTTATCTCCAAATGTTTTCGGGCCATATTTCTCAACCGTTGGTCTGATTCAGTGCAAATTTGTCCATATCTGGTTCTTTTGAATGGACTCAAGATATCTATCTTTTAAATTTCATATTTTACTCTACCAGTTCATATTTACACATTTAATTTGAGGAGTTCAAAGTCTGTTTGTTTCAGATTCAGCTAATGAGGTCGTAAATTAGCCATTTATCGATTGAACACGTAAATGAAAGATATCTTATTATTACCGATAAATCTTCAGATAATTACTGAAGTTAAATGATAAGACCCGGCCACAAAGAGTTCGCAATCCAGAGTCCTTCTAGTGCTGGTCCCAAGCATTAGATAAATGGTGAGGGTTCCGTCAGGAAGAGCATCGGATATCGAACCTATGCCAAAATTAAACTGAGGAACATGAAACTTATTCCAAACCGGATTGGTCGAGGCTTACGTTAACAAATACCATCATGGCAATGTTAGCCAGTAGGGTTCTAGTGGTGACCCCCAAAGAGAACAGCCAAAAGACGAAGAAGAGGTAAAAGTAGAATCAAGGGGATTCCTTGAAGGTGCGGTTGGCGGTTCTGGAGGATAGACCCTCTCTGTCGTGGACGAAAGCGTCGTCTCTGTTTCCTGATGTTGTCAAGATATGGTTTTTGTCAGACACTAAAATATTATTTATTATTACGGGGGTATGCAGTTAACTTAAATGAAAATTCAAACGGAATGCTTCTTTTCTCATGTCTCACTAAATACTCGAACAATGTTACTGGATCTCCTGGAAGAACAGGCTGAACTTTACAAGTAGTGTTTTACCGTGGCTCAGGTCCAATGTATCCAACGTATCTGCCAAGATGGGGATTAACACCTTTTCCTCACAATCAGGCGGTGGCTGGGACAGATCTCCTCTGAGCCGACACCGGCCGGTGGCTCGGACTCGGAATACCGTCCAGCTGTCAGAAATAGCCTCAGAACTCCAGGCATTTATTGAACGTTGTAATTATTACAGCTTGGGGAAAGAGCATTGACTGTTTGTACGCGAGCTCAAACACCAGGAGTGGTCATGTTGAGTTAATCAGAGTGGTGCCGAGAAATAAAGCTACCATCGCTTTAATAACCTATAAAAGACCCCCGTGGAGACGTTTTGTGTGGGGTTTATTCAATGTTTGGAAACTCCCAAAAGTTTACACTCAGTGTTTCTTACAAGAGGTCCAAACATCTGAAAGCTTACATTGTTTACACCCTCGATGACTAACTCGCACAAACTCCGTCAATGGCTTAAACTGGCACGATGCTAGCAGCTGTCGGTTAGTGAATTAAATTAAAACCAGTGTAAGCGTTGGGTCTTGCGTCACTCACTGCCTTGGATATGCATTCAAACAGATTCACGCGTAAAAATAACGCCTCAGAGCGTTAGTAGTCGCCAGTAATTCCACAGGGAAGTCATGTGTCAAGGAAAAAAAAGAAGCAAATGTTTTCTCATCACAGCTTTAAATCTATCTAATAATGGAATGTTTTCTGTTTTATTCTATATTATGCAAGAAAATTATAATAATAATACATTTCATTTATAACACACTTTACATTCGGATCAAATCTCAAAGTGCTACAAAGTAAAAGCAGATAAAAGCATCAATAAAACATATAATTGTTATATAAAGTATGACCAAAAAGCAAAAATGTTAATTAAAGTTATAGGTTCTGCTATAAAGGAAAGTTTTAAGTCCTTTTTTAAAAGTCTCAGTCGTCTGTGGAGCCCTCAGATGGTCAGGGAGGGCATTTCACAGAAGATGGGCAGCAGAACAGAAGGCCCCATCACCCATGGGTGCTGAGCTTAGTCCCGGGAAGGAGGAGGCGGAATGAGTGGGTAGAACCGAGACAAAGTAAGGCTGAAATAACTCATTTACTCATCCCATAATCAAACACATGGTTAGGAAGTAACGGTCAAAAAGGTTCATTATTAAATATATATATTATATATTTTTGGCTAAGAAAAAAACGGAAATAAAAAAACCCCTAAATGAGTTAAATGTGAAATATTTCAGTAAAATATTACAAATACATGTTATGTGAGGAAGATTTAGAAAGATAAACTTTCTAACTGTTGTTACGATTATGTTGTAAAACCTTCTTTTTACATATATTTTAATATAACGTATACAAGATAGATCTCGATTCACATATGCACAAAATTTGGCCTCAATTGGACCGACGTTTGAGAATTCATGGCCTGAAAACTTTTGGAGATGAAGCTCCTGCTAGTGTAAGAAATACGTTACCCACCTTTCCCAAAATCACACCAGTTCTTCCTCGCACTGAGGTGCATACCGACATAAAATCTCCATAGTTTCTGAGTTATGGCGTAGGAAGAATCTGTGGCGGGCGCGGCGATGATGATTCCATCATGTCCTCAACGTGTCAGGGATATAAAGACGGAGAGAGGGGAGACCTGAGACGACCTTCTTCTCTGCTGAGACTTTGAGGGGTGTCAAAAGAACTGGGTCTGCTGGTCTCATCAGCTCAAACAGAACTCTCGCTGTGAAATCCAGTCGTGACTCGGCACCGTCTGCTTCTCTGTGCTCGATGAACCCCTCTGCTGCAACAACCGCAGACTCGTGTAGCAATTTATTTGTGTCGCCTTCAAACTAGAGATTGAAATCCAGGAAACACCTCGGAGAATTTAATCCTCAGTCTTTCCTGTGTCGATACTCCGGCCCATTTTTTTTTTTACACTTTCACAGTTATCCCTGTGCTCGCTCAGTACGCAGCTGTGCAGCGGTCCATATCAAAGCCTTTGTGGCAAAAGCCTGACAGCTTCAATTTGTACCTCTCTGCCATCGTTACCTCGGCACCGGCTAACCCGGTTCCTGTTTTAAAGTTTGCAGGATCAGGATCATTTCATCTCCTGTTGTTTTCAAGGGAGCTTGAAACCAACTGTATGAAATGGTCCTTTAATCTACCACCCCAAGTACTAAACAATCATCTCTGTATTGTTTGGAGATTCTTCTCCATAGGCTACGGAACCGTATCTAGGTGTTCTGAAACTCATCAGATCAACGTTGGCAGTGAGGTTCGTTGAAGTGGCCGGTGAGGGTTTCCAGCTGTCGTAGATCTGGATCCAGAAGAGAAAACGGTGCCGTGAAAAATCTAATGTGGAAATGTAAACCTTCTTGGAAACTCAGGCGGGCCTGAAGACGACGGGAAGTAGTGAGTCGGAGGTCAGAGTTGAACCTCTGACATTCTGTGTTTATTCGAAGAAGGTTATAACGTGATCATTCTACGGGGGGGGGCACAAAATCTCACTGAAGAAAACTTGTGCAAATAGACAAAACACAAGCAAATTACACGATCAACGTTTGGTGAAAACGCCCTAGCAAAAGCCACATCACAACGGAAGTGTTTCCGGAGGACGATTAACAGAGATGCACGCCCACATGCGTGTTTGTTAGGCTCAAAAATACGGTAATTTGTTTGATTCAATATTTGGATTAAGGTAAAAATATTTACAAATTTAAAATGCTGCACATCTGTTGTGAAATTGATGAGAATATTTTCAGAATTTGCTTGTGTTTTGTGAATTTGCATGCGTTTTCTGAATTTGAATTGCAGCACCTTTGCGTCCGTGTAATACCTGTGAAATGTGCCTTTAATGTCGAATAAGTGCATAAAAGAGTCGCAGCTATGAAGTGAGGATTTATACCGAGAGGAGTGTCGCTGACGGATGAGCTCCAGGTTCCGCTGACCTTGGGTCACCGCACACTTGTTTACAGCACCGGGCCATCACGCCAGCACTTCAGCGTTGACAAGATTTACCAGGGCCTGGAAATGCTGGAGGGCCGGCGGGCAGACAAGCAGACAGGCAGACTCTGCTGTCTGGCAGAGGCAAAGTACGGAGACAGATGGCCGAGACATGTTTGATGACTCCCTGAGCTCATCTATCAATCGCCACCTTTCCAAGTTCTGCCAAGCACTTGGTACATGCCGCAGCTAGCTACCTCACTGTGATGTCAGCGCTGACAAACAAAAGAGGGAAGTTGGGAGATGGCCAGTCACTTGTTTATGGCCCGGTGCCCTCAGGGTGGACAAGGCCTTTGACCCTAAAGAGCTCTGCACAGAATCGCGGGGCAGGCAGCAGAACAACTCTCGAGACTAAAATAGTAGTGAGGCGCGGGGGTCATGAGATTTCTGGCCACCTGCTGCGATGCGTAGAGAGGGTGCTGAAAGAGATGCTAACAATACTATTTGCAGTATCTCCGTTGTAATGCGGCGTGGAGGATATCCATCTCTGCGTTCTCCTACACCTCCAGTCAACAGAGATCGAACCCAGTTTAAAAGTGTAGTAGTATAAATACGATACATTTCTTGTGCATGTTCTACGTAGGCGTGCTGTGTCTGTATACGGGGAGGTTATAGCCCCGATAGACCCTCAATCCCCTGCATTATACAAGCAATACCCCTGATTGGAGTTTTCAAACTCAACATCAGTTGATTCATGTTCACAAATTTGGGATAAAATCGGAAAAATTACCCATGCAATGGCTTTTGCGTCGTGATCGGAAAATAGTGTTTTTCGTGTAAAAAAAACTCCCTCTAGTGAGTGAAATATGAACTGCTAGAGGAAAATATAACATTTCCAAGATAGAACCCTTGATTTGATCTTATCACACCAACGATTAGGAAGTTATATCTGACAAACAGTATTTTTGGTTAAAAAGCTCCCCGTATGGAGTAAAATAAGAAGTATTAATGTATAACACAATATATATAAGATATATCCCCTTCAGTCAATCTATATTCACCAATTTTGGACGAAATCAGACCAACGGTTGAGAAATTATAGCCCACAAACGTTTGGAGATGAAGCTCCCCCTAGAAAAATGAAAATAAGCAGATTTCCTATCCAAAAAATCAATCCAGTTGTTACTCATACTAAGGTTTGTGTGGTCTAAAATGTGACATTGACCCCTCAAAGAGTTTTTGAGTTATCACGTTATAATTTTTCGGGGGTTTTACTAAGAGCGTTGAAGCTTGAAAGGGTCAAAGGTACTGGAGTCGCTCTCACGTGCTCATCACTACTTCCAACATGTTTGGAGAGTGAGACAGTTGTCCACATACTCAACCCTTTACATTTCTTAGAGTGGCGGTGAAGTGGCAAGGAGAGGAAGGACATTAGTCTTCAGCTGGCTCTCAATCCTGAAATAGCCCTGGTCAACTCTCCACGCCAGGTGACTTCCATAAACATCAATCTTAAAATTGTACTTTTATGGCTGCATGGAATAAACGGACTCCTGCTATGTACACTCTGAATTGTTCTGGCCGGTGCACATGACATACAGTTCCTCCGAATGGACTTTAAATAAGCAAACTGGTAGGAGATGCCAGCGTTTCCATCTCTGTCTGGAAATGCCAGGAGACGTAAGTGTCGTTGGTTAAGTGGAAGATGAAGTACTATTTAGTTTATGCCTAAAAACCAAAATAGAACCTTTGGCTCCTCGGAGCATATTTTCTTTTGTATATGCGGTATAGACGTTGGCGTACGACACAATTTTGTAAATCTTCTGGAACCGGTTCACGTGCGGTGCCATAAAGCTTCAGGGACGGTGATTCTCATCCACAAGTTCCTGCCTCGCGCTCGCCCTGAGCTGTCAAACCAAACACGCCGCTGCGCCGTGGGATCCATCGGTGCCAGTGGTTGCCCCTTCGTCTTGCAGACATTTCCTCCAATGAAGGCTTGTGGTGAAATGTTTACAGTGTGGGAACTATGAGGAACCCACCATGGTGTAATCAATACGTCTTTTGTTTTCTTTGGAGACTCCGGTGCCTCCAGCTTCGTGAGGATATGGGCCGTGATTGGGTTTGCAGCGAGGAAGCTAGTTTTAGGTATTTGATGTAGTGAAGTGTAGCATTAAAGTTTTAAGAACCGGTAAATGTGCTTCGGGGTGAGGTTTAGCATTGCACTGGGAACACGATTTTAATCCAGTTGTGGACTGAGGTTTCAGTTCTGACTAAATGTACTCAGAACCGGTGGGAGGGTCGTTGATTTTCCACCGGGACCTTCAGTGTTTTACTCCCACAATGAAGCTGCCCTCAAATATCTTCAGCGTAACACCGCAGCTACGGAATGTTGTCAGACTACGTGACCAACCGATATTCAAAGAGACAGTAACATTTATCTGGTGGAATCAGTGGTTCTGGTGGTTCAAGCCGGGTTCAACACCTTTGAGGGTTGAACACCAACTGCAAAGACACACACTGAATCCATCAAAGATCTAGCAGTGTTCCACAGAAATAAATGATACCGTATATCTTAAATAACTGTTATTACTAGGTAATTAACTCCCTACAACCATTCACGTTTATTGAATGGTTAACGTGAATGGTGCATGAACATACTTGCCCACAGTGGGCAAGTATGTTCATGCACAGCATGAACATACACAGCATGCACAGCATGAACATACTTGAAAATTCTTGAAATTATGTCCTGAAAAATCACACCAGTTCTTCCTTGCACTGAGATGTATGTCGACATGAAAATAATTTTTTTTGAAAGCTCTGAGGCAGGAAGAAGTTTTTTAATTTGCAACTTGCTAACAAGACAAAAACAAGCTTCTTTGGTCATTTTTGTCTTCCTGTGTGGCAAAACTACCACAAAGAAAAAAACAAGACACTATTTACTGTATCTGGACTGGAACGTGGTTAAGACAGTATGTCGGGTTCATTTAGCAGAGAGAATTAGAGATAAGCTAGCTATGTTTCACTCCATAGAGTCTTAACTTGATGCTAGCAGTGCTTTAGCAGCTAAAGACCTTCCTTAGCTCTTAAGGAAGGTCAGCATTTTGCCAAGGTCGGCAAAATGTGCTGACCTCGGCGAATCGACTCACGGCTCGGCTCCAACTTATACGAAAGCCCGGCGACGGCATATCCGAAGTCTTTGCAATTGTCCGACGTTTGATCGGTCCCTACCCCCGACACTGCAGGACAAACAACCCCCAGCAAACCCTGAATACGGCTCGGTTGTCATGAGGCT
The DNA here is from genome assembly GCA_037951165.1 of Lophius americanus. Taxonomy (NCBI): domain Eukaryota; kingdom Metazoa; phylum Chordata; class Actinopteri; order Lophiiformes; family Lophiidae; genus Lophius; species Lophius americanus. Next base: position 3,787,980 of record JBBDHG010000065.1, on the reverse strand, counting down.
CAAGATTAGGCTAAAACCAGTCTCAAATCCTACAGAGTATACTCAGTTTTTACTGGACTTACCTTCAAAAAAGTTATTCCCCACATACGATACCAGCTGGGAATATTGGTGATGGTGGGAGAGATCGGTGAAGAAATTCAGGATTGGTATTTGTTTACTTGGCAGTAGCTACACATGTGCACAACATGTTTATTTTCACGTGGAGACGCACGCATCATGCGCTAGAGACCCTGAAGACCTTGGATATAATCAAGCAAACTGTCTCACCTGCTATTGGAATGTGAGGATCAACACTTGGGGCAGCAGCTGACGCCCCTTTTCACTCAATTCCCAGATGCTTGGGATGATTGACGGGTTGAACACATGCAAAGTAACTGTTTATCTTATCCTCTCGCACCTACTTTAAACAAATCTCTTATATGCCTTTGTTGTATTTCGCTTTAAGCTTGCTCTCGACTGCAGACGGTCAAGTAGGCATCCGCAGTAAAAAAAAAAAAAAGGAAAAGAAAGTGTCAGCACCTGTTCCTACTTTAGCTCCACAACAACTGGACCCACGTCGGAGCAGTTACTGATATAATTCTTCTCAGGCCCTGTTGTTTTTCCGCCAAACATCTCTCAGCAGTGAAGCTACTTTCAGGTATTTTAGGACCAGTTTGTGTGACAAAGGTAACTGAGTTTTGCACGTCTGAATGAGAGGCAGCTTTTTTTGTTTGCAGCGATTACACCTATCCTCCAAAGAATAAGTGAATAGGGATTTTGGGAAAAGGTGCATCAAGTATGCACCTGCTGTTCGTCAGGTCGGCAAAGTGGGCAGATGGGTTATTTCCTAACGAGGCAGTCATTTATCTGTTCTTGACAGGAAGATTATCTGCATGTCTGGAGCCGTACAATTACTCTGAATACGATTTCCTACGTTCATTCCCTCTGAATTGAGTCATTGTGGCGACGTCCCAGGATGCATCTGTGTGCAATCGGACTTGGTGATGCAGAACACGTCTTCTACGTACAACGCTAGATATTTCATTTTCAGAATCGATGTTTCATGGATAAGCCTGTTTTAGAAAAGACTGTTTATACCTTAGACTGATCTTAAATTCATACTTATCACAAAAATGTAATCTCTAACTCAAGTTACTATATTTTAAAAACGTTTAGTTCTTCGAGAAATATTTTTCTCTCAAACATGTGTATCACATTTATTGCCAACCCTAAGAAATCCTCTGATTGAAAAGGTACCTGAAGTATATTTCCTGTCCTATTGTAAATTTTTAGTTTCACCTGTGTGAGCAGGAACTCTGAAGTGGTGAACAGGTACTTCCTGTTTGACTGGGGTATAAATATGAGGTGACACAGGCCTGATTCTCTCTGAGGTTCTTCACCATGATGAAGACCAGAGAACACAGCAATGAGGAGCAAAGAAAGTTAACAATTAACAATGATAATAATAATTAACAATCGTGGGTTTAGACAATAAAGACATTTATCGTCTCATTTTGTTCGTATTTTTAAAGTCATTCTTAAAGTTTTCACCTCATCATCATCATCATCATCATCATCAGAATGTCATCAGCGTAAAACTGTGATCTTAATGAATTCTCTGCTAACGAGATAATATCTCAATCTATTGTGTGACTGAAATGCGCTTCCAGGAAACCAGCGTCCAGCGTTACGGTTTTTTGACCGTAGTTTTTTTTCAGGTATCACACGAGATTTTACCTCCAAAACACAGAAGAAGAGGAATTCTCGTTCAACCCTTCGCTGCAGAAACGCGTGCAGCGCATCACAAGAGGATCATGGGTACTCATCCCGCTCCAACTCAGTAATGCACCCATGAAATCCCCGTGATTTGAATGCAGCGTTGTGCAAATATTGATATTCCAGGATGAGGTTCTAAATTTTTCCTCGGGGAGTTCTAAGAGTGTCAGCTCTTCGTCATCGTGACAGAAGATAGACGCCAAACGTCTTAGTCAGGCCTGTCTGTGAACACCGGCGCCGTGAGGCCCGGACAAAGCCGCGCTCTGACTCTTGACCCGGCTCGGTGTTGTGCTTGGATTTAAAGCTGGAGGCCAAAGGCACCTGGAGAGAAAGTGGTCACTGTCTAAAGCTGCGTTACACGGTTGAATACCTCCACCTCTCAACCTCTCCACCTCTCCACCTCGCCCCAGAACACAGCCTCATACTGTACGCTGCTGCCAGCCGGTGCCGATTCTACTCAGCCGCCTCTCGGTTTCCTTATCTCGCCAAAATGCATCGGTTTAAAAAAAAAAAGAAGCAAATTATTCGACCCTCCATATTTAAAAGAAAGAAAGAAAAATCAACCTTTGGGCTGGTGTGCTTCCATGTTTAGGTGGAGAAAAGATCAAAACAAGCCCTACATCTGTTCATGAAAGATAAAGCAACAACGAGAAGATGGAAATGAGAAAACAGCTTGTCCCAATCAGCACTGGGTACCAGAACCGCTCCAGAACCCACACTCGCTCTCCTGTTGGTTTAATCCCTTCAAGTTGTGTTTTTTTTTTTTCACGGAGGACTCAAAGTCTTCACCGCTAAGGTGGTTTAAGTGGTATTTGGCAGGTGGGGGGACTCTGGTGTAGCGGTTAAAGCGGGTCCGGGTCCAGGTCCTGGTCCAGCACCAACGTCCGAAAACAAAGCTCTCACATTATTCATGTTTGAAAGCCTCCTCCTGTCCAGCACTGACACATGGTGCAAAAATTCATATATTTTTTTACATGAATAAATCAGTCGTCTCAGGTATCAGAGTCATTTCCTGCACTGTAAAAACAAAAAGCCGTATAATTTACGGTAAAATACCGGCAGCAGCAGAATTTGACCATAACCACTATAATAACCGTAAATATGGATATATACTGTCAATCTCTTTACAGTACATGAGATGAAAAGACAGTTTATTACAATATTATGTATAGTTACATCATACATAATGTAACTGAAAATTTACATTATGCATAAAATTGTTATTTAGAATGTCTTTTGGTTATAACGTATTAATAACATTGTAATAAGCCATAATTTGTATTTGATTTCAAATATTTGTTAATTAGACCATTCAAAGTAAAATGACCCCTCTTTTCAGAACTAAGATTGTAAAATATATTTTATATATTACTACTTTTTATTAAAGTGGAGGTAAAATAATTGTTGCTGATGGAACCACCAAGATCAAGATGGTAAAAAAAAAAAGAAAGGAAAAGAATGATGGTTTCTTCTCCGGAATAAAAGCGAACTCCTTACAAAGAGGAAGAGACGGAAGAAAGTAGAACCATCGAGGTGAATATTGGAAGAACTGAATCACAGCCTTGACAGCAAAATGGCGCCGCTGCTTTCCGTTCTGGAGCAGAAACACCGGGAGTGAGGACAGACGTCTCAATCTTCTCGAAATCCAGACTCCTGGAAGTAACAGCAGGATGCTGCTGCGAACACAAAAAAAAAAGAGCTGGCAAGATATTATTCAGTATGAAAGTCCATGTTCAGGTTTATATGTTCGCTAAATGAAGGTATTAGAGGACCACCAGCCCAGTAGAACCTCTCAGCGCCGGACGGATTCTTGGCCAGCGCCAGTGATTTGCTGAAGCCCCCTGATTTCCCACCGTCTCATTGGAATGACATCAGAGAGCTGGAATCGTCCAGCACCTAAAGCCCGTATAACTTCTCGTTACTCTGTTTTGCACTCGTATTTTGGACCGATCAAATAAATTAGGTTTGAAGTTTCAATCTGTGAGTCCGGTCCGTTTATTCTAGAAAGATTTATATCCAGAAAAGTCTGATGTTATGGATTCATCATCCCTACGTTTAAGGCGATAACTCAAAATCCGTTTGATGAATCATCGTCATCATTTTATACCCAAATACACCCTAGTGTGAGGAACAACTGGATTGATTTTGGGGGATGGTCAGTTGCATATTTCCTCCACTAGGGGGAACTTTATCTTTGAATGTTCTCAGGCCGTTATTTCTCCGACATTGTCCCAATTTGGTTCAAGTTTGCTGCAAATGCATGGAATGGAGAAGATCTATCTTGTGTATATTAATAAATTATTCTAATAGTTCATATTTTACTCACTAGGGGGAGCTTGTTTACGAATCTACAGTTTTTCGGACAGATCTTCCCGACCGTTCGTCGGATTTAGTTCAAATCTGCTGCATATGAATCGACCCTAAGACGTCTATCTTGAATTTTATATCATGTTTTTCTCTCACAGTTCTTATTTTACAAGCCTTTTCACGAAAAAAAATAAAATAAAACCCACTGCTTTTCGTACATTACTTCTTAATCATTGGTCTTATTATACCAAGTTTTGTGCATATGAATCTAGGATGTATATTTCATTCTTTACTCAAATAGTTCATACTTTACTCTCGCTGTGTTTGACGACAGCGTTAGCATAGTAGCATAGTTTGCGTCAGGCTAATTGTCTCCAGTGAGACGCCAGATAGAAACTAAATCATCTGCTGGCTGTACATTCATATTTAAAGGTGTATAATAATCCTTTAATTCATCTCTACAAGACAGCAGATTATCACATTTTTCCCAGAGTGCACCTTGAGGTGGCCAGGTATTTATTAGCCTTCATCATATACGTTTCCATATCTTTGTCTGAATGTATTTTAAAAGCTTTATACTGACATTCTTGAAGATGGATATGGAGAGTGAAGTCTCGACAGGTGATGTTTCAACCACGGTAGTTTGATAAGGGATGTTTATTTTCATGCCTTGGGCCAGAATGGAGATGTAACAGGAAGTAGCGAGAGGGTTTTGATGACGAGGGTAAGTCGTCCATCTTACTGAGACGTCTGAATCAGACACAAGCGGACAAAACCATTTTTTTTAATCTTTACATGTGTTTTGAAGTGACTTTCAATTAAGTATCCCCCAGTCCCCGAGGCAACAAATATTGTACCACATTAAAACCCTCCTCCTGGTCTTTATTACAAGAGAAACATATTCTGGTGTCACATTTTCATAAATGACTTACAGCGGTTTGGCATTTTCAAGCGTAGACAGTCGTAGTAAGGTCGGGCACCGGTGTAAGGTTAGAAGCGGCACCCCAGGGACGGCAACCAGCTAGAACCTGGCGCTTATCAGATGGAGCTCAGGTTACTACCAGCTGCCCACCCACATTTCCTGGCAGGTTTAAGTGTCCAGAACCAAATCCCTGCCAACAGTGAGCTCAAGCATAAGCTCTGAGGAGAGTATTGTGTCTCTGGCACCAACCTGATGTTCAGCTGCAGTCGTGACGGAGGGTAGCTAAGCGATGATACCATAGCCTAGGTTAGGAAAACCACAAATCAAAGGTGCTCCACCCATGGAAAGCGATGCCCCATAAAATGCTGGAAAACTGTGTGTGTGCTAAATCAAACGTGACCCGGGATGAAGAGGCTTTTGAACGAAATGCAACTTGAAAAGACACACGAGAGATTTTGGAAACCTGGAAATGATTTCTTGTGTACAGGATCTTCCGCGTCGTTGGCGCTCTTTGTGTTTTTGCTTGTTGCATCTGGAGTTACGCCAGTTCTCTAGTACGCTCCTGCTCCGAGAGGAAAAGTTTCTCTTATATGGAACATGGTGAATAATTGAGTTGTCGGGCAAAAGAACCTGCATGCCCACCGGCACGCTGACCCGGGGTCCATAAAATGAATAACTTTTCTAGGAAATAAAACTGGTAGACCAAGCAGGAAACCTTTTTTGCGATTCCAGGAGTCCGGGTTCAGTCTTTCAATCTCTTGCAGGTTAATAGAGCCTGAAATTAAACAGCTACAAAGCTGCACGTAAACCGTTCTTGTGTTTCATGATCTTTTGCCTCTTTTTCAGCTTCACAAACTTTCTCTCTCTTCTCCGGCAGCGCGGCCCCCCCCCCCATAACCGCCGAGTCTCCCGTCCTTTATCGTCTCGATCGCAACTCTTCAAGCTCAACTGATTTGATTTGGGTTCTGCTCAGTGGTCTTCTGACGGCCGCGACATGACCATGAGTGTGTGTTTGGACGACTTTTGAAGCGCCCATCTCCGATCGGAGAAAGGGCAACACTGTCAGCATCCCCAAGAGGCTTTTGTGTTTGATGGGCGCCTTTTATCTCCATGAGATGGAGTGTTTGTTGACTCAGCGACGGGGGGGCCTTTGTGAGGGACAGTCTCTACAAAGGCAGTCTAGTCCAGTGCCAGCACTCCCGCCCCTTACAGCATCCATACAGCCGGACCTCAGGACTTGTTTGGAAAACCCAACTATGTGCGGAAAAGTTGCGATCAAACCCTTAAAAGCAACAGAAAACGATCAACCTATCAAATAGAGGTGGGAGTTCGCCGCCGTGACGCCTAGTCCTTACTCCTGTCGTCTTTTCCTTCCGTCTAGAAGTCGGGGAAACGTGTCATTTGAGACGTATTGTTGGATTAACCCAAACCCTTAAAGAGGTGTCACCGTCATTCTGAGGCGGTCGGCCTCCAATCCTGCCATCTGGCGTTGAGGGCGAACAAATGGCGTCGGGGAGGGTCGCGGAGGGGGTCCTGCTGGAATCGCATGAAACTTTGGAGTTATTTGTGTCTGTCCTCATCCGCTGTATTTGCAGCTCGTCGTATCGAGTGTTGTGAGTGTGTGTATGTGTGTGTATGTGTGTGTATGTGTGTGTAAGGGACGGATTTAATAGGCAAGTTGAGATTTGGCGTGGGGGGGTCGTTGAGGTACGAGAGCAGCTGGTAACTCCAGCCTCCATCTGAAATGTTTGAGCTGAAGACAGAGTAATGAATTTAGACATCTAGAAGTCTAGTTTTGGCAGAGTGGGGTTTAAGTTAAGTTTTAAAAATGGAGATTTTTCTCGTCTCACGTAGGAAAGTAATTGTGTCGACACATGAAGAGAATGCAAAATAAGGTCCTCAGGTTAGCATTCGGTCACCTCTGTCCCTCGGAGTGGAGGAAGAGTAAACTGTTTTTAACGTGTTAACATCTACAAAGTCCACCCAGCAAGGCTGAAGACATTCACGACACCTCATCATCATCTTCATTGACATTTGTCGCTAAGCTAAATTAGCACAACACAAGTTTTGTACCGCCTCGCCAACAAGTAAAAAAACAACAACAGATCGTTGATTAGGTGTAGTGAAATGTAATTTTGCTCTATCTGAGGTTTGTCGCAATAAACCCAAGCATATAAACAAGAACTATGGTTGGCAAGAAGATTTAGGACAAAGGACATGTCCTCGTTTCTGCAAGTAGTCCTGCATGTCAACGTGAAAGGATGGTTTGCATCTAAAATGAGAGGATCTAGCGTCTAAAGTCTATAGCAGGAAGTTGTACTGGTGAGGAATATTGTAGAGTAAAACAAGGAGAACATCTGGTTTCATCAATCTCCATGATCTTCCCATCCTTCGATGCGACGCCGGCTGTGATTGATTGTGAGGACATCGGCCCGTTGGACTGAGTACATGAGACGGACGGATTGACCCGGGTCGGGTCAGAAGGCCTTTTGCTAGTTTGTCTTTTGTGACACGGTTAATGAGGCAGTTAATGGAAAGAGACAGATTTCCCTGGGTCTAAATGAGGAGTTTGTTCCCTTTGGTGTGACTGAGAGTGTTTGGACAGTTGGTAGGATCGTCATGGCAACCGTTTCACTAGAGGATTTATTGGACAGGAAATAAAGGCAATAAATGGTTATTGAGTCATATTAAGGCTATTAAATGTGAATAATGTAGTTAGAATTTAGTGGAATCTTAAAGTACATACTTTCAGGCGTTCAGATCAAAATATCTGGAATAAATAAAACGCAAATTAACCATGGCACCAAAGCAATAAATAAAATTAAGGACCGCTAATCCAATTTCTCAACGGTTCGAGGCCAATGTGAGCCAAACGTCTCGGCATGTTTAATTTTTTTTGCTTTTTTTTCAGATGCTGCAGTCGGGTTTCATAATGATAGGGGGAACCCTGCTGTGTCTTCTGGCGTCGTGCTAGCTAAAATGTTTGTTTACATTCTTGTGTAAACAAACAGGCATGTGTCAACACAACAACACGTACAAAAAAAAACATTTTGTGGTCGTGAGCATTTATCGTGCAGTAAGTCAATGATGTGATTATAGTTGTAGTGCCAACCATTTACAAAATCCCATGTGGTTTCAGCGCGGGGTCGGTTTTAACCCTTTAATGTCCTGCTCAGCTGTTTGGTTGAGCTCATTTTGATTCTTTACTTCCTCCTGAAAAATGTGACTGAACTAGTTTACAATCTGAGCCAGTGGCAGCATGTAAATGTTAAAGAGTAAGGGGCCGAGGATTGAGCCTTGGAGGACACCACCGGTGAAAGGGGCCAAGGACGGGGGTGTGGTAATCATGGCTATGGAGAGAATCCTGTTTGATAAATGGGACTTTTTTTTTTTTTGGCATATCAAAGCAATTTATCACCATATTAACTTTTTTTTAACATTCTAAAGCTTTTTTTTAACATATTAAATAATTTTTTGGGCATATCAAAGCATTTGAGGACTTACCTACTTTTATCGAAAGGGGTTCCTAGATTTTTCCTGAGCTGCGTAGCTTTTAGCTATTTATTGTAATTATTATTGTCCAAATTTTATTTTTATTCTATTCTATTGTTATTCTGTTATTTTATTATTCTTACACTTTAAATCGACACTTTTTCTATTTCCTTCTATAACTTACTATTTAATCCTATTTTGCTGTTTTATTCCCCACATTTTTCTGTTTTATTCCCTGTATGTTTCTGTTTTATTCCCTATATTTTTCTGTTTTATTCCATGTATTTTTCTGTTTTATTCCCTATATTTTTCTGTTTATTCCCTGTATGTTTCTGTTTCATTCCCTATATTTTTCTGTTTTATTCCTTGTATTTTTCTGTTTTATTCCCTGTATGTTTCTGTTTCATTCCCTATATTTTTCTGTTTTATTCCTTGTATTTTTCTGTTTTATTCCCTGTATGTTTCTGTTTCATTCCCTATATTTTTCTGTTTTATTCCTTGTATTTTTCTGTTTTATTCCCTGTATGTTTCTGATTTATTCCCTAACCCTTGATAGAACCCAACAAGTCTGAGTGTCAAATCAAATTTTCTTTCATGAAATACAAAATTACATTTTTTTAAAAAATAATTAAGAAAGCTTTTACCAAACTATTTGTCACTTTAAACTAAATTCTGCGGGTGTCTAAGATCATAAATTAACAGATGCCCAATAGAAATAAATAATGCCAAGTACATATTTTTACTTTTTCTTTCTGTTTGAGGACATTAAAGCCTCAAAATAGACCCAGAAGTACCTTGAATCTTGTTTTCCTCCAGAAAAACACGGGCCTTTCTTGAAAGGAAACCCACTCCCCCCCCCCCGGCCCACGTGTTGGATTGACTGACATGGTGTTCAGTTTCAGACCCCTCTAGGCTGTCAACGTCGCCCCCTCGACTGACAGTTCCTGACCACATGACTTGGCTGTAAGCACGGACGCATTTATACTCTTGACCACAAACATTACCTTCCTGTTTTCACCCTCTTTTGTTGCCCAAAACCGCTGAACTTATTCGGGCTTAGTGGCCTCGTCCCAGAAAAAGTTTCAAATCCGACACTGGAGAACTTTTTGTCAAAATTCTCTTGGACGATCTTGCGACGCCACACGAAACGCCATCAAAGCGTAGTTAAAGACCTCCTCGCCAGTAGTAGTTCCCAAACTAGGACGACAAGGCCCTCGCCCACAACCGTCAGCACCGAGCCCGGGTCACAAACACGAGTCCACCGACATCAGGATAACTCCTCTCCTGATCTTCCTCATCGCCGTCGCCGTTGCACAGACCGACGGCGGCGGGCACCGCGGGAGAAATGCCGGGGCTGTGATTTACGACGCGGCGACTCCGTTACACGGACCATGTTTGCAGCGTGTATTCGCTCTGCGAGTGCCGCCGCTGGATCCACATCAGACGTATTGGAATAGAGCGGCGAGGACGCGTCGGGGGCTGAGTCAGCCGGCGTTCACACCTGTTATTTAGTGCTGCATTAAAGCCTTCGTGCCCCGTAACGTCGTTACACGCCATACCGAAAATAAATCCCTGCATAGCTCCGTTGATCCTCTTGTCGAGGGACAAATATATACAGATAGAAATATCAGAGACATGAATTAGGTCACTCAAGCATCTCCTTGAATGTAGTTGCATTCGAAGAGCATTACACAATTACAACATAAGGCTTCTATGACGTCCACCGGGGACATGTGGGGGACATGTGGCGGGTCCGTCATGAGTCCAATGTGCCAAGCCAGATGTTCTCGTCCCACTGACAGACGCGGGTCGCTGCTATATTTAATGGTTTAGCTGGTATGTATGGGCCGACAGCTGAGTTTGCTGTGAGTTGTGAGGACGACTCTGCTGCAGACGCAGATCTCAGCCCGACACGAGATTGTTTTCACCCAAACAAAGACGTCTCCGTTCTCCGTCACTCGCTTTCTGCCCTTTCATTGATCTGTAGAGGAGTCCGCTCTCTCCGCCATTTATTACCTCCGCCAAGGAGGTTATGCTTTCACTCCTGTCTGTTTGTGAGCAGGATTACAGAAAAAAACTACCTGACAGATTTGTATGAAATATTAGCCAGAGGTGGATTTTTGGGAAATCCAACAGGTGATCACTTTTTGGTGATGTTTTGTGTTTCGCAGCATTTAAAATAAGATAAAAATAATAAGCCGTTTGGAGCAGTGATGTCACAATGTGGCTATTGCCGCCTTGTTCCTTTGATTCATGGAGGTGGGGGTTCCGTGGGCTGAACAGAGATGCTGAAGTGGAATTTGCAGGAGACGAGTGGCTTCAGAGCGTTTGAGATATTCCTCAGAGAGTTTGTTGGAGTTGTCGGTAGATTTAGGGGCTGGCGATTACTTAAAGGAGAAATCTGCCTACATTTTCCTAAATCTGCGTTATTGTTGTGTGTGAAGTTTGAGCTCTCTGAGTGCCTTTTGTAGGTCATCATGATTTAAGACTCAAGACGTACTTTTTAACATGATAACCTGAAAAACTGTTTCATGGATCATTTTCAAATGTTATTCCCCCAGTAGACCTTCAAGCGTGGAAGAACTGGATTTATTTTGGGAAATGTCAGTTGCATATTTCTGCCACTAGGGGGAGCTTTTTCCGGGCATAATTTTGTCAACCGTTTGTTGATTCAAAAATGAATCTACTACAGTTGCTGTTTGGTGAGATGGACAATGCTAGCTAGCCTGAGCTAACCATTACACCAGTTAACCTTTCCTGCCCATGACCCTGTTTCCAGTTTTCCTTCCTAACACCGTTCTTCTACGCTCTAACCTCTGCGGACTGAGAACACCCAAGAAGACATTCAGTGATGGAGATGCTCTGAACAGTCCTTTATCGTCACCTTCTAGCCTCGTCGTAATCTCTCAGATCTTTTCTTCCATTATCTCTGCTTTAAACACGTCAACGTCTTTCTGACTTGACCTGTCAGTTCAAATCGGCTAATTGGCCTACATCACTAGACATTATGTCTGTACACACTCCATGTTTCCACAGCTTTAAGGGTTTGAGACAGAGGCGCTTATCAAACTGTGTTATTTTAGCTGCCTTTCATCGTCTTCAGCGCTAAACTGTCTCTGAACAGATCCTTGTCACGTTGAGTTATGAAGTCTTTCTTGCTGCTCAGCATGTTAACGTTGACGGTGTGCAGAGTTTCGGCGCCCAGACAGAAGCAAACTTGCCAAATCTCCCCGTAGCTTCATTCTTGCTGTCTGTTGATACCTGTAAAAGAAGCCCACTGCAGTGGAGCAAAATATTGGCAAACAATCTGGACCGTATGGATTTACCACTTGGTATGACTAATACAGCGCGGCCTGAAGCCCTAGAAAAACAGATAAATCTTAATGGGAAATCATTTGCAGTCTTTCCACAAACACGCTCGCACAAACAGCAGGAACTTTCCTCAGCCGCCGTGCTCTCAGGATTCTCAACTCTGCTTTTTTGTACCTTTATTGAAAATCACAACATGAATAAATGGGGGTTTTGTTTGGAAACTTTTAACTTTTAGCAAAAACTCGTCCCGAAGAAATAGGCCAAGATAACTTTGTGTGACCAGACACGGAGTTTCATCGCATCTTCGCGACTCTTTCACCATAAGTCAAGCTACTTTATCAGGGACTGCAAGGTCTCCCGCAGATATTGCCCTTTTTAATCTGCATAATAAAGTGGGTTTATTTCGCTGGCCTAAGGAAAATTCAGTTTCTTTCCCTTAACTATCTTGGCAAGAGCATTTGGGTGTTTTTTTTAACTGCCAGTTTGCTAAATTTGATGTTCTTTAGACTTGGAATTACTAGAAAAAGAAGTCAATATCCATAAATTTGGTAAGTTAATGTCAAAGTTCTACCTAAGAGTGGCTTTCAGTGTCTCTCCTTTTACTCCATTCTGTAGTATAAAACAATATTTCCCACCCAATTAAAATGCATTGCAACATTTTATTGGTATTTTACCCCCAGTGGACTCCAGATTCGTTTGTTGAAGCTAGTTTTCTTTTCTAGTATCTCTGGCCCCAAAACATAAGCTAGCGAAAAGGTACTTTTTTCTCTCCACTGTTGCCAAGTGAATAAAGAGAACGTTTTTTAGTTTTTTTTTTTTGGAAAGTGCCTTGAGATCACATTTGCTGTGATTTGGCACCATAAAAATGAAATTGGCTTAACTTAATAAAAACCGCTCAGCGAATGTTAGTTTTAAGCTAATTTAAACCGGCCGTAGAGGTTGCCTGATGTTCTGGGCGTTCAACGGTTTTGGGCCATAATTCAGAAAAGCCTCTTCCCTATTTGAATGGCGCCAGATAAATGTAAATTATTATTGGTTGTGAGTGCTTCGGGTAAAAGACCCACTTAGGACGACCTCAGGGTTCTTGTACCTTTGATAAGGTACAGATGGTCGGTGATGAGTATTAGGGTGAAATACACCGTAGAGCTTTCCAGGTAACCTTTCTGTTTCGGCTGATACTAATAGAAACAGGGAGTCGGTCCAGTTTGGCTAACTAAGGAGTGAAGTCCTCTCTCTTCCTGGTCTTACAGTCCATGGAGAGCATCCACGTAGAGCAGCGGATTAGGGTTGAATTGTCACCCCTCTGGTCTGTTTGGTGCCGCTCAGGCAGCGTATTGGATGGTGATTTGATAATAGTTGTAAGAAAGAGGCTAAAATTCTCTGCAGAGCTGCAAAAATGTGAATTCTTACGAGTGACCTCTTCCAAATGACACCTACAGTAGTCACATGACCCGCCATTAATGTTCATGCATTGATTTAGCGATGTTCTAATTCAATGCATGTCACCCGGTAACTGACCCCTTAGATATAAATTGATCAGTCATTTCTGATCAAACTCTGGTCTGCACTGATGAATATCCCATAATAACACAACCACCGCTCCACTGTGAACTCATTGGTGAGAAATGAGTCAAGCCATTAATCCCGCCGGACTTTGCTCGCTACATAAAGCTCACATTCTGCACTTTTCTGATTTAGAACATGATGGAAGCCACTCTCCAAGGTTTCCCTCAAGACGTTTGTTTATTTTGAGGAACTGGAAGGCGCCGAGAGCCACACAAGTGGATGCTTGACAAGTGCAATTGAAAGATAATAAACAGTCATTCTTGGAGCAGGGGAATTTATTGCAGAAGCTTTTCATTGCCCAGTCTGGTGTGCGATTGTTTCTAGTCTTTTCCTCAAAGCCTTGCAGGGAAACCGTCGCCTCTCTTGAAAATGTTATCACGGCAAACATTGCTCGCCATTCTTTACTGACATTTTTTTTTTTTTTTATGATTTATCTTTTTTTCGTCCTTCGCCAAGGAGGTCATGTTTTACCTCCTCTGCGTTTGTGTGTTGGGTTGTGAGCAGGATTACGGAAACACTGGAGGAGGAATTTGCGTCAAATTGTACCCAGAGGTACGTTTAGGCATATCCTAGAGGTGGTTAAGTTTTGGTGATGTCATGTGATTCACGGCATTTAAAATATAATAAAATAATAAGCTACTTGAACTAGTGACGTCACGCTGTGGCGAGTGCTGCCTTTGATCATTTGATGTTTCTTTGGGGTCCAGTTTCAAGAGTTCCTTTGAGTGCTTTGATGTTCCTTTTGGGGGTGGAGCCGGGGGCTCGGGGGACTAAACAGATACACTGAAGTGGAACTTAGGGGACTGTTGTGCCTTGGTGGAGGTTTGTGTTCTCCGAGTGCTTTTTCTAGTTATAAATGCAATGAGTGTTCAGTATTATGAAAATTGTTGGTGGGATTACTGAGGCCTTCTGAGAGATCCAGGGGCTCAGAGTTTCGGGTGGGACGCGATGTTGTGTGCGCATCTTACGGGCAGCAACATCAGGAAATAGTTTTTCCAAATGGCATCAATGTAATCCCCTACTTTCATTTGGTTTCCGTCTGTTTAAAGTAAGCTCCGGCTGCGCCTCGGCGAGGCAGGAGGACAGCCTCATCCTCAACATGTTTGTTTATGATGTAGCAGCCAACATCTGGTGGCTTCCATCCCGCTTCATTGATGAACAGACGACTCTTTCGGGGTTGTGGGAAGCCAACATCTTGCCGCATCCTGTTATTAAAAAGTTGCAAAGTAGATGGTTTAAAAGATTAAGCTTTAAATCAGTCGTATAGCTATAAGTTCTGTACCGGCCTACCACCACAGAGAACATCTATGTTTTATAACATCCCCAGAAGGATGGTGATATCAATCATCATCGCGACCGCCGATTCTTCCTAACGCACTAACTCAAAAACTGTTTCACGGATCATTTCCAAATTTTGCACCACCAAAGACCTTCGTGCGAGAGAGAACTGCAGTCGTTTGGGGAAGGGTTGGTTGTATTTTACCAACACTAGGGTGAGCTTTAGTTCCGAACATTTGTGGGCCATCATTTCTCAACTGTTGGTTCGGTTTAGTCCAAATGTGTTGTGGATGAATGAACTCGTGTAGATCTATCTCGCGTATCTCATATGTTATGCTAATAGTTCCTATTGTACGAAAAAATACTGTGGCCACGCCTTCACATTTAACTCGAGCAGTTCAATCAGGGATTATTTGTACAATGCAGGGGATTGGGGACGTTTCGGGGATACATCTTTGCCGTTTGGGACGATAGCATAGGACCAGTTGCTCGTATGATTTCCTGTCTAAATCAAGGTGGAGAAAAGTCAGCTTTTATTCCCGATTGTGTCACAAGGACCGAAGAGGTTGCCAAAACAAAAGTAATAATGAGTCAGAATTTTAGTTAGCAGTCAAATGATGTGAATTTTAGAGTCAATTAATGAAACTTATTTTACTCTTATTTTCACTACCGGTGTTGTCCGTAGATTGTCCTGTGTTTGAAAAAAAGTTAACAGAAAGCCAGAATCTTAACTAAAACCATAACATATGTCTATTACATGTATAACCACAGGGATAAAATATCCCTTTCAAAGTTAACTGAAAAGCTGATGAAATTTACAGAAGCAAAATTTCAACCGTGGGTGGATAGTGTTCAGAGTCATGAAGTGTGTAAAACTGTCTTCACCGTCGAAGCTAACATATCGTCCAAGACTGCAGCTCACAAATGTAACTCAATATATGTTTTTGTGGTGAAACTGTACTTTTGCTTCAGCCGCTCTTCTCAAGCTCCTTCTACGGAGATGGAGCTTTTTATGACGCTGCGTCGCTTGGTTCAGATGAAGGGTGATGAAGGCGACGAGGGCGTCGTCACGAGGCTGCATAGTGAAACAAAAACTTGGTGCCACTCTTTCTCAATGGCGTCCACATCTAAGCTAGGTGTTTTTTTTTTATATATTAATGACGAAGCAAGGCTTACGTTGCCGTATCCCACAGCAAGGGGCATATCTGTGACATGCCCCCAAACCCCTGCGTTGTACGAGCAATCCCCCCTGATTGAAATCCTCAAATTAAATGTGGAGTCCCCCCATAGTGAGTAAAATATGAAGTATCAGAGTAACAGATCTCCTTTAGTCGATTCATTTGCAGAAAATTTAGACCAAATCTTACCAACAATTCGGACGATATGTCCGAAAAACAATGGTTTCAATAAAAAAAGAAGCTCCACCTAGTGAGTGAAATATGAACTCTTAGAGTCAAATATGATAAAAGAAGGATAAACTTCTGTTAATCGATTCATTTGCACCGAATTGGGACTAAAATCGGACCAGCGGTTTGAAAATTACGGCCTGAAAACTTCTAGAAACAAAACTCCCCCTAGTGGCATAAATACACAACCAACCTTTCCCCCAAATCAATCCAGTTCTTCCTCGCACTAAGATCTACGTGGTTAGAAAAAGATCCCTGGAACTGTTTTTGAATTATCACATCAACATAGAAGGACCCGCTGACGCGGCGGCCACAGCCTCATCCGAGATGCGTGGGGTCTTTGTCCGGGCGCCGCACATCAGAGGTTCGTGGCGAAGCGTCAAACTGTGCCGACACAAAAGGATTCTTTCTCCCGCGCTCCCACACTGGAGCAATCTGAAGGTCAGCTGTTCCCCTCACGGGCTTTTGCCAAACTCTATCTCAATGAACCCCCCCCCACCCCCCCCCCCCCCCCACCCCCCCCCCCCCCCACCCCCTCCTCATACCATCCAACCGGCGTTCTCCCGGCTGATTTATGAATAAAATCCGGAACAGGAAACGCGAGAGCCCACCGGAGCCGTGATTAGAGGGGAGGCACTTCTCCTCAACCGATCAGGATAGATGACTTTTCAGCGCCCACAGTGGGAGTGGGTCAGAGCATAATGAAGGGGATAGAAACGGGGGGGGGTAGAGTTCCGCCATCAGATTTAGAATGTGGCGTGGATCCTGGACATTAAACCTGACTTAAATTAAGACATTTGAATCGGTGGGTTTATGCTTTAAGGAAAATGGGGCGACTCCAAAACCTTCTTGGATCGTTAAACCCGCCGGTTAAGTCCGAGATTCCGGCAGTTTGATTCCGACTGACTCGTTTAGATGACGTAAAAGCCTGGATTTCGTAAACCGAGGTTGTCGTGTTCCATTGGGCTGATTTCTTGGACAATGGACTTTTAGTGCCCTACAACAGAACCTCGGCGGCGTCCTTGACGACTCCTTCATGTTCCACAACCAAATTAGCGCGGTCATAAATGCCAGCTTTTTCCAGTGAAGGTTCCTGGCCGGGTTAAAGGTGAACTACCGCCCCGAGGATTTGGAGAAGATCATCCTCGTCTTCATCAAACTCGCCACCAGATTCTCGTAACTCATCACGCGTCGGTGTCGTTCAGTCTTCCCCTCGCCGTCTACAGCTGGTACCGAATGCTGCTGCCAGCGAACTATCTGGTAGTGAAAACGTGTTTAATACAATATTGTTTCGTCCATCCATCCATTCAGAAGGTCATTCCAGACGTCCCTCTCCCCAGCAACACTCCCCAGCAACACTAACCGTTTTCATCATTAGCCTAATTTCATCAATCCTAATGAATATCTCACACAGACTGACCAACGCCGTACCCACGGAAACTATTCCAGACCGGCTAACTGCAGTCTTAATGTTTATTCTTGTTTTGCTCCCGGTTCAAAAACATGTTTGTAGTTTTTTTGTGGTGATTGTTGATTATAAAGAAGTCAAGAACCAGGAGTGAAACATCATAAATATTTATTTCCTTTGAGTTATTCTCTGAATGTTGTCGTACTTTTTAATACGATGGTAATAAAAGCTCTCTGCTCTCCCTCCCTTCTGTTCTGTTGTTGACCTCGGGACTCATCTGGATCCCATTCTCTCGGAGGGATGAGCTCATTTGAGCTAAAACGCTTTGGGAACTGCTTTTTTACCAAACCCTAATTTTAGTAAGTTGCTAAAATTAGGCCTTTAAGTTACTTATTGGACCAATTAGGACCTTCTTTCAGCCTTAGGAGACTGCTGGATGATAACATAATCAGTAAACGTCACTTTTCACCCCCTGCCAGTCCAGCAGTGTCTGGATTCTTTTTAACAATGGCGATTATTATTTTTTTTTTTTAATGTCCTCACCTCACCCCCTAAAAAAATATATATATATTTTTTTGCATATTTTATTTCTTTGGGACAGTCCATATTTATCGTAAGTTGACAAATGATTGAATCCAGGAGGTTTTTAAACAGTTACAAAAAAATAATTGGACTTAAATGACGTTATTTTGTATTTCGACGAAACACTGGAATGAGATTATTTCAGCTTTTTGTTCAAAAGTGTTTTGATAAAACTATTTGACCATTACTAGACTTGCGTCGCCATGCCTCGTCATCCTCTGTGGCCCCTTTGACATGTGGCGTCCCCCTGGGCTCCTTCCTTGGCCCCTTACCTTTTAACTTTTAGCATATACATGCTAGCAATCGGTCATATTATAAACAAGTTGAGTCACGTTTATCAATAAGACATAAAGACTCAGGATGAACTCAACCAAACGGTTGAGCAGGACATTAGAGGGCTGAGAACCGACCTTTAAACTCCAGCAGAGATTAGAGATCAGCGATTGGACGGCCGGGCTCTACACATTCTTTTTTTTTCTCGACGAGCCACTTCAAATGTCATCCCTCGGAAGGCCGGCGTTTCCCTAAATGCACTTGAGGGGTGCTGACAGCTGAATAATGCTGCCTGTATGTGGAACTGACAGTTTATTGCAGACTCACTGCTCCGAGCTGAAGAACCAGATTTGATGCAGAAAAAAATTGCTTTGACATGAAATATGAGTGAAGGGAAGTGATACTCGTGAAAAAAAACCAACAATCCTAACGCTGTCCTCTTTTCTCTTTGTCTCTTTGTCTCTTTCTGATGGAAAATCCTCCTGCTGGTCTCGGATTGGCCCCTCAGGTACGTCAAATCTCTTAAATACATGCATACATATATATATATATATATATATATATATATATATATATATATATATATACCACTACTGCAGAATCTCAAGAGGTCGCTTCCATCTTTTATCTTCTATCTCTTGAAAAGAGGCTCAGGAGATTTATGCCTAATAATGTCTGCATGAGTTATTATAGCCGACATGATGCGCAGGTTGTGTTTCGGGTCTGGAAATGTTTCAGGCCACTATCGGCGTCTGAGAGGGGAGTTGAGTTTAGCATCATCGCAAAACTGCACTAAAAACACAAATATTCTTAAATAAATATGTTTTCATTACATGTGACGTTTTTTTTAATGCAGTTGAATGACATCATTTTACCGTAAACCAGTTCATCGACTGAATGCGACGCATTTTTGTCATTAAATTATGAATGAAACAGGTGAAACTGATATTTAGGTAATAAACTTCTCATAAACCTTTTAAATATACTAATGCCGTTTATTAAAAACATATAATGTTACATATATATATATATAAAAATGTATATATATATGTATGTATATATATATGTGTATATATATATATATGCATGTATGTGTATATATAAATATTAAATATTTTTTCTTTCTTGTCAGTATAATTGTGTTCCGTCTACCTCTGGTAAGTTCTGTACGTTAAATGTATACTACAAGTATACCCTATTATTTTTTTGTAGTTTATAAGAAGTACACTAACAGCACATTTGCATAAATTACATTTTGATGGGAAGTTTAGCCTCAGTCAAACAAGCTATATTTAAACCTTATAGCCTCCAAACGACCTTCACTGCATAATCACCAACACGCATCCTTTTTTTTGTCAGAGCCGAGGCATAACGAACATACAAACACTTTTTCTCTCCGCCCCCGGCGCTGCGGGAACATTTTAATTATAAAATACCCAATTTCTGCAGATAGGAGAGCCGTGACCAGCTGAGTGTTCCTCACTTCTATTCCATTCCCCTCACATAATTCTCACCGCAATGCATTTGGTAATTTAGCACACTACAGGGAAGGGAGCGGATGAAAACAGAAAAAAAAAAGAGTCTCGGCTGCAAAGTCGAGCTGAAAAAACACCTGAATGACAAAATTCTGCTCCGGTGTTTAGGTTAGTGTTGACATGACAACGCCATCAATTTTTAAAGACCTCTAATCCTGTGGACTTTACTTCCTGGCAGCCGTGTGGGGCGGCAAACATCACCAACCGGGCCAATCAAAATCTATAATCTCATCAATCTGCTGTCTATCCTCATTACAGCAGGGATCAGACTAATCCCTGGTTTAGGGGCGGGTCTTTAAAACGCGCTGAAGATTAAGATTTATTACTTTCTGTCAAATCAACACACCTAGAAGAAGCTTCTAACGCATGTCGACGCAATGGTTGAAGTTTATATCCACAAGAGGTTTAGGGAAATTATGGGATCATCTTCGCCTCCGACACGTCCGCAGATCGGTCGCATTAACGCGATGACTTTATTTTTCGTAACACATAGAGAAATACACAATATAATGGAATATCTCGAAAATGTTATCATGGATCATTTACAATCGTTGTGCCCACATAGACCTTAGTGTGAGGAAGGACTGGATTCACTTTGGGAAAGTTTGGTTCTATATTTCGAGCACTAGAGGGAGCTTTATCTCCAAACGTTTTCGACCGTAATTTCTCAGTCGTTGGTTTGATTTAGTGTAATTTCAGTGGATATGAATCGTTTTGTGTTTTACTCTAGTAGTACATATTTTACTCACTAGGGGGAGTTTATTTTTTAACATAAAAAGTATTTTTCCGGCATATATCTTCCTGACCGTTTGTCAGATTCAGTCCAAAATTGATCTACCTCGTATATATTTAATTCCCTTTCAGATTTTTTGAATTTTACTCCATTACAGTTTTTCGGACATAACTTGTTGACTTCAATCGGTGGGTTTTGCTTGTATGATGCAGGGGATCGGGGACTTGATACTAAAAAGAGGACCACTGGTCACATTAATATTTAGTGGGAGTAATCAGCAGAAGCAGCCCGTCATCCGTCGACATGCCTGTCACCGGGTCTCCTCCTTTGATTGAAACTACCCCCCCCTTACACCCTTTCCTCTCGCCGGTCGTCTTTCCTACAGTATCGCTTCTGCTTTGATATACTTGTATATCTGCCTCCTCCCAGCTCCTATCAAGACCTCCTCCTGCTTCATTCCTGCCCCCCCTCCTGCTCCAGCTCACTATAAATAATAGTAGTGAACTGTTGGATCTCTGCCTTCATTACACTCATGAGGCGGTAAATGAGGGGTAAGAAGTGGGGGGGGGGACTAGGCGGGTCACAGCGCTGGCACAGGAAGCTATGCCTGGCACTCACTGACTAATGCATTCATTAGCGGCGAGGGCCGGAGGGAGAGTAGCTGAAGCGCAGAGGCCAAGGTCAAAAACAAAAACCCTCTGACTCTCTGCAAAGAGGAGATTTGAGATGTAGACGGTCCGTAGCGACGATGGCGGCGTCCGATTACCGCGGGGTTTCTTAAATTGTACGATTTTATAAAGATGTTAAAAGGTGATACGGCGTCTTGAGTAAATCCGGAGCGGCGGGCGATGCTCAGCGGAGGAATCGGGTAATCGATACGGTGCCTCCGCTTGAAAGTCGGCGGGCCGGCGTGAGGGCGAGAGGGTCGGGGCACTCGAAAGTATGCACAGAGGTACGTGATCAGGGGGTGTCGCTGATGGGGTCAGAGGTCAGCTCTCTCAAATAGCCCCGGCGAGTACAACGGTCCATCGGCTTCTCTGGCTTTGAAACCGGAGGCGGCGCTGGCTGCGCTCCGCGGGCTCGGAGCGGCTTTCAGCATACCGCCGGCCCCCATCAAACACAGTTGTCGTGTCAGGTGTCTTCCTGGGAGAGGGTATTTTTAAAATGACGAAGGAGGGATTTTCAAGGGCCGGCGAGGAGCACATGCTTTATTTCACGCGTATCAGCAGATCCACAGAACTGCCCACGGCACGAACGCCGACCTCAACGATCCACAGAGTGTGAATTTCCTAAAATGAGTTATTTCACTTTAACGTGTCGAACATTTGTGTGTTTTCGTGTTTGAGCGTCATTTGTCGGTTTCATACATGCGAGTTTTGCCTTTTGAAGATATTATGTAACGTTCAGATAAAAATCTAAGACTGAGAGGATTTAATCTTTTCTGAAGACTTTGATGAGACGTCTGGAAAATGAGGAAGAATTCAAATCTGCTGACAAGCAAAAAAAAAAAATGCTGGGTTTCTTTAAAAAGGCTAAATTTATAGTTTATTAAGTGTGTTATATTATTTAACTATATAAAGAATCTCCCTCACACCCAGAGGAGCGCATATTTCACCATTCATATTATGCATATGCATATATATGCACATATATGTATATAAATATCTTTTACTCTAATATATTTCACTCACTGGAGCGTCTTTATTGTAAAAAAAAAAGACAATTTTATTATTTACTCTAACTTCCCAACCATTTTTCCACGTCGGCTCTTCTGAATATACATATTTATATGAACTATTATTTCACTATTTTCAGTTTAAGAGTTCATATTTGCTCATTGTTTTGGAAGGAGACTGGGGTTCCAATCCCAGAAAAAAAGGGGGCGTGGCAGAAATCAGTGTGGACCCTGAGGCCAGGTCCTCAGTCCTACCAGCCACGACTAGCGCCGGTACCAAACCCGGATAAATGTGACGCCCCCTTTAAAAGGGAAAGAGCCAAAAGAAGAAGTCGTAGTATTAATACTCATTATCAAGCCTCTTTACGTTTAATATGTGTTTATTTATTCTCTTCTATTAGTACAACAATAACACAACAAACACCTCAGGAGGACAAATTATTTCTACAAATTACACACCTGTGATGTCACGCTGCTTAATTATTAGACCTTATTAGCGCTTTTAATGAGCTCCTGGTTCCATCCATAGAAAGAAACAAACAAAAACGCAATCCGGCTCCAAAAGGCTAAAAAAAACAAATTTTTCCTCAGGGCGTCCGTCTCAAGGGCTGGTGATTACCGTCTGACACGTCTGCGAGGAACGCAGCCGCTTCCTCTTTCTCCCTTCAAAGCGCCGCCGCGTGTCAGCGTGTTCTTTTTGCCAAATAAATTAGTCATCAAAAGTCACTTGGAGGAGAACGGTTAACCTTTATCTCCATCAATCTTTCATTAGGTACCCCCTCTGGCCGGTACCACACTCACACACACACACGCACACACACACACACGCACACACACACACACCACACACACACACTCACTCACACACTCACTCACTTTCCCGCCACACAGGAAAGCAAAGCAGACCTCCTGGCAGTTCATGTAAAAACAAATGTTTAAAAAAACAAAAAAAACGGTCATTAGCATTTTCTGTCTTTCCACAGATCAAAAAAAACGGTTTTAATGAATATCTCTCAGCCTTCATGGATTATTCAGAGAATAACGAGGATTTATTTTTTTACACGCCGTATACGTACGTGACCGTGTGCAGGAAAACCTCGCTGGAGGTACGTTTTCCCACGCGACCTTTGGCGATCCCCCAGAGAGTCGGATTCTGCAGAGAGGATTGCGTTTTTATAAAAACACAGGAACTCAATTTCTCTGGAGTTTAATGACCATTGTGGGACTTTGATTTTTGTACATTTGCATAATATTAGATAAATGTTCTTATGAGGTGGTTTTTCGCTGCTTTAGCTGTAATTTGCTTTTCAAAAATAGGGACTTTTAATTTGGATTTTATTAAGGAAGGTTGTAACAGTTTTACATGTCAGTATGTTAAAACTGACTGAACTGCTGAGAGATGTTCTTGTCTCCATTGTCAGATTTGTGCAGCTCTACAACTTTTCTTTGCTCCTCATTGCTGAAAAAAAAGGCATTAATAGTTTCCCATTCTGCTCATTATTTCTTCAGGCTGGGCTCTTTGTACAACCCCCCCCCCCCCCCCCCCCCCCCCCCCCCCCCCCCACACACACACACACACACACACACACACACACACTCACACATCCCAATCTGTGGTGTCTGTTTTTGACACATCCCGATCCGTTAGAAAGCACCGACTGCAGCGACAAGCGACAAACACGAGGACAGTCCTCTTCCTCTTCTTCCTCTTCCTCTTCCTCTTCTTCTTCTTCTACTTCTTGAAGCCTCGCCGTACTCAGGCGGATGACAGGCGGACCCGCTGAAGCTGGCTCTGCCTCGGCTCATCTACTCACAAATCTGCTCCCCCCCAGCTCCAGCGCCGGCGCTCGCTTTATTTCCTGTACGCTTCTCTCTCCAGGCCTGAGACCACTTAGGGCTGACATATGACGGGGTAATATGGGTGAAGCCGGAGTCATTAATTCTGGGATTGTCAACACCCACAGAACACGCTAAGCTAATTGAAGCCAGCGAGGAAGCGGTGCCAGCCAGTTCTCGCACACCAATCAGAAGGAGATGTGGAGAAGCCGAAGTCTCCCTGGGAAACGGTTTGGAGATTACCCTAGAATTACCCGAGTGCCACGAGGCAAGTGTTATGTCTACATCCAGTCCCCCTTCTGCAGAGATGTCTCCGTTTTAATAGAGAAAGCATAAAAACGCGTGGAGATTCTCGGACATATTTGATTTATTAGCCGCTGATGTGAGTAATCTCCGGGCTCAGCAGTGGGTCAGACAGAACCGACTCTTAAGAATATCTTATTACGGTTGCTTAATGTACTTTTTTTTTTTTTTTTAGTGCCGTGTTCGGAAAAGCAGTTTCGTTTATTTGGAAAGTCCATGATAAATTACGTTTTATGACTTTCATAAAGTTCTGCAATGCATTGATGTATATTGTGGCAATTTTCGTTGCCCAATTTTTAATCATACATCGGCTCACATTAGTGTCCGACCAGATCCGGCGCCGGTAGCATGGATTTGCGCTCGGGGCTTTGCGGTCGGTCCGGTTCGGTGTGTTTGGTCTGTGTCGACATCTTAAGATGAACAACCATTGGACCCGATCATGTGTGAAAATTTGCAAGTCCAAATTGTGAAATTCTGGATGGGTTTTAAAATCTGGTGTTATTTTTGAGTGGCTCCCCAAATACTTTTATTTTCCTCCTCTGATAATGAACCTGGTGGTTATTTCCAGTAATGATCTTTAAAGATAAAGCGTTCTTCTCTTAAAGGAGCAGTTTGTAAAATTATTAGTATCATTTTGAATGAATCAAGTACAAAATCTTTTTCAGAGTTTAAGATAAAGTTCTTTTAGCATTAGCTTAGAACCAGACCTTTAGGTCTACAGAGTTAGGGGGTCCACTTTTACGGAGGGAACCAAAGACTGGCTCTGTTGAGGGCCAAAACGATGAGAAAGTGACCTTTAACCTCTAAACACCAAATGTAGGATCCTACTTTTATTTCGAACAAGAAAATGAGTAACAGAAAGAAAACTTTGCTGACCCGACTCGTGAAACCATTGAGAGGTGTTGGCATCAGCGCAGTCCACTCAAAGTGTGCGAAGGTGGACTTCACCTGGTCATTTCTTCTTTGGTGGTGCAAAGACCGAGGTCTTGCTACAACCTATCTCTTCCCTGGGAATGCATAACTCTTGCACCTCCTCTTGAATTACCTGGACCCCACCAGTTTACCTTTTAATGGTTTCAGGAGTGGGGTCCTCATGTTTTCCTTTTTTGACAGCGAGGTTTCACGTTTGATCCTCCATTTGTCAATCATCTAAAGGGGCATCGTCTTGACAGGTGGAGGCCAACGTAGATTCTGGGAGAGGGTGGGGTGAGCTGAGGTCTGGAACGTCGAGGCGAGATCCCCCTATTTTTTACAGAATGCACCTTTAACTCGTAGATTAGCTCTAAAATGTTTCCCGCGATCGCGCTGGAGAGAAACGCGTTTGCTCTGTGAGAATGTCCTCCTCCTCCTCCTCTTCATCCTGGTTCGGGGCCGGCTCTGACTCATTAGCAGAGACACAATTTGCCGGGCAGAGGCATTCATGCGGACGAGCGAAGGTTCCCCTCCCGTTACTCCCGCCAAAGATGATTAGAAAGATTCTGCCGCCCAAAATTCCTCATAATTGGAATTTGTCCATCTGAGGTCCTTTGCTCTTTCTTTCTTCCCGTCCCGCCAGAACAACTAAATATAGTTTATTGAAAAAGCCCCGACTCGACAGTATAGGAAAGGGGGTCCAGTAGGTGACGACGTTAATGAATAGGAACAGCCAGTCGTGTTTTTAGACAGAGATGTTTTACTTTCGTCGTTTATTTGATTATGTTGTTTCATAGGAAATTCAAAATTCAACCAAATTTAATGTGGAAATATTTATTTGCTGTTTTTGAATATATTGAAAAACTGCATTTAACACATTTTCACTCGTTTCGAACTTGCGAAAAGAAACTCGGCGACCTAAAATTGAACCCAGAGTCAGTTGTCGAAGTATTCTTTTATGTACATTTTTATTTCCATTCGGGGTTAATTTTTTTTTCCCATATAAATGTTGCTTTCTGGGATACTATGGAATCGTCATCGCCGCCATCTCCACGTCTGCCGCGGATCCCTCGTTTCCTTCTGGTAACTCAAAAAACTATTTCCTCGATCATACCGTCCCACATGGACTTTAGCACAAGGAAGAACAGGGTTGATTTTTGATGGTGGGTTTCATAATCCAGCCACCAGGGGGAGCTTCATCTCCAAAAGTGTTCAGGCCATAATTTCCTCAACTGCTGCTTGTTTTATTCCTGATCTCAGAAAAACTAGTTAACTGTCTTTATCTTCATCATTGAGTCATTATGGGATCTGATCCTAGAGCAGACTGATGACCTCATAGAAATAGTCTGGTCAATAAGGATTGTTTGAGGTTATTAATGAGTCACATTTAATTTGAGGAGTTCAATCAGGGGGGATTGCATGTGCGACGCAGGGGATTGGGTTTTTTTTCCCGGGGATAATCTATTACTGCGGGGGGCGACATGTTAGACCCAGTTGTGTCTGAGAGTTTTTATTCTTCGCCCCGATCTCCACGGCTTCGAGCGGAAAGCTGCGGCGTGTTTGACAGACCTTTTCTTTACAGAACTGGCAGTTGACAAATACTGATGTCTTTCATTAGCGTAGAAGCCGTCTTCACCTCATTGGGGTGAGGTTATTGTCAGAAATCTGTGTTTTTAGGCTTGTGGTTCCTTTAGCAAAGTAAATAAGCGCAAATATGGTCTGCTGCAGCATTCCTGCCGACGGTGTAGAGTTTGAGAGGAGACAGTTTGGACAAACACTGAAAGTGAAATAGTTACTAAAAAAGAGTGAATCAGCAACCTCACATTTGGGGGTTCATGAAAGCAGCATGGTGCATGATGACTGGTGGGGAGCCAGTTCAGTGGGGTGTCATCAAGGAGCCGTATGCTCTCATTCCAAGCCAAGTGATTTATTAAATGATATTGGTGACCCAAGGACGTTTCGGGATGGAACCCAAAAACCACAGGCATTCCCACCACCCATTCCCACCATCCATTCCCGCTCGGAGAGCGAGCGCTCATTCTGGTGACATGCTCCAGCGGTTTTCCCAACTTCATTTTATCCCCCTGTACTAAAAACGAAGCTCTAATCCATTGTGAAATGCTACAACTTCCCACAGACGTATATTCAAAGGCATGCAGAGCCAGGGACGTGTCTAATAGCTGTAATAAGACGGTTTCGATTATGCAAACCTGTTACCATATTTGTCATCATGCACAGGGGGGGGGGGGGGGGGGGGGGCACCTTTAGAAGCAAACGCTGCGCCTGATCAGGAAAAATCCCACCAGCAAAGTGGCAAGGCTTACCGGTCCAAGAATCTAATCTGGTCGTAACCCAATCCCAGTACAGGGATTTTTTTTGTGTGTTTCAAGCGAGCCCCCCCCCCCCCCCCCCCCCCTCAGTCACTCCAGCCCTGGAGCTTGTGGTCTGCATTCCGCCTGTCGTAGACACAAGCTGTCTAAATAAATGCTGGCTGTTGCCTCTTTATTCTGGTGGCAGCTTGAAGTTTAGACGTAGTGGTGCTGGTGGTGTCGGGGGAGGGGGGGGGGGCTGCTTTCATGCCATCATCCATGCTACACACATGCTCCTGAACATTCGCAGACCTTAAACGGTGGCGTTGTACCAGGCTGGAGCTCCCAGCAGACACCAGCTGGGGACCTGTTAACAGCCAGACAGTATTGGTCTGTCAGTGAAGGGCTTGATGCCGCGGCGGCCTGTGGATTCTCCTTTCAAAGTGCCTCCATGCAGCAGTCCAGGGCTTTTCAGTTGGCATCGGTGTAACATGTGCTAAGTGTCGGTGCCAGACGCTCGCTTTCTGCTTTGGTTTTTACAATTAGCCCGGAGGCCCGGTCCTCCGTGTCTGCAGACAACATCTGCTGAACCCCAGAGGGATTAAAACGGCCCCCCAAAATCTATTAATGAAGAATTCCACCTCGGTTTGTTTAACTTACTTCCAGCGAGTAAACCTGCTGGGTTCTTCTAAATGAAATGGAATGTTGAGTGTCGATGGTCCAATGAATACAGATTCGTCTCAATTTCGCTATTTCTGTCCCGGATAAAGTCGGGGATGTTCTGGAATTTATCGCCGCCGCAAATTCGTCGGGTTGACAAGAAAACTCAAAAGCTAAGTAGTGGCGTGTTATATAATATGAAGTAAAAGAATATTATGATGTATTCAAACTGGAGATAAAGCTGGAGAAGTTTTTTTTATTTCCGTTATATTTCATCATATATGTTCTTCATCATATGTCTTCTTCATCATATGTCTTCTTCATCGTATATCGTTCTGAACGGCGCGGGACTCGAGGGGAAGAACCGAACCAGGAGAGGCGAACGTTTCCAGAGCATTTCATTTTTTTTTGTAGATAGATTTAAACTCTTTAAATTTATGGAGCAGTCTGCGTGAAAATTTCCGAAAATAAAACGATCAAATTGATTCGGATCGCAATAACGTCCATCCCCGGGTTCTGTCGGGCCTTGGCGGAGGTTTGCGCTCCAGTTCTCAGTGTGGTCTGCTCCTCTAACATCCCAGATGCTCTTCCCCACCTCAAAATGCCAAAACATATAAAAGAAAGTGAAAAACTTGTGACAGAAAGGGATTTAATTTCATCAGCAATAATTACACTGTGTTGAAGAAGAGAAGGGACCTTCATCCCTCTCATAATGAAGTAATGATGGAAAGTGAGCCGTCCAAGAGGCTCTGGATGGGATTTTATATATTTAGTAATTTATTCGCACACATGTTATCATTTACAAGTAAAGGTTTTTCTTAAAAAGCCTTAAAATCTTTAATGGCGGCGGGCGGCGTCTCACGAGTGTTGCTCGCCGCTGTGGGATAACGCAAAATTATAGATTACTGATTACGGATTTGACGGACGGAATTCCCGTTCCCCGCTCCTCTGGCGAGGTTTTATTGGGGGCGGGGATGCGTGAGATGTACGTTTTGATGAAAACAAAGTGATCGCAGCTGCCTGAAGTCGCCGTTGTGATAAAACCAGAGATGCTAAAAAGTTTCTTTGACTTTAATCCCTCGATCCTGCAGTCGGCTCTGCAGTCGGCTCTGCAGTCGGCCGTGAAATTTTCACCATCCCTGCCTGACAGGCGCGGAAGAATAATGCGTTTGGCTGCAGCTTCGCCCGAAAAACACAAGAGTCTTAGCGCGAGGAAGGATCTAATCGCCGATGTATCGGTGACGGCTCGGACTCACTGCTTGAAATATCAGCGGACGTTTTGGTTCTTTGGCGTTCTCTCGGACGCAGTGAGGGAGGATGCGTGCGACCTTAAGAGAGAAAGGTCTGCCAGGAGAGTTCCAGAAACGTATGTCATCTTGGACTCTTCTTCATCCTCCCTCCTGTGAAGAACCAGAGACCAGCCAACGTTTTGGTGAATCAAAAGCGCAAGTTGACCCGGTTCCATCTCTTGTCATCGTGTCTCGTTTGAGGCTCCGGTTTTTTTTGGAGACCGCAAAGCAGCTGCATTTAGAAAACTAGGACCCCAAATGCGCTTGTTGTATCCCCGTTTGGTTTGTTTGTTTGTTTGATGTAAGTTGTGCGCCATGCCAAGCCTGGTCTTCTCGGGCGCCTTTTCTTCCTCATGCTCGTTTGCACATTGTTGCACTTGAGTGGAAGTACCTTGAAGAATGAAGCCCAGATGTGTCTGCTGGGATGCCAGAAGCTTTGGCAAATGTTGCTTTGGCCACGCTTCAGCTGAAAAAAACACAATCAACAACTAGGCCCACGCCGTCGCCCCCCTACAGCTAGGGTATGATCGCACAAAAGCCCCCCTGTTGAGTGAAATATGAACAATTACGCTAAAAGAGAAAAAATGACGTGAGCCTGAATGTTTGAATGTCTCGATGTGTGGCCGGTGGTGGAGGTGTACCCCGCCTCTCGCCTGATGTCAGCTGGGATTGATTCCAGTCCTTGTGATTCTGAGTTAGATAAGCGGCTATGGATAATGACTGAATTAAGTTAGATCTCCTGGAGTCGATTCATATGCACCAAATTTGGACTAAATCGGACCGTTTTTTGAGACGTTGAGTCCCGAAAAAGGTTGTTTCTGATGAAAACGCCCCCACTAATGAGTAGATTACGAACATAGTAGAATATAATATGGTATATGTATGAGATAGATCTCTGCGAATCGATTCGTACGCACAAAATCGGATAAATTATGGCTTGAAAACTTTGGGGTACAAAGTTCCCCTTTTAACTATGTTATCAAACAATCCTTGTCACAAAATCAGTCCAGTTATTCCTCGCACTAAGGTCTATGTGTGTATAGAATTTGAAAATGATTCACAAATGAGTTTTGAGTTATCGTGTTAACAGGATGGATGAGCGTATCCGTAGTATTAGCACTTTTAGAATATCCAGCAATTAGTCACATCCCAAAATTGATTAATTATAAATCGTGTGTGGGTAAACCGGTAATGGGGAATTTTTGGTAGACGAAATCGAGATCCGGATAGTTCTGATGATGACATCATGTTGGAGAACCTGAAGGAGGAACCTGGATCTTTTCTAACCCAGCCACAGACGAACAGAGTGAACGTCCAACATCTCTGACTGTTGTCATGACGCCGGCATCAAATACAGATCAGGTTGTTCATACATGACTTGATCCACTTTGTGGTTCTAGAAAAGATGGCCACGATGATTTCTTTCAAACTCTTTGCCGTGTGGGAAATATTGATAATGGAGAAGAACCAACTCTGCTTTTCTCTTTGATGCCTTAAGAAATTGGGAGTCGCGCAGTTCAGAAAGCCACAAACTCTGAGTTTTTTCGTCCTTGCGTTGAAAAAAAAAAAGAAGTTTCCAACCGCTGCATGGTGGAAATCCCTGAGCCGGACCGCTTCACTGCGTCACCACCATCTGAAAGGTTTTCACCTTCATTGAATGTTTCCATTTGCTGGAGCCACGGCGGTTTGTTTTCCATCACCTGCGTGTTCCTTCGTCTTCAAGTGTGCGAGGGGGAAGTTTTCGCCCTCCGGACGAGAACCTGCTGCAGGAGGCTTGTGGAGCAGATCTTTTTCACGCATCAGCATTCTGGAGGAGTCGGAGGAGTCGGAGGAGTCGGAGGAGTCGGAGGCGGCTCGCCTCTTCCGTCAGATGTTTCCCTCATCCGGCTCCAATTTTTACTTAGCTCAGCATTTATTCATATCCTTCGTGATAAATGTGCATGAATATGCTCCTGACTGGACCTTGAGGAACCGACCCCAGCCCGACATCAATGTGGAGGCGCATAGACCTTAGTGCGAGGAAGAACTGGATTCATTTTTTGATGAGTCGGTTGTATATTTCCTGATACTAGGGTTTAGCTTTATTGTCAAAGTATTTGCGCTATAGTTTCTCAACTGCTGGTCCGATTTAGTCCAAATTTGATGCATACGGATCAACTTGAGGAGATCTTTCTTGTTAAAATCATATTTTACTCTAATATTTCAGATTTTACTCACTAAGGGGACCTTTTTACGAATAGAACCCTATTTTTCTGACATAACCTCTAACCCGTCGATGGGGTTTAGTCCAGTTTTGTTGCGTATGAAATGACTCGCAGTGATTGTTATGTCATATTTTACTCTAATATTTCATACTTTAAACACTAGAGGGAGTTTTTCTTTTTTATTTACTTACAAACGACGCTGTTGCAGACATAAGTTCTCAACTTTTGGTACGATTACGACTAAAATGGGTTCATATAAAAACAACAGAAGGACATATTTCTTGTTTTGCTCTCTAAGTTAATATTTTAATCACTAGGGGGAGTTATTATTTTCAATAATCACTGTTTTTACGGATATAAATTCTTATTTGATTTAAGGAGTTCTATCAGGGTGATTCCTGGTACAGTTCAGGGAACTGGGGACTTTTGCGGGGGGCGACAGCGTTAGCCTAATTAATATATAATATATGTATTTTACCAACAGGCGAAATTTACGTTTTGCTTCCTTTAGGTGATTAAATGTAATAAAAGATATTTATATGTTTCTACAAGGTTTACCTCAACTTTTAAACAGTCGTCTTAAGTTTCTGCGCTTGACTGGAACGTAACCCGACGGGCTGATTGTGAGAATGAAGGAGTCGTAAAAAGTTCACCACAGAGTGATTTGAGGCTTACGCCGCCGACCCGGCTGCTCTCTGTTAACGTCAGTGGGGTTAATAATACAATAGCCCACTTGTCTGGTAATTGTAGGAAGCCTAACGTGCAAACAAAGCAGATTCGCAACCCGAAGAGTCGGAATGTACAGGTGGCTGCCGGGTGTAGTGAGAGATCGCTGGTTCTGACAGTAGGACCGTCTGACAGTAGGACCGTCTGACAGTAGGACCGTCTGACAGTAGGACCGTCTGACAGTAGGACCGTCTGACAGTAGGACCGTCTGACAGTAGGACCGTCTGACAGTAGAACGCGCGACACTCGATCTTTCTATTTATTGATGTCATGATGAGTTTTCTTACGTTTCAAGGGACAGTTGTTGTTTTCTGTTTCCGGACTTCCCCGTGTTTTCTTACTTAATTGCTTTGCTGAGAGATGGGGGATCGCCGGCGTCAGAAGAGGGAGAACCACTGGCAGCTGTCCTTCTAATAATGGACTCATAATATTATCTGTTGTAACCTTTAGAAGATCATATACGCCATTAGAGGTCGGACCTCTTCCTTTTTCTTTATATTATTTGATTTTACTTATTCCTGTCTTTTAACTTTTAACCACATTTCCTCTCTTGGGGATAACTTAAAGCTTCTATCCAACTATCTAAAAGATAAGGATCTGGTTTGTCTGTTGACCGTTTTGTGTCTAATATCTTTCAGACGCGTCACAAATTTGAGATAAAATCCTTCGAGGTTAAGACATCAGGAGTGAAACGATCCGACATTCTGGATGATTGCTGTGGTAAAAGAGATGCGTATATAACCACATTATAACAGTGGTCATAATGTTATGGCTGATTGGTGTTGGACTCATTCGGTCCCGTTTCTTGCTACTGCCCGTGACGTTGTCGTCGCTCCCTCCTCCTCCTCCTCCTCCTCCTCCTCCTCCTCCTCCTCCTGTTCGCGGATGCAGATTTATGAAACCATTATCTCAATAATCTGCAAACTACCCCTGAA
Organism: Lophius americanus; assembly: GCA_037951165.1. Classification (NCBI taxonomy): domain Eukaryota; kingdom Metazoa; phylum Chordata; class Actinopteri; order Lophiiformes; family Lophiidae; genus Lophius; species Lophius americanus. The sequence continues at coordinate 3,754,562 of JBBDHG010000065.1, read as the reverse complement.
CTTAAATGTGAGGCCAGTACCAGGAGCGGGCCAGAAACTCTGCTCAAGGGCAGTCTGCACTCCAGCAGACCAGTCTGTCCGTACTTTCTCAATCCCCCCTCTCACTTTGCAAAGCAAACACACATCTGCTCTGCAAAGATCTACTTCCTTCAGCGTTATTAGCGCTCGCAATCGCTCAGTGCCGCGCGGCCGAACGGTACAATAACATTTTCCTTTGCCGCAATTATCACATTTTAAAGGCTGGCAAATTAGGATCTTTTGCGTTGTGGAACGATTAACTTGGTTTTGGTTGAGCTGAGAATATGTTTGCAGAGCCTTTAATATGCTTTTACAGGGAATGAAAACTCCGGAGATGTCTGCGAGACGTTTTTATTCCCCCATTGTGAATTCGGCATATGGTCTGCTCTCATTCCGACGCCGCTTTTTGTGGTATTGGTGCGATAAACCGCTCCATTACGTGGCTCAGAACACGTTCGGTTTGTGTTGAATGGGGCAGAATGGGTTTGGAGAAAAGCTGCTCCGCTCTCGTCAACAGAACAACATTGTGGTGTTTTTCTTTTTTGGTCGTATTCTAAAAGTGCGAACACTTTCTATTCAGTGTGGGAGGGGGGGGGGGGACTTATCCGAATCAGGTGCCTGCTGGCCCCGGTCTGCTCGGATCAAGTGGTGTTTTTTTAAGGGATTTAAGCTAAACGGATGCTTGGGGTCGAAGGTGCAGGTGAAGAAAAGCTCTGCAGGAAAAGTAAGAGGCAACAGAAGGAGTAATTGGGGAATTAGCTTCTTCTTTGTCAAGAGGAAGTGGTCATTAATGTGGCGCTTCATTAAACCCGACCTCAGCGTCTGTCTGGTAACCGCTCTGTCCAGAATTATGGCCCTACTGCCTCTTTTTCCCCAACCCCCACTTTTTCACATGCAGGAATTGGGCTATTAGTGACCGATGTGGTTTACGGAAATGACTGTCGAGTTTCTGTGAAAGACCCGGCTGGCGGTTCAGAACCGACTCCTGGCTGCTGGATGTTCGTCTCATCCTTCAGGCCATCGGCAGCTCCCTTGTTCCAGAAGACCCCGCCTATCCTCCCTGACCCCTTGGTTACCCGTCCCCGTACACGGATTGGTACTGATCTTTCCTTCGGACCTCCTGTGATTTAGAAAATACACCTGACGACCGGGTTTCGTGCGCTCCATTCGCTCGGGATAAGCCAAGTCTGTATTTTTTTGTGAATTTACTAACATTATCCCCCCGGAAGTGAGGTCAATGCTCTGCCTGGCATCCGTTAATGCAAACCAGGTCAACGGTCACAATGAGGGGTCTTGAGTTCTTTAGGTCTGACTGGCGGGCGGGGAGGCTGAGATTACCGGCTGTGCGGGGGTCGCCTCCTGCCCTTCTAGTCCGGACCAACCCTGTCTTCACGCTCACCCTCTGGAACTTTCACCCCCCAGAGAAAACATGAGGTTGCCCTTCCACCAGGGTCTGACCTGGAATCCTGAACCCAGCCCTCCAGTATCACCCACAAACATCTCCTGGATGTTGGGTGCTAAGCGCCCGAGTCGGAATCGTACCGAATCCCCTTTAGCGGTGGAGCCCCGAGCTTGGACAATTGATGAAGAGCATAACCAGCTGCGAGAACTGATGAAGTGGATTGCGGGATTGATCATTGAGGCTTTGAACTCACCCTGGCCGTCATAATGTCACTTCAAAATATATACCGGGAAAGAAAATCACCTTTAACCCCAAATGACCGAGAAGCAAATTCACACTGGTCTGAAATGCTGACGCCTGTTTTTGGTGAAATACAGTTGGTCATTGTCGGTGGAATTTCTACATTACAGATTAAAGGCATTGTGCGTTTATTGGCATGGGAATAATATAACAGACCTCTTACGCAATTATTACAAATCACTTCAGGCTCCCAGGTAATACTAGTTCTGTGTGAAAAGGGATTTTGGTTTCTCCTCCAGATTCTCAGGGAACCCTCAAGTTTTTCTTTCACATATGGTAAACAAACAAACGACTGCCCAAAGGGTCATTTACATAAACATAATACCGCATTCGCTGCGTTTTTCTTCCCTTTCTCATGAGAAGCCCTCAATGAAAAATGGCTCGTCTGAAAGTCCAAGTGAGACCTCCTTCAAAACGCAAGTCGCTCTAATTTGAAGCATATGAAGATGAACAAAGACAACTGTGTTCTGTTCTACGGCGGTGACTTCCTAATCATCACTGTCAAAGACGCCGCTTCATTTCCTCTCGTTTTTACGGCTTAGTGAATCTGAAGAGAGCCCAAGGTTGCTGCTCTGAATGTGAGAGAACGTCTTTGGTGGGTTTCTCTCTCGCTCTCTCTCGCTCTCGCTCTCTCTCTGGAATCAATAATCTCACACGTCTGGATTTAATCAAACCTGCAATACGCGTTAACACAACAACACTAATTAGCTTCCTGTACGGTAGACAGAGCAGCCCTAATCTTCGTTGCTCATCAAATCTTTTTTGTCAGATGTTATTTTAGCGACGTGTAAGCCGATCCGGTCCGATTTCAAAAATCGACCTCCGCCTGCTTTCGGCTCCTTGTTTTTAATCTTTCAAAACGTGTTATAAACATCCTGTCCGCCGACAGATGGATGCGGGTTACGTTACGGTGAATACCGCTTGATATATTTGTTTTTTCTGAAGGTTTTATGACTTTGGAAAATGTATTGCGCCTTCATTTGAAGGGGTCCATCTGTTGGGCCGCGAGGTCAGCTTTGATTCATTTATAGATTATTCCTACATCACATTCATCCTGGAGGCGTATTTCAGGTCTTACGTTGAATTATTCACGCCCCGGTGTTGTACACACTGCATGTAAGCAGTTCACCATTTCAATCGAGACGTTTTTTGTTGTGCTGCTGCCGTTGAGCCGCTTGTTTGCACAAACTGCTGATGCAGCAAAAATCTTCCTACGCGTCCGATTAACGTGACGGTACGACAGAACATCGGAAATATCAGTGGCGTGCGTGGCAGACCTTCACGTGGTTTCATGTGTGAAGTTTGAACAAAATAATCTACTTATAATATCCCGGCAAAAGTCAGGGTTACTTTGAAGTCGTCTTCACCGCAGCAGGTTCTTAGTGTTTACGCGATAACTCAAGAACTATTTCATGCATCATTTTCAAATTTGATATCTACATAGACCATAGTAAGAGGAAGGATTGGATTGATTTTGGGAAGGGTCGGTAAAACTTTGTACGCCTCATTCAGTCCATTATATGTTATATGTTGGCTTTGTTCAAGGACTTCGGGGCTTGTGGCTCCGAGCTCCTGCTAGCTTTAACCGCTATGCTAACGTAGGTTCCAAACCTTTCTATGTACCTCGGGGTGATTAAATTTAAAGTGTGTAATGAAGTTTTTTGTGACAAACGTTTTCGGGGTTCGAGACACGCCCCTTACTTTTTTCTTACTGGTGGTACAAATTGCGAGCTTTGTGTTTTCTGGTTTACTTGTGAGATGTTCGGAGTGCCGGACGTTTGCCGATTGCCGATTTCATCAAACTACGCGTCCGAGCGAGGATCAGGGCATCTCTAGTCTTAATCACAAAGTTCACAAGAGCTTGTCGTAAAACAAATTGGGGTTATTTGTGTTTGAGCTTTTCCGCTAAAACTAAAGGCTCTTCAAGTTTGACAAATGTCGGAATCAATGTATAACTGGACCGGCGCTCAGTGGAGCGCGTACCCCGACTCTAATTCAGTCAAGCCTTATCCCCAAACAACGTGAAAGACATGGGAAAAAGGAAAGAACCTAATCTGCGTCACTTCTGACCACTCAGCAGTTTTTGCGTAATCCTGCCGACAAACCAACCAACCAACAAACAAGCGGACACGATTGAAAACATTCCCCCCTTGGCGGGGGCAGAACATGCATGATGTTCTGGTTTATTGATGTCTGGCTGGTCCGATCGTGGTCTGTGGCGTGTGGTAAACGGACTCCATCTCAGCAGCAGTTTTTATCCCAGAGTGCTTTGCAGTGTGCCTCTGATTCCAGCAGTCACAGAGCCTGATGTGTAGTCATGCCACGCAAGATTCGGGGGGGCTCGGCCCCTCGGGAGCAGTTTGCGTTCAGCATCTCGTTGGAGGACACGTTGACATTTAGTCGGTAAGAGCAAGAGATTGAATTGCCAACCGTGGGAGGAGCTGATGACTTCTCCTGCGTCGGTGTCTGCTGGCTTCCATCAAGACTCCTGATGCTTCATGATGATTGCTTCCGTAAAGAGTCGAATAACTCCAGTGTTTTGTTGCTACTTTCGTCTTATAGCTGCTGAGAAACAAAGATTATTGTTGCTCTCGTTGGTTTTTTGAATGCAAAGATTATTTCAGTCACAATTGCCCCGAAAAGTTGGGGACATCATGGAATCGTCAACGCCGCCGATCCTTTGTGTTAATGTGAAAACTATTTACTGGATCATTTTCACATTTCATAGCCACGTAGCCCTTAGTGGGAGGAAGAACAGGATTGATTTGGGTTAGGTCGGTTGCATGTTTCCACCACTAGGGGGAGCTTTATCTCCAAAGGCCTTTGGGTCATATTTTCTCAAACGTTGGGCCCCTCTAGTCCAAATTTGGTTTATATAAGTCAATAAAAAGAGTTTTTCTATTTTATTTTAAATCAAATATTTCATATTTTATCCACTAGAGGGAGCTTTATTTTTGTTTTTTAACCAAAAACACTATTTTTGGACATAACTCCTGACCGTCGGTCCGATTTAGTCCAAATTTATTGCATACGACTCAACTTGAGGGGTCCAGGTCTGGTTCTGTTCAAACCAGTATTTCACACTTTTTATTAAATGTCCTCAGATCAGTTTGTCTTTTCAATCTGTTCGTATCTTCTTCTTCATTCGGGGTCGTGGGTCTTAAGTCGGATGTCCTTCCTGACTCAACCCTCCCCATTAATCCGGGTTTGGGACCGGCACTTAAGGCTTTATGACCCCTGGTTCTTGACCTCTATGACACTGGGTTTTACAACTCTGTTGGTAAAATGCTCCAAATCTTTACTCCTACCCCTGAAAAGGACGACTCACCAAAAGTAAAAACTCCTGGAGGTTCCACTGGATCATCTCCATGAGGAAACTCAGAGTTCTGTGAAGTTCTAGATAGTTCAGGCATTTAAGGATCACTTTGATTGAAGACAGTGATGGAATATTTTGTGTTATTCATCCACTATTTTCTTGTTTGTAGAGAAAAATGACTTTCCATCCCGATGAATCAGTTGGTCTTCTGGGTTTTCAGTGACCCGACTCATTTCAAGCAATAGAACTAAATGGTCCGATTTATTCCAAATTGGCTGCCTATGAATGGACTCGAGGAGATCCATCTTGTCCTTATCGTATTTTAATCGCTAGATGGAAGGTTTGCTTTGTTGTTTCTCTCTGACATAACTCCACTTTTCAATTAGCCTTGAACAGAACCATCGTCCTGTTGGGCCACTTGTTAGAACGGCCTTAGGATTCTGGAGCCGTGAGGAATCGTTCCTCTCCGAAGATGACATTCGTATGGGCTTCATCTGAGAAGGCCTTGCTGTCGGAGACGTAATGTAAACCTTGGCTGTGATGTCATCTTAAGTTGTTGTCTCTTTGGTTTGATCGGAGGGGAGCGATGATTCGGCGTGTTATTACCTCCGCCGGCCAACATCTCTGCAGGCAGCGCAGACAAAGTGCAGCCATTACCCGGGAGAGTTGAAATGTCAAGGCAGGCTGAGCGCTTCAAGCAGAAATTGGATTCCAGACATTGGACCGAGCTTTGCTTTGACAAAGTGGGATATTTAAGTCTGTAATATTAAAGGGGGAAATGCATTATGGGAGCGTTTTTATATGGGGTAACCTCTCGTCTTCGAAGATTTGTGTCTGGATCTGGTGCAAAACATCGTCAGGTTTAGATTTAAGGCGTATAATTAAGGGCTAATAGGCTTTTTTTTTCCCTCAATGATGTCGTGAAACTTTAACGACTTAAATGATAGAATCTACTTCTTCAACTTCCTTACAGTCAAAATCATGACGGCTGAAAAGAGGGAGAGAGAAATCTGAATAAAAAGTTACTTTCTGTGAACTTTTTGGTTTTAATCAAACACTTTTAGTTGCTGTTTTATATCATCGGCTGTAATTATCGTAGTGGCTGCAAGCACATCATTCAGTTAAATTGTGACCCGGTCCAGTGGCGGTGCTGGAGAATTAAGATCCAGACTCAGACAGACGGATTATTTATCTATGAATGATGCGGTTTGGAATAATACGGTCAAATCTCACATGTATGAGAACTGTTAAAATATCCATAGATGAAGATTATAAATCAATAGAAGTGTTAAAAATATATAGATAATTTAAAAAAAAAAATATTTGCATCTGGCCAAATATATTTTGTCAGATACAAATATATATTTTTGGGGAAAAAAAGTCCAAACTGTAGAAAACACTTAATTAAGAGACAACAAACAAAGAAAAATAATGATAATACTAAATACAAATGTTATATAAAGTAAATCTTAATAATAATAGGGTAGGAGGTACGGCGACTGCTCTCCCTGAAGCTCCTCCCCCCTCCACATCTGAATCCTGCTGGAAACCCCCCGTTTGCTTACAGGCAGCCGTCACCACCTGCCAAAGAATTCAGAAAAGCAGAGCGTTGAAGTCAAAACAGCTCTTGACCTCGTCTGAGGCTTCCAACCTCTCCAACCTCTCCTCAGGTCTCTGGTGTTCTGCTTTTTGCACCGGGGGGAAGCACCTGTCTCACCAGCTTCCTCCAAATCCACTCAGGACGTCACCCTCCGCTCTTCATTACCCTTAAAGGAGCCTTTAAATATAGACCAGAAGCAGGAAGTGGCGTCCGTTCCGTAGGACGCTCAACCCATAATGGACCAGATTGGAAAGAAGCGATATCAAGGCAGGAAAGTTTAGAGGCTGAAAGCGAAACGTGTCACAGTATGGGAAATGTCCGCTGAGTCATCAGAGGCCCTGATGATGAAGATGGACATCCTTCTGAAATATGACGAGTCAAATTTAAGTCATTTTTCAATTAGGGTAAAAAAAAAAAAAAAAAGAAAGTCCGAAACCACCAATGGAATAAGTGTCGCTTTTGGTTAAGTCCGATTTCAAGATGTCAGAATTCATGCGTTGTCGCGTGACGCGGCCTTCAAAGAACGAGAGGAGCCTTTTTCCCCCCGGGGGGGGACGCCGCTGCACGCCGACAGAAGACAGATCCGCTTACATCCTCCCCGGTCTCTCCGCGCCGACTCCGCAACCCCCGCCGTCTGACGTTTGAGTGAAGACAGGTCGCCGAGGCCGGAGACTCGTGCGGTTCTGGATTCCCACACCCTTCTGCTGGCGCTTCTTTTTCCTTTGCTTCATAGACCTGGCACTGCCACAAACTGAAAGCGAGGCCCATGATGTAACTGCAGCTACAAACTCCACAAATCACACGACAACAAGGGGTGAGGGGGCTTCTCTCTCTCTCTCTCTCACTCTCGCTCTCTCTCTCTCTCTCTCTCTCTCTCTCTCTCTCACTCTCTCTCTCTCTCGCTCTCTCTCTCTCTCGCTCTCTCGTCTAGCAACGTCACGCTCATGTCCTACGTCCCGTCGTGCAACAAATAATCCGTGTTTTGTGCAACAACACTGAACAGTTGCGTTATTGTCGGCTCTTAAACGCGCCTGCAGAACCAAAGTCAGAGAAAGCAAAGGCCCCGACTTTCCATTAAACATCTCAGCGTCTGCGTCGGGATCGTCTGTGTTGTCCATCAGACCTTTTTTGGGAACGGAGCCACTCATTCAAAGTGTTTAAAAGCAAAGTTTGACATTTTTTGGAAACCGCTCCGACTCTCGCTCCCTCGCCAATAGTTGGATCAGAAGATCAACGCCACTCTGGTCGTACGGGCATGAGAGCGACGGTCGGCGTCCAGCCCTCCGCGAGAAACTCAAGATATCACTTCTCACCCGTGACGTCCAGTCACATTTTTGTGCGCATCTTTGTCAAGGAGTGTCCAAGAAGCATGATGTTGAATAATGAAAAGCACAATAATGGCGGCGGAGTCTGTTTGCGTCGAGTTCTCTGATGAATGGAGTTTGTCACATTCGGAATCGTAGGAGTACACACAATCACAGATGGAGCGGTGAGGTAAACCTTGGCAAAGGCCGACCAAGGGCCACTTATTAGCCTGTTCCGAGCCCGGTCTCACCCATAAAGGCCCGTTCAATCAAAAGTTATGTGGAAACCATTGTTGCAGGATTATTGTAGCGAGGCTGTAAATTGTGTGTAAGGCTCATTATCAAAGGGGCCTCCCTGCCAGAGCTCTGGCAAAGGGGGAGCCTGACAGCCAGGGGTCCCACCATCTGTAAATGGGGCGTGAGGGAATGAAGACTTGTGCTTCCAGTGTGAACACGCATGCGAGAACTTTGCTCCTGGACGGAGGCCAGAGATCAGCAAACTTTCCCAAACCTTCATTGTGAGAAACGGTAAAACTTTTGAATGGAGCTGCAGGAGGGAGTGAAGGTACCGGCAACAGGAGCAGAACCATGATCCCGTCCATTGTTCTGCTCAGCAGTCCAGTCAAGCAAACTGCTGTAGTTCAACCACAAGGTCTGTTAAAGGGCCAGTCCGTAACATTTGTCCGGGGCTCCTTCCCTGTTCGGCTGCTGGGAAGGAGGCTGGCGGTTGAGCCGAGTTGAATCCTCAGGGCCGCTAGAGGATTCTACATATAAATGTTGTCATGATAGGATGTTACCAAATGTTCAAACAATTTTAATACAGTAGTTTTATTGAGGGTGATGGAAAGACCGGTTCTACACTGGTTCTACACCGGTTCTACACCGGTTCTACACCGGTTCTACACCGGTTCTAAACCGGTTCTACACCGGTTCTACACGACCTTCCCTCCAGATGCCTGATTATCAAAATTATATTAACGTTCTCTCCTCAAACCCTGCATGTCCTTCATGTTAGCACGATAACTCCAAAAATGTTTCATGGATCATTGTCACATTTCATAACCACATAGACTTTAGTCTGAGGAAGAACTGGAGTGATTTTGGGAAAGGTCAGTTGTATATTTCCAACACCAGGGGGAGATTTACCACCAAATGTTTTCGCCCATAATTTCTCAACAGATGGTCTGATTTAGTCCAAAACTGGTTCAAATGAATCGACTCAGGGGGGTCCATCATGTCTACGTCATGTTTTCCTTTAATAGTTCATATTTTATTCACTTTGGAGAAAAAACAAACAAACAAGTTTACATTTTCCCTAGAAATGTATATTTAAAAATAGATACTGAGATGAAAATGTAGCCTGAATACCCTATTACACATTCATTACATGTAATAACTGTATTACCTTAACAGCAAGCTGTTTATACGACATAAAGTACTTAAACTGAGTTTAATTACATCCTCCTCACCGTTTATGTTGGCTGATCGTATAAAACACAAAAGGATCCCCAGAAAGCACCGCCTCCTCCGTCACCACTGCTGGATTAGAGGTTGTGGAAAGTGAGGTGTTGTATGTAAAACATCTCCGGCAGTTAACGAGCAGCACATGACAGCCTCGCTCATGGATAACGCGCAACACGGGAAGCGCTTTGAGAGCCGGGCGCGTTGGATCGGCGCCGCCTGAACACTCAAGGATGGCTTGGACTAAATCCTGGGGCCAGAACATCATCGCATGCAGGCTTCTAATGTAAGTGAGCCTCGCTTTGGTAGCACAGTAACACATGTCCTTCCACGTCATCTGTTTCCCACTATCGCAAGGCTGCGACAAGTTCTCATGGAACACACGCAGCAATAAACGGCGTAACGTAGCGATTGTAATGTGAACAGCGTGCCGCCACTTCAACCAGTAATTGACTTCAGCCGTTCCATTCTCTAATGCCGGAATAAAAGCCAGTCCCCTTCCTTAACCCCTTTCATGTCCTCACCAAGAAAAGATATATCCGTTTAATACCTCAGACACTAAATTTACCGTAAAAGACAAATTATTTGGTCACAATCGATTTGAGCAAGTCAAAAGAAATTAAAGAAAAATCCGACTTTCGTGGAAAAAAGTCAAACTTAATGAAATTGGCTCATCAGTTACTGCCTTTGGTTCTAAAGGGAACTCTCTTAATCGTCTAAGTAAAGCATGTTTGAAGGGAAGTATTTGACTTTATTTGGTTAAATCAAGATGTATTATTCTGTTTTGTTTGTTCAGGAAGTAAAAACACGGTATATAATGCCAAAAAAATATATAAATCCTTCTTTTCGAATAGGACTTTCTCAATAGTCATGGGTAATGCCTCTTTGACTCGTGGTGTGCCCCAGGGCTCCACCCTTGGTCCCTTACTGTTTAGCATATACTTGCTTTCACGTCATAAACAGCTTTAGCTAATAAAGACTCAAAATGTACAATAAAAGGTTAAAATGTTTCCACATTAGGACAATTTCTAAAAACCTATTCACATAAAGTTTAGGAAAATCAAACCAAAACACTTTATTTGACCAACTAAATGTGTTTAAATGCACTTTATTCCAGAAGGAGGAGGTATTGTGGAGTTTTGTGTCATCGTGGCATCTGAGGATTTCCCTCTTTTATTAAAATGGCAAGGCAAATCACTTTCTTCAAGTGGAAAGGCGAGTGTGTGTGGTCTCGCTGATGTTCCAGCGGTCCCCCGCTAGAAGTAAGAGAACATCCACATGTTACTTTCTAATCCTATTTTCATTAGCAATTGGAAATTGGAACTGCAGCGGATTCAAAGGAGATGCCAGTTACGGTACTTGTCACTTTATTCGGTCAGAAAAAAAAAACCCAAAATCCAATTTCCACCCAAAATGTTTCTTCTTCAAGTAAAGGTTTAGAAGTTTCCACAATTTCATCATCTGTGGCCTAGTTCTGTCGTCTAATGAAGCAGCTAAATGCTTTGTAGTCTGATTAAAGGGAGAGCTCGTCAGAGGCGACGGCGGCGCTCATGTTCAACCTTTAATAAACTAATCCATAACAGAACGCCGTCTTGGATCCCTGCACACTCAGACAGGTTCTAAAGAAGAATTTATTCTATCACTGCAACATCCAGGAACTCAATAGATGCTTTGTATGTTGACGGGTTTCTACTTCGGCGAGGACCGATGTCAAAAATGGCGTCCAGGTTCTGCTCTTAAACCGTCCATCCAGAATATTTCCTCGCTGCCTTGCTGGTTTTTCTTTCATTGTTTATCCGTGAACAATCTGGACTCCGTTCTTCTTGGTTTAACGTCTACTGGTAGACGGGTCTCTGTTCTGTAAATACATCTCGTGAAAAGCTGCAGGGTTTTTCGGGTTGGTGTGCAATTTCCGTGCGGCCCGGGGTTAAGCGAGCAGGACTAATTGAATCTCGCATGTCTTCCTATGATTTATGGTGGAACAGAATGGATCCAAAGGCCTGATCTCCTATAATCTCTCTCATTACGGCAGATGTAAGAGGAGATGACTGTCCGTCTTAATTAAGACTGTTTGGAAACGTCTCCGAACCCCTTTGATTCGGGTCGTGCGTGGTTCTCTGCTAGACGCCGTGTCGTTAGAGAAGCTCCCCACCCTAAAGTTTTACCGCTTACCAGGGAGTTGTTTTAGGTCGACCCTCAACCACGAGGCACAGCTGCAAGGGTTGGTGTCTAAAACTGTGTTCTGATCGACCTCTTCGCACTACAAGGGCTTTGTCCAATCAAAAAGAATAGTCATCATGGTAATAAGAAGGTAATAGTGGGGTTATAAAGAGGTAATAATTATGGAATACTATCTAATTACCAAAAGTAATAACTAAGTAAGAGCTTGGTAATTGAGGCACGGTAATAAGTCGGTAATAGTGTGGTAATAAAGAGGTAATACATTTGTAATAGCATGTAATTACCAAGTAATAACTTAGTAATAACTTTGTTATTACACTACAGTACCATGTTATTACCAAAGTAATACTTAAGTAATAGCTTGGTGATTACAGCGCGGTAATAAGTTGGTATATTGGGATAATAAAGAGTTAATAATGATGTAGTACCATGAAATTACCCAATGTAATATCTAACATATTTTAGAAGAGTTATCTAAAACTCGGGGGCAGACTCTTAATCATTCTAACTGATTTCAGACGTCGAGCTAACCCCGCCTATAATAAGACGCATAACAAATACATCATAAGGTTGAAGTAGGAAAAATGGTTGAGTGTGGAGATTCAAAAGGCGAGGGCTCAAATTGAGATAGCCTGACTCCAAAACCACAACTCTTGTTGGGAGTTCCCATTCTGCAGCGGTTAGTAGCTACCAAATTGGTCTATGGAAGGAAAACTGATGATCCTGAAACAGGGTCAAGGTTCAAGGGACGTCTGACATCACACGGTATAGTAGGAAAAAAAAGATTTACCCCATATTACACAAGCGGTTGTAATGTTATGGCTGATAGGCGTGAGTAAATCCTTCCCGTAACTGAAACCACGCACACATACTGAGTCTAATAAAGACGTCACATCAATGAGCTAAAGATGGTCAAACCGCCGCTACAATCCAACCGGCAGAAATGACAGCCGTTTAAATCTTTCTCTCAGCCGAAGCCTCAACAAGAAAGACAATACATCAAAGCACAGAACCGACAACATGTCGACCCCGGGATGAACCGCTCATTTGTCCCGGGTTTCCCCCGTCTCACGACCCACGTCAGCTGGAGTAGGCCTCCCGTCCCCTACGACCCCCGAACGGGAAATGCGGTTAGAAAAAAAAACTGGGAAAAAGAAGGAATGAATGAAAAAAACCATCAGCAAAGATTTCCTGCTGTCGACCACGCCATCGTGAAAATATCCGCAAAATATATTCGCAGAGCTCAGCGTAACCCGAGGTAGAGCCGAACTAAACGAGTTTGTTAGATACCAAAGTGATCGCATCGAGTTTGAGCTTAAAAATGCAAATCCGATGCGACACCTGGAGGCCGCCGCTCACGTGGTTAAAGAGATGCCAGACGCCACGTGAAAAATAACTGCGGGATATTTTTTTTCATGATGCCTTCAAGTTCTGCAGAAAGAGAACAAAGAGGGTTTTGGAAAAAAAAAAAGAAATTCCTCCGCATCATGTTTCCCCTCTTGTGTGTCAATCAAACTGACCAGGTCAAAGGTTGGGGAGGGAGGCGGCGAGGCCCTCATCCTCCTGGGATGAGTTCTAATCCTGACCTGTAGTTTCAGGTGGTTGGAGGGGTTCTGGTAAACCCGGAGCTGGGGCCCGGCTCATCAGTGCACATTTTTCTTATTACGCATTGGATCCTGAAGGGTTTTAGTGAAAAGCCACAAATCCCACCGTGGAATAAACATTTTCATAAATGACATATTTACAGCCGGGCTATGTGGAATATGTTTACAGCGTTTATGTAAGCAGCTACAGTAAATATATGAAGAGTTCTTCACAATTATTATCAGTTCTGAATGTTTGCAGGTTCTAATTTAAAAAACAAAATTATTCACAATTAGCCTCAGAGAGATCTAATTTATATTTAATAATTAACATAAACGTTATTTGTACCTCGACAGGACATAAATGAGGAGTTAAAAGACACAAACCATCTTAATGAATGATCATAAATAGTACAAATAGACCATATTAATGCTGGTTCAGAAACAAACAGTAAGAAAAAAGGGGCGGAGCATCTCCGTGACATAGCTGGAAGCTAAGCTATGAACCAGCAAGATCTTCAAATCAACTAGTAACCAGTGGAGAGAGGCTGAAATATATATATGTGATATTTCAGGACAGAAGATGTTTCTCTAAAATAGAGCCGGACTTCCGAAGAGTGAAAAGAATTATTTCTGACACGTTTTCATTTCCGTTAGAGAAGGTCGTCCGACATCACTTTATCACTTTAGCACTTTATCTCCAACGGACAAGAAGAAAGATGATTTACGTTTAACTTGGAGGTGCCTTGTTGGGTTTTGGGGATATAGATCTGCGTATCATCGGCATAACAATGACACCGGATTTTGGGTTAACTTCTAATAGGACATGTTAATGCAAAACAGTAAAGGACCGATCATGGAGCCATGTGGAACACCGCAGGTCAGAGGTCCTGAGGAAGAGGCATTACCCATGGCTATAAAGAAAGTAATATTTGATTAGTAGGATTTGAACCACAGCCTAACAGTCACTTGGTATTTGTCATATTTTACTGTAAAGTAAAATATCGAAATTTCATAAAGTTGGTTTAAAAAGCTCAGACTTTACTAAAATCGTTGATCGGCCCAGAAAACTGCAATCAGTGCGTCTCTGTTATTACTGAGTCACGTTTGATTTGAGGAGTTCAGTCAGGGGGATTGCTTGTACAATGCAGGGGATTGGGTTGCTTTTCGTAGAGTTGACCAAACAAGCTTACGATTAGAGGTTGTAAATGTATTTATTATGATTTTTCTTTTGAATACGGTTAGAATATGAAGCTAAAGCCAGCAGGTAATGAGTTTGGGTTAGCATAAAGCCACTGGGGGAAAAAAAAAACCCAATGCGTTTCCATCAAAAGTGAAACCAGCACCTCCACATCTCACTGATTTCAGAATCTTGTTTGTTTATTCTACGCAACGCCATTTTAATGGAGTTATGTGCTCTCCAGATATCTCTCGGTCTGAATCAGTGATTTTCTGGCAGCCAGATTCCAGGAAGTAACTGTGCCCGACCAAGAAATAGTCTGTTGCCACACTAAGCATTTAAGGAGCTGGGAGGCATTTTTTTAAACTCCGGTCAGAGCTGAGTTAAACGTTTCTTTATGCCTTTATGCTAATCGAAGCTAACAGGCTGGAGATTATAGATCTAATTTTCAGGAAGGTTTCCAACAATTCCTTTTAATAACAACGATTTTGCCCGGGGATGGAGAAGAGGTTTTCTCACAGTTGCAGCTGGAGTTTATTCAAAAAAATGTGAATAAATCCTTCCTCTGAAAGAAGCAAAGAGAAGAGAATTAACTTTTATACCCATTTATACGCAGCAGCAAACTGCCTTCACATCCTGTGCTGCAGTAAAAGTGAAGTGGGTTGTTGTCGGCTATGACTCAGCTCCAGAGGAAGGTCCCGAAAGGAACTGTGTTCTTTTGTTAAAAAAAAAACGATAAATAAAAAAAATCTAAAAGATCTCATTAACGGGAAATAATTGCTCCCAAATATAGCTGAAGGTGTTGCGGTTTGCGCGTTGGACAGGAAAGTTTGAGTGAGGCTAAAAAGACCAGCGCTTCGTTTATGTGCAAGGAAATTTGTTTTTTCCTACCAATGAAGGTCCGCTCATAATCCCTCTCTCGCTGTTTGTGACGTGCTTATTGTTTTTTTCACAAGCCATCTTTGCAAGACCACAGTTGCAGGATTAGCGTATTACTTGCTCTATAATTTCTAATGAGGGCTTTTATATATTTTTTTTGGAAGTGAAGGCCGAGTTTCGTGCCTTTCGGGGCCTTGCAGACGAAAGTCGGACCGAGGCGGTGAGGTCGCCGTGGAATCCTTAGTGTTAACGCGATAACTCGAGAACTGTCACATACGTTATATTCAAATTTTAGACGGACGTCGAACTTAGTTTGAGGAAGAACAGGATTGATTTGGGGAAAGGCCGGTTATATATTTCAAACACTAGGGGAGCTCTTTCCAGGCGATACTTTCTTTTGAATCAAGTGGAGGAGATTTATCTTTTATATATTGTGTTTTCTCCATAGTTCATATTTTATATTACATATTTTTAAGTCCACACTTTTCTCCATTTAGTCCTAAATTTGCTGCTTATTAATCATTTGGAGGAATTCTGGCCTGTTTCATATTTTACTCTCATAGTTTACATTTTGCTCAGAGGGGGGCGCTCTTTTCATGAAAAAATGATGTTCTTCCCGACATAACTTCCCTTCTTTTGCTCCAATTTAGTCCAAATTAGGTTCATATGAAAATACTTATTTTTCTTAAGTCATATTTTTTCCTCTAGTGGTTCATGTTTTGGTCACTAGGGGGAGCTTTTTTTCTTTTAAAAAACAAAACGTTTTCATGCCGTAATTTCTCCATCGTTGTTCTACTTTAGTCCAAATTTGGGGCATATAAATCATGTGGAGTATGTTTAGTATAGTAAAGTATATGTTAGTATATGTTGTGTTTTACCCATAGTTCGTATTTTAACTCAGCTTTTCTTTTTTACGAAAAACACAAATTTTTCGGACATAGCTTTTCCAACCACTATGTCCACATTTGGTTTATATTAATCGATTAGCGGAGATCGATTCTGTATGGTATATTAATATTATATTTCATATTTAAGTCACTAGGGGGAGCTTTTTTTTTTTTTAAGAAAAAACTGAGGTTTTTTTTTTTAGAATAGCTGACCCAATAATTCCAAATTTGTAGCATACATTAATAAACTTGAGGAGATCTTTATTGGGTCATACTTTACTCAGTAGGGGGAGCTGTTTTAATGAGAAACACACTTTTCTTCATAACTTTACTTTAATTTGAGATGTTCAATCAGGGGGGGCTTTCCTGTACAACGCAGGGAACCTGGGACTTTTTGCGGAAAAATACTTTCTCTGTCGTCGCCGGGTTTCTAATAAAGGTTTTCAAATTGAACTTTTATTTGTTCGGTGGATGTCTAGTGAGGATGAAGGGTTGAGTTTGGTGTCTTTGACAGCGGATGAAGGTCGGACCTGTCTGACTCACTGAGTTGATGATGATGGCACCGTGATGACTCTTCGTTTGAGTTTCCACTCGGGCCTCCAGAAGAACCAGGAGACGCCAGGCGTTTAGCGTTCAGAGCTAATCTGCTCTGCTTTTTGGGTTCTTCGGGTCATTCCGTCCGCCTGTCGTAATCAGTCTCCTTTGGGAATTTGCGATATGATGGCACACAAAATGCCTGTTGCATTGTGGACCTCTGCGTTCAGACATACGTAAGGGAGGCGGGGGCTTTATCCCGCCAGCTCTGTCACCAGTATCGGGTTTCTGCTCCGACCCTGCTGCGGCATCAACATCCCATCACCGCTCAGCTCTGCTGAGAGATGAGGTCTCCCTCAGCTGATTGGACACCTCGCACCATTATCTTCTGATTGGAATAATTATTTCTTGATTGCATTTTTCACAACCCGTGCCCAGCAGAGCGCCGGCTCGCCATTCATCACACCGACGTTCGGCTGAGCGTTCTCCTTTTGATTACATTTTTCAGATTTTAATTGCGCTGGTGACGCGCATTCATTCATCTGAAATGATAAGCGGGCCTGTCATTCAGTGTTAAACGCTAACAGTTCTAACATCTGCCCCGACCCACGAGTTCTTATACGATAAGTGAATTCAATAATGTCACACACTCAATAACGCTCCGCTCCAGACTTTGGACTTTCCATTTTGCTCTTAAATCTTTCATCCCTCTATTCTACTACATCTCCCCCGTGGCACCTCCTCCCCCCCCCCCATCCTCTTCATCGCAGCCTCTCTATCAAGCTTTTTTCCTCTGCTGTTGACACAATACGATATCTATGACATAAGAGGCGGCACCCGTCACGCTTCTATGCTCACACTGCTAGAGGAATAATCCAACGGGGGTCAGGCAGCGCTCAGGCAGACTCCGAGCTCAGACCACCAAGGTTGGGAGGAGATAAATTGAAAGACAGACAAAGTGAAGCGGCGGAGGAGGAGGAGGAGGAGGAGGAGGAGGAGGGGGGGAAATCCAGCAGAGTGGTTTAATCTCAGGAAGATGAAAGGGAATGGAAACTCTTAGAAAGTGCAGGTTTGATTTGAGCTCAGGTTAAAGGTCTGCAGGGAATAATATCAACATATGATGAATATCTATGTGACTGTAAGGAAACATTATAGAGAATAATAATAACACCAAATTATATATTGCAACTTCAGGAGTTTTATGACTTTATATTTTTCTGCTTGTGAATTCCAGGGAGTGGGGTACTGTGGGCTTTACCGGCCGAAATATACGCCCAAAACTATGTTGGGGGTATCTGTGGCTTCACCAGCCTTGGTGACCAAAGATGGACCCCAAACTATGTTGGGGTATCTGTGGCCTCACCAGCCTTGGTGACCAAAGAGGGTTAAAGGAGATGTTTGACTTCCATACTAATGACAAGAGGATTGGATCAGAGCATCTCCTGAACTGAAGGTCTGATTTGGTGGTCCCGGTCTGCAGGGGTCAATATCAAACTAATTGGTCTAAGTGTGGACCGGTGGGCCAGGGTCATGGTTGGTCAAGGCCCGCTGAGTGTATATGTGAGGAAACGTTCTGAGTTTAACCATATATAGTGAAAATATTTTGAGATTCTGTTACTGTAGGTAAGAGGATCGTCTGAGAGAACTGGATGTCAGTCTACGAAAATAGTTGAGGAGTGTAATAACATTTTCTGACTGGAGAGCCGCTGGCTTCTCTCCAGCCACTTCATTTTGTCGGAGGAACAGCGGTGACTGTTCTGGAACAGTTTGGGGTTCTGTGGTCCGTGTATACAGCGCCGCGTCTCTAAATCCATCTGCACATGCACCACAGATACGCGTGGTGCCCATACTGGCTCCAACATCCCTGGTGATAATGAGGTCAGCCAGCAGTCACGTCTTCTGTTCGGTTTAGGATTACACCTCATTTCAATGTGACATTCGATAGCCACGGAATTCTTAAACGCAGATAAAGTATTTCAGCTGAACTTGAACAGGAGAGGGATCACTTGATGCTAATCATGCGCTGTATGTCCCATTTGCCTCCTGGCATCCCGGTCGATCATTTCTACCAGTGGCCAGAAACCCTCTTGCAACTATTTGAGCAACTCCAGCGCTGCAGTGACTGAAGCACTGAAGAAGGCACAGGCGTACATGCACATGGTATCGTATGGACCCGTGTATCACCATCGCTGTTACTGATACTGTGTTCAGAACCATCAGCATTCTCATTTCTAGGAAGGAGACTTTTTTTTTTACGATTGGTCTGAGACCTTTTAGCGTTTATCTCCAGCCAAGGAGGTTATGTTTCCACTCCTGTGCGTTTGTCTGTTTGTTTGTTAGCATGATAACGGAAAAGCTGTGGTAGCTAGGTAGGTTGTGGAATATCCTAGAGGTGATAAAATGTTCCGTTTTTCATCTAAACAAACTCTCCAAATTTTTCACTTAAAATTCTCTATAGCCGCTCGTCTCTTTCGCCTTCCACTTCAGCGTCTCTGTTCAGCCCGCTGAACCACTGGCTCCACCCCCAAAGGAAGATCACAGAAATCTAAACGAACTGTGGAAACTGAGCCCCAAACTCCACCCCCAAAGAAGGATCAAAGGACTTAACGGATCAAAGGCAGCAATAGCCACATTGTGACGTTAGTACTCCAAGTAGTTTATTTTATTTCATTTTAAATGCTGGGAAGTACGTCACAATGTGTTAGCTTTTTTAGTTTTTCTGACATCCTGCTCATTAACAAACAGACATTTTAAAATTAATATATGATTAATAATAATCTACTTTGAGTAGTGATGTCACAATGTGGCTATCGCTACATTTGTTCCTTTGATCTTTCTTTTAGGGCGTCACTGGGCCCTCAGTTTCACCAGTTCCTTTGATTCGTTTGATGTTCCTTTTGAGGGTGGGACTGGGAGCTCATTGGGCTGAACAGAGACGCTGAAGTGCAAGATACAGGAGACGAGCTGCTACAGAGTATTTGAGAGTTTGTTGGAGTTAGAGGCTGGCAATAAGTCCGACGTTGATGGAGGAATCTGCGTACATTTTTCCCACACCTTGGGTTGTGTTGCTTTTTTCTTTCTAGTTTTGTAAGAGCTGCTAAATTTAGCTGTCAGGCTACAGCATCTCAGGATTCCAAGCTCTAATTAGGCATATTGACTGACACCCCGAGCGCTCGGGTCAGAGGCTTAAATCCGTGACTGACTGCTTGGAATCGATGCGGCGAGCTCACTCCGAAGCTCTCGCCTCTGCATGCATATGCTGAGTGAATCGACTCCTCGCCTCAGCGTTGGCCCCGTCTCGCCGCTTCGGCAAAATCGAGTCGGACAAAACCACACCCACGCTGAGATCATTAGCGCTTAAGGGATTTCTTGCTCATGTTTCCGCTCCTAACGGCTTCTCTTGGAGCGCAGGTGGAAGATGATATGAGGTGACTAGACTGTTGGATTTGGACACTTTGTTATGACAATTAAATTGGATTGTATTTATCTGGCGGGTTCTGTTACAGCCGTGCACGCGGGCAGACCGCGCCAAGATATAACACGGTTAACACTTGGAAGAAACCATTAATTTTCACTGCGGATTACACGTCGGCCCTTGCCAAGCGGGTCTGGGCCCATCCTGGTGTCTTGCTTTGCTCAGAAGAAAAATTCTACCATTTCCCAGTAAGATGATAAAATTACCCAGAAGCAACACTCTCTCTCATGCGAGGGGTTCTGGGTTTGTGCTGGCGGTTTCCTGATGAAGCTGTCAGGGAGATTGCCTTTGCCAATTTAATTGCCGGTATGAATTGATGGGTCAGGGCCAATTGATTGGCTTATTACAGACCCATGGTCATCAGGGAGCGCGTTCTCCTTCAATCACGACCGCAGTCGGCACCGCGGAGACAGTAATTGTAGTGTGTGGCGCGGGGTGGGTCTTGAGTATCCCCGCGTTCAGCCCATTGCCAGAGGAAAAAAAAAACATCGATCCCCGAAGGTGATGAAAGGTCTCCCCCAAAGGCCCGGCTTCCTCCTCAGGAGCGTTCCAGTCTTGACAATGAACTGCAGTAAAAGTGCAGACGATCCGTGCGTGCCTGCTGACCACGGCGGCGTTCATGTCGTTCGTCTTCTAGGAGGGAGTGTGTACGTGTTTGACAGCAAAGTAGAGAGAAGAGCTGCTCCTTCAAAAAACACAAAAGCCCGTGTTAGGCTTAGTGTCCAAATACCGTCACGTAAGAAGGTTTTACATAACCGAGCGTGGGAAAGAAACGTTGAGGCTCGGTTGAGGAAAGAGGTGAGGATCGGCGAGGCGAAGGATGGTTTCGTGCCAAGGAGAAGCACCGCAGATGAGATGTCTGCTCCGAGAGAGAAGCAGAGAGAAGGTCAGAAGGAGAAGGATGTTAGAGTGGTGCAGGATATGTGTGGGAGCAGTGGTGAGGTGTGCGGTAGCGGCGATGGACGGGTTAAAGGTGGAGGTGGGCCTGCACCAAGGATCGGCTCTGAGCCCCTTCTTGTTTGCTACGGTGATGGACAGGCTGATGGATGAGTCTCCGTTTATTATGATCTCGGTGGAGAAGACTGTGATCTGTGGTGAGAGCAGGTGGAGGAGAACCTGGAGGTGGAGAAAAGAGGAATGTAGACGGAATACGTGTCTGTGAATGAGAGGGAGGCAGGAGGAACAGTGAAGATGAAGGAGTAGAGGCGGAGAAGATGTGAAGAAGCGAGTGCTGGCAGGGTGGAGTGGGTGGAGAAGAGTGTCTTGGAGACAAAGCCGGTTGGTGTCTCAGAGGAAGATGCAGATGGAAACCGATGATCCGCTGTCGACCACTAAAAGGAAGAGCCCAGACAAGAAGGAGAAACCCCAAATATTACCCAAAATGCTTTTTTGCCGCTTGACCTGCTACAAAATGGGATTCATTCTGGTTTCGGTAATATTCCTGGATTTTCTCGGATTTCTTCAAATCCCACCAGAGATTTTCGATGACCTTCAGCTCACCAAACTGGGACAGCTGTTCTACTTCGCCCCTGGACTTCTTCTTGAGGCATGGATGCTCGTCCTCTTGGAATGGCGCGATGACACCCAAGCCCCGGCTTCCTCACAGACTGTGGGACCTTTTTTCCTTCAAGGATTTCCAGATACTCGATGGAATCCATCATATTCCCCGCACTATGATGGATTCCTGCGCCGAGGAAGCGGAGCAGCCCGAGACATCGCTGAACCATCATGCTTCTCGGTCTTTTTGTTTGTGTTCCTCATTCTTTTCTCCTCCAGACATTCCGCTCGTCCACGGACCCGAAAAGTTCAGAGTTTTTTTTTTTTTTTGTTGCTGCACAGAACAGCATCCCAAAACTTCTGCAGCTAATAGAGATGGTTTGGAGTTTATAGGAGGCGGCTTTACTTGAGCTTTCTGGTCAGCGAT
This sequence comes from Lophius americanus, assembly GCA_037951165.1. Taxonomy (NCBI): domain Eukaryota; kingdom Metazoa; phylum Chordata; class Actinopteri; order Lophiiformes; family Lophiidae; genus Lophius; species Lophius americanus. The sequence continues at coordinate 3,732,518 of JBBDHG010000065.1, read as the reverse complement.
GATGTACGACTAGGAGTTGGGGCTTGGAACCCTGGTGTAAATGTGGGCTTTAGCAGAAACCGTGCTGCTAAAGTTAGACCACGAGGGTTGGCAGCGGGTTTTCCTACATCGGATTTGCAAACGTGGGCTCTTATAAGGGATGCTATTCAGTGGGCTGGATCCTTTTTCCAGTAAATGTAAAATACCGACTCGTATAAAGAAGTTTTATTTATGTATGTTGTTGTCACTGGTGTTTTAATGAATCCCTGAACTTCTTGGTGGAAAAGTATTTGCTGAGTTTGCAGAATAATGTGAGGAATCCTCTATTAAACAGACTAATGTTTAATATGGGGGGGGGGGGGCGATGCATTTTAAATACCAGTTTCAATCTGCCGGACGCAGTATTAATTGATTCCTCAACCACAGGCGGGTTCCTTGCATGCTAATGGTTTGACTCCATGTTTAATGAACTGCTGGGGGGCGTCTGGACAAACACAGCTCAGGACTCCGCCCACACACGCACACGGGATCCAAACGGCCATGTTCATCATGGATGGGCGGAGAAATCAATTACTTTGGAGTTGATCACATCATCTGAGTGTACCCACATGAACACTGGTGGACTGGATGCCTCATTAACCTTCTCTTTTCCCCATCTGTAGCTTCTCCCTGCATCTTAATGAGTGAATAATCAAATGCTTTTTCTTTTTACACGCCTGTCGGTTGATGTCTCGAGACCGTCTGACATTAACAAGCGTGTTTTTACTTTGCCGCCGTAATGATACCGCTCCCCGTAAAGCCTCCGGAGAACATCAGAACTTGGGTTTTCTCGATGTTTTGTAATTGAAAACTGGCGAAAAAAACGTTCCATCAGAGTTCGCGAGGCAGGCGTCACATTTCATTATTACCCCCCCCTCCCCCGAGTGTGTGTTGGGCTTAATTTAAGCCCTAGTAAGTAAGACGTCTCACGGCTGTTGTATAATTTAAACCAATAATGATGCAGCTAACCCATAATACTCTCTGGAGTAGGAAGGAAAACATGTCCGTTTTCATAAAACGCTGCATTTATTACAGGGAAATACAAAGGAGCTCTTTGAAGAACTTCTTGACAAAAATCAACATTGAAAGCGTGCAGGTGTAGGTGAAGAATATCGAGGAAGACGAGGAGTCCACAAAACGAGTTAATGTAAGAGTCCGATACAACCGTCTGTTTTTCTGGGAAACGGATTGAATATAATTGTGAAGCATTATTAAGGAAATAGCCGTAATCATCATATTTATCCAGGAAATAGTGGCATTGAGGGAAAGTGCAGTTGGAAATGAGGATAATGAAGACGTACGACAGGGAAGAAGGGAATAATGTGAGAAATCCTTCAGAGCAGGGTTTTTTGTTTTTTTCAAGGTCCGCTTGGGATTTAGATGTGGAGTTTAAGGGGAAATTAGTACAGTCATATAAATTGTTCCGCAGATTCCGGTGTTTATATAACGCTGCCAGAAGCCCCCCGACAGAATTGTTAAAAGTCTCTAAACAGGTTAACAAACAATTACGTTATACATTATATAGAAATCTGTGTCGTAATCCTCCGCCTTTATTTTCCTGAGTGAACCACAGAGTGACTCTTATTTAGAGGCTATTAAAGAACCGCTGCCGTTAAACAACATTGATGAGAGGGTTGCTCTCTCTCAGGCTTAGCGTCACATGCTAGCTGTAGCCGTAGCCGGCGTCGTGTTTCGGAGTTGCAGGATTTTAAAGGTTCATCTCAAATGTCCAGTTCCAGGGTTGGACTTCCATCTGACTTCAGTTGAATCATGATCACTAGATGGAAAAAGTGGGCCGCCCGTTTTTGCCGCAATAAAAGTCTCCTTCTGTGGTCTGTGATGAGGTCTGAGGACACAAGGAGAAGATCTGAGACCATTCCTCCATACAGAACCTCTCCACCTCCTTCAGGTTCTGAGGTCCACGCTGGTGGACTCTCCTCTGCAGCACATCCCACAGATGTTCTGTTGGGTTCAGGTCAGGTGACTGGGATGGGCATGGCAGAACCTTTATTCTGTGACCTCTGAACCATTCTTGGGTTGATGTTGAGGTGATCTTTAGATCATTGTCCTGCTGGAAGGTCCAACCACGACCCACTTTAAGGTTCTGACAGGCTTTTAGGTCTTCATCAGTATCTGCCGGTGTTTGATGGAGTCCATGGAACCATATCTTTAACAAGATGTCCAGAACCTTTGGAAGAAAAACAGCCCTACAGAATCAGAGATCCACCACCAGGCTTCACAGTGGGTATGATGGGCTTTTCCTCTATCACTTTCTTTCATTTTACGCCAAACCCTTCTTAGATGTTTGTAGCCAAAAAACTCTACTTTGGTCTCATATGACCTCTGACCTTTTTCCAGTGAAAGTCCCAGTGTTGGTATAGGCGCTATCGGACGGATCGGAAGTTCTGCCCCCCTCCTCAGTGCGTTGGATCGGTTTGCAGACACATCCACAGAGAGAATCAGGACTGTGTCACCTCATATTTATACCCCTGTCAAACAGGAAGTCATTGATCACCACTTGAGTTAAAGGTTAGATTTCTGCTTATAATTCTTATTACACATCATGGGTAAAGACAATAAAGGTTGTTTTTTCCTCTCATTTTACACATTATTTTAAAGGCTACCAATTATTCCAGAGGCTCTTTGTACCATTATTGCTTTTGAGTAGGAACAACAAATCCCATTAGTGGTTAAAATTATGCTTTTGTCAGAATTTAGACAGCCCTCTGCTAAAAACAACAAAGTCTTTAGTATGGCAGATAGACACGCAGCCTAACGGGGTCAAAGAACCAATTAAAGGCTGGTGTACATCCATCATGCTGCTCACATTTTTTAGAACAATATGGTAATTCAAGTAGCAGCAAAAGGTCCAGGAGTCTTACGCGGGATGGGAACGCTGTTATTCCAGAGGTTTTTTGTTCTCGTTCTTTTCATCCCTCCTCAACTGAAGAGCTTTTAGGAAGTCGAGGAATTAGTGCAAGTGGTTGAGAAGGTCAGTTGGAGTACTACAAAGACTTCCTTTCCGGAGACAAGGTTTGCGGGTCACGAGTTCAAGGGGACATTCCTATTTCTCTCAACAATACCCCATGACTGATGACCTCCAGAGGAGTCTGGAGCTGGTGCAGACACAGTCCAGACCTTCATTTTCTTTCTGTTCACGGTATTAGACCGTCCTTCCAGAGAAAGTTCAGAGATCTGAGTCTTCAGTAGCAACGGATAAACAGCTACAACGGTTCTCCTCTAAGCAGTAGGGACGGTTGTAATCGATGTAAGCTAGCTACGAGTTATTCTTTAATGGCGCTGAGCAAGACGCAGGGTTGTGGGAAAATACAGAAAAAGGATGGGAACCACTCAAGGTCAGCATGAGATGGACTTTTTGAAAAGACTCTTCATTCTAGCCTGTCACTTGTGCAGTGAGTTGTTTTTCTGTCAAAAGGGGGAAAAATTGCTGACTCGACTATTTTTTTTTTTGCGGGCAATATTCTCTCTTAATTGTTTTTCGAGAAGTTTGCATATTTTCCGTAGCTGAAGAGGGACTCATGTTTTAGCAGTTACGTACCCTTGAGGAGGAATCCAGTGATATTCACAAATGAGGCCGATTTTAAACTTGTGGTTCAATTTGCATTTTTTTTTTTTGCTTTGGAGACTCGACCCAGTGTTCCATAATTCAGTCCTTTACGTATTGTTTTATTCATTGTCATGCATAGTAATAAGTATTTTGGAGCCCAAATTGTTTCTCTTTTGCCAGATGACTCCGCAAAAATGCACTTGCAAAGTAACAAATGATTGCACAGTAGAACGCCAGCTTTTCTGCTGCTTTAGCTCTTTTGACCCGGGGACCAATACCACCTTTAACAAACTCATTCATCCACGCGGTTCTGTCAAATAGACTGTATTAACTCTGTTTTTTTTTACTAAAACTAAAGACATTTGTCATTATTAAGTTCATTTATTAATATCAGAAATATTCAATATTTCAGCCATTTAATCTCCAAGCGCCAGTTTCTGAACCCGGTTTGGCGCCGCCGCCACAGTAATGCGGCAGAAATTACTATTTATATCACCATGGATGCATGAAAATATTTCAAACGCTCATTTTCCCAAATGACTGCATAACATTTAAAGAAGCAACTCATTCAAAAACAGTTTTGGCGTTTGAAGCACTTTTATACACTTATTATAAAAACTTTACCAGCTAAACACAAAAACAAGCAAAACAGTTCTGGCATCATCGGAGGTATCCCTCCTCGCTGACATTTCACCCAAACATTCATGCTGAATATCCTCATATTTATGATTCTTACTTAAACAGAGAGGTCGCCATGTGGTTCCTCTGTGTCCATGAAAACCGGCTGGTTGTCTACAATTTAGCATGAGAGCATTTCCAGCGGTGGATGAAGTATTCACATCCATTACGTAAGTCAAAGCACTTCTGAGAAAAGTAAGAGCCCCGCGTTTAAAACCCTGACTGACATCGAAGTATGAAGGCTTTATCCGCAAATTGTACTTTAAGTATTAAAGAAAGGTAGCCATTAAGCAGTAGAACGGTCCTGCTTAGTGTTTTGAAGTTTTATAGGATGTTTTTGGATTAATACTACTATCATTCGGTAGCTGGCCGTGGTTTTTCCAACTTGGGCCTTCGCTGTTTTGCTCCCACAATTAAGTTGACCTCAAATAACTTCAGCGTGACGCTACAGCGTCGCGCCGTTGTCAGACTGCGTAATCGGCCCGGATCCGAAAGGGACGGGAACATTTATCAAGTGGAATAAAGTGGTTCGAAAGAGTCTCTTACACGAAGTGCATAGAACCGAACCCTAAAACCATCAGGAATGTAGCATTAGGATGTAGCGCTGGTACACAGAATGATGTGATGCTACATCACAAATAGATATGTCGCATATATCTCAAATATCTGTCATTACTAAATAATAAACTCTCAACAACCACCGCCAAGAAAAAAAAGATACAACAAAATGTAAGTAGGGTTTCCTCACAGACTCCAGCCAAGCTGCTGGGCTTCAACATGTGGGCCCAAAGGCACCCTTTCAGCACCAGATCACTGGACTGGACTGAGGTCCAGGATACTAGGATGAACTGCCGTCCTCATTCGTAATAATGACGTAGATCTAGGTAAGCTAGAGCCAACAGGTTTACCAAAGACAACATCCAATGTTTCTTTGTGTACACGAATACAAAGTCTGTATCTGATACGTAAAAATACGTCAATCCACAAAAATCGTCCCGTTTGTTTTGACAAGAGGGGGGATTCAACAAGAAACAAAACTCTTATTTCTATGAGTTCACAGGAAGCAACGAATTTTCAAATTTTATACTGAAATAGAATTTATCGCAACGAAGAACTGGACTGATTTTGGGAAAGGTGAGTTGCATATCTCCGACTCTAGGGGGAGCTCTATCTCCAAATGTTTTCCGGGCCGTAAATTCTAAACAGTTGCTGCTATTTAGTCCAAATCTGTGCTTATGAATGATCTATCTTAAATATGTTGTATTTTAATCTGATTCTTCCTGTATTACCCACTAGGTGGAGCTTTCTAACGGAAAACACTATTTGTCAGACATTCAGGTAACTTCACATTTAGTTTGGGGAGTTCAATCAGGGCGATTGCTTGTACTACGCAGAGGATTGGGGCCCTTTCGGGGATAAACCCTTGCTGTCGGGGGACAATAGCGGAAACCTAGTTCCAGTAGGCAGCGGTTAGTCTTATAGTCATAAATAACACGTGGAAAATAAGATCTGACTCACGGGAACATCTGAATTTACTCACTTTGTCCACAGATGGGAAAACCCGATTTACTTTGGAGGTTGGAGCCGGTACCAGCTTTGCTTATTTTGGCACAACTTTCATTCTGATGAATAGCATATATGTATTATGTATTACTTGGAGAGAGGAGCATTAAGTAGTCTGATTATGCATGTATATACGATATATATATATATATATATATATATATATATATATATATAAATACAGCTCTGAATCAATGGCGCTGTTGTAAACGAGTCGGGCCATGGCTTGATTGATATGAGGGGAAATAAATGCAGCGGTTCTGTTAGCTGCTCGGGGGCCCATCGATATTTTATGGTTACTGATACAATGCAGTTTATCCTTAATTGCAAGTATAAACAAGAAGCCATGAAATATGGAACGTTGTAATAACGCTGAAATGAACCGCATGAGCAGTAAGTGTTCAAAATCAGTCCAGCCATGGACCCAGAACATCGTGTTCCCCACAACCGAAGACAACACGGGCTTTTTTTTTTTCAGGCCAGCTGGCATGAAAACGTTTACTACTATCCATATTTTGGACCGAAACGATCTGCGGGATGTAAAACATTGAATGTCTTTGGACCGTTTCAAAGGAATAAATGATGGGATTCATGGTTTCACGCTGATCCGGCCGCCGAGCCGCTGCCAATCACATCACAATCTATTAGCGTTATATTAGCCGATACGATGATGATGATGATGATGCGTGCGAGGTCATGTGACGGAGCAGCGACTTTAATCTGATGAAGTCAAAAGAGAGAGAAGAGAGAGAAAATCATTGCCCTCGTGAATAATCGTAACAGGTGACGACATTATGACAGTATGACAAACGCAGCGGTCCAAATGAGCTTATAATTCACAATCTGACATGTGATGATGTTTGACAGTATCTTATTATAGTCACATGTTAATTCCATTTATAACTCTGGCTCGTAGTTTTCGACTTTGTGTCCAACTTCAGGCGTTCCTGAAACTTTCCTACTACTTCAGCGCGCTGCGTCATTTGTTGTTGGCAGTTCTGGACGAGTACTGGGTGGGTATTATGTACATAGAACTATTCCACGTATCGTCTAACGCGTATTTGTGCTTTCGACTCACGTAGATAGAAATTGGTCTTTTTTTGACACAAAATTGAGAAAAAGAATCTAAGTCTCCAGAATTATTGGCAACTTTAAAAAAAAAGTTTTTATTGTCTATATACATGATCTTTAATTCAAATTAGTCTAAACCTTTAACTAACGACTTGGTCCTTTGATTTAAAGGTAACTGAAGACTATTTTCAGGTCTAATTTATATTTTAAGCATGTTTGAACTGGATAAAGACTCTCCAAGGATCACATTTAGAGAGGTCAGAGGTCAGTTGAATCTTGGGGTCAGAAAGTCTTCTCCATGTGTCCTCAGACCTCATCACAGACCACAGAAGGAGACTATTAATGTGGCGGAGCAAAAATATCAAATGCCGGGTGTCAATAATTGTGTTTCTTGAGTTAAAGGTCCGATTTTTATGAATAATTTGCATTTAAACACGTCTGCCTCTCATTTTACTCTATTTTAAAGGTGCTAATACTTCTGGAAGGCAAAGTACATACCTCATTAAATAACATTTAACGTATCAGTCTTCGTTAAAAACACGTTTTGAGCACCTCTACCACCATATATGGCAGATTTGGGGATCAAACGATCTCTGATGCCAAAGGCCTGAAGAGAAAAAAAAAAGTCGAATAAATCAAACCGCCAACTAAATTTCACGGTTTGTTTCTAAACTCACAGACGGACAAACAAACCAACGCCAGCAGAAACGCAGCATCACTGTTAGAGGTGATTACCGGTAAACACAAGCTCGTTTGACCCGATGATGACTCTAGATGAAGAGTCTAGGGGGTCAGGAAAAGCTGTTTCACCCTCAGGGGTAATTAAAACACGTACATTTCTTTGTGTGACAGTCCATTTAATAGTTTGGACGGGAGCTGGAGTGACTGACGAGCCAGAATACAAACCCAGAATATAAACCCGGCGTCTTCTCCTTCTCATGTCTGAGCGAACACGACGAAGAACATGCGCTCTGATTTATTTCACGATCGGACGGAGAAGCTGCTGGAGAGGTTGAGAAGCTTCAACAGACTTTTTCACAGTCGTTGACCCTCATCATCAAATTTCCCTGCCACGTTTTTTTCTTCTTCTTCTTCTTCTTTTCCCCCCTTAGCCACCGTTCCGTGACCGTACTTGGGCCGCCGCGAGGAAATAGCGGGCCAGTGAGTTTCTTAGCAAGAATTATGTTAACGCCTTGACAGCCAGTTTTAAAGCTCTCTCAGCGGTTCAGGACTGGGTTTGGGTTCTGGACCAGAGGACGGATCACTTTTGTGTTTTTGATTTATTTAATGCATAGGATCCTTTTTTTTTTTTTTAAACGTCAAGTATGTTATGGAATCGTTATCACTGCCGCAACTTAAAAACTGTTTTACGGATCATTTTCACCTCAGTTTTTATTCCTGCATGGACTTCAGTGCGAGGAAGTACTGGATTGTTTTTTGGTAAAGGTGTCATTCATTTTTTTTTTTGAGAAACACTATTTTTTTATACATAATTTGGTCCAATTTAGTCCAAATCTGTTGAATGTAAACCCTTTAGAGGATCCTCATCTTGAAAATATCGTGTTTTACGTTAATTGTTCATAGAAATACTGAATAGAAGGAACTTTTCTTTTGCGTAAAAACAATATATTTTGGACAGAACCTCCTCTTCACTGCTCTGATACACTCCAAATTTGGTCCGATGTGTTGACCCGAGTACAGTTTACAATATATATTATATTTTACCCACTAGGGGGAGCTTTATTTGCAACAGCGTTCTGGCCTGTCTTGTGTATATCATACTTTAATTCACGTTTTCACTCACTAGGGGGAAAAACACTGTTTTTCATCCATAACTTGGTCCCATCTAGTTCAAATACATTGAATGTGATTCAACTTGAGGACCTCTATTTTGAATATATCGTGTTCTACTTGAATAATTCATAGTTTACTCAGTAGGAAGAGATTTTCTTTTAGTAAAAATAATGTTTGTTATACTTGACTTGGTCTGATTTAGTCCTATTTTACCCATTTACGGGGAACTTTATTTTTAATTAAGAAAAATACCTTAAACTCACATTTGATTTAAGGAGTTCAATCAGGTGGATTGCTCGTATAACGCAGGGGGTGAGGAGCTTTTTAGGGATATACCCGTTACTGTTGGGGACGACGGCGTCGGCCCAGTTTATCTGGAACTTCCCGTATGAAGAGTGTTTTCCACGCAGCTGTCAAAAAGTTCTACCAACGGAGAAACAGGAGGGTGTCGTATCAGGGCAGAAAATATGCCTCTCCTCCAAAGTGTCAAATGTCATTTCGGAGTGAGTAATAATGAAACGGCTGCCAAGTGCAGTAAAAAAAAAAACAACCTTCTGGTTCTTTTAAAACCTTAGAAAAAAAGAAAATCAAATCCATGGGGAAAGCAGGGTTGATGTGAACCGTAGTAAAGTGAGAGTGGAGCTCCACCTGTGGTTACGTACTTTAAAACCGGGCCTGGACTCCTCACTGGCAGCGGCTGACATGAATCTGGAAGACCTCCAAGGGGAACCGAGTCGGAGGCTGAAGTGCAGCCAAACCGGTGGGATCAAATTGAGGCCTAAACATCGTACAAAACATAATTCTTCGTTTCGCAGCCCAGTAACACATCTGGAGCGTCGCGGCGCCGCCAGACGCTGCATTCAAAGACATTGTTCTTCACGGTTCACCTTTGACTTCCTTCCTTTTACCCCCCCCCCCCGACCTCATGAGGGGGAATCTCGGAGACACCGGATTTGAGGAAGGCTGAAGTAACGATGATTTGACGACACGCAGAGACGTGATGTTTGTTTTTGGAGCAGGCTAGGGGTCGGAGGTCAGACGAGTCTGATTATTTATATTAGTGATTAGTATGATTGACATATATTTGAGTGGATTTTTATCTCGGCTACTGACGAAACACCAAGTTTCACAATCTTCAAGATATATATGTATATATATATATATTTATTTAGTTTTTACAACAATGCAACCCGTCTGAATTATTTTAGCCGACATTTACAAAATTCTAACAATAAAACTTAAAAGATCCGTGAAAGAAGTTAGAATTATGACTTAAAAGAGTGGATATAATAGAAGAGATGGCATTAATTCTCCTCATTATTAAAAAAGAAGGTTTTTTATTAGCATTTTTCTCCGCTGGCTTATTTTATTATCAGAATTCTGATTTAAATGACCTTTTAAAAAAAAAAGACCCAAGACTCATAAAAATATTATGGAGTCGTCGTCGCCGCCGTAGATCCTTCATGTCAACGCGATAACTTAAAATTTTATGCCCACATAGACCTGAGTGTGAGGAAGAACTGGATTGATTTAGGGCTAGTTGGATATTTCTGTCCCTAGGGGGAGCCTTTTCTCCCAAACCATCGTTTTCCATTTGTTGGATTTAGTCCCAATTTGATGTATAGTCACTGAGTGGAAGAGATTTTTCCTCTTTATGTCTTATTTACTCTAATGGTTCATATTCTGCTGACTAGAACCTCGGGCAGACCCTGCTGTACCTCCAAATTACCTCTAGGGGTACAAGTTCTGAGAGTTTTCTCTGGGGGGCGGAGAGTAAACAACCGGCCTGAGAAGGAGTTTCCAGCTCCCAACCTCAGGAAAAGCATCTCGTGCCTCGCTCTGAGAAGAAAAGAGGTCGTATCTGGGGGTTAAATGATCCCTGTTTTCAAACTGCACTAAGTTCCACGCCGTCAGAGCTTCACCATGTAAAACCTGACGAAGCGTGTAATTGTTTTTGCCTCATCCGCATGAGCTTTAGCCCCAATGGTAGCGTTGACAGGAAAATGGCAAACCGGGAAACACTCTGCAGATAAACAAATTCTAAACGCAGAGCATCCGTGCCGAAAGGAAAAAACAGAATGAAGGAAAAAAGAAGCAGGAGTGTCGGCGTGAAGTGATCTCCTCGTGGCCAGACGGACGCCGTTTCCTTTTTCCACCTCGGCTTACGTGTAAATAAAGTCTAAATACTTAATGAACCATGAGATCTTGGGATGTTAGAGGTCCAAAGGCAATATTGTTCAGGGGGTTGTTCCTCGCCCTGCTGTCGGGTGTCTTCGCTCTGAGAAGACTTGATGAACTTGTATTAACAAAAAGACAATCTGATGACTGAAGGCGACGCTTTATATTCTGCTTTCTTGCAGGACCTCCGGGAAAGAGAGGAAGAAGAGGCCGCAATGGAGAACCTGGTATGTTTCTCTGTGTGTGTGTGTGTGGTTGTGTGTGTGCGTGTGTGTGTGTGTGTGTGTGTGTGTGTGTGTGTGTGTGTGTGTGTAAGTAACAAATTCCCATTGAGCTTACAATCATGTAAAAAGACTCTGTATATCTTTGGAGGCCAAAATAGGTCATAAATGTGTAATTTGTGGTCTGGTGGTGGTTCTTCTTGGATTGTTTCATCGCCAAAGATAGACAAGACGGTCCCTGCAGAACTACAAACACAGTCCAGTTTGAGAAAGTCAAAAAAAGAATGTGCACACTTGTTGAGGCTGTTTGTTTCATCATCTCACTTTTAATTTTAAAAACTCCGTAAATTCAGCATCGAGTTCTCTTCAAGCCGTCAGTCTTTTACTTCCACAATTAACTTCTGCGCGACGCTACAGCTACAGGCAACCAGCACATATTCAACGAGACGTTCATGTAGTGGAATAAAGTGTTATAGCGAGGTTCATATAGCTACACACCGAAACCATCGAGGATGCGGCGCAGATATGCAGAATGATATTATCTCTACGATAACTGAATAATAAACTCTCAGCCGTCAGTCACTTTTATTCAGACCACCTCCAGGAAAGAAACAATACCATCAAAATACAAGCAGCACATTCGGAATCCAACAGGGTTTCCTCCAAGACTCCAGCAAAAGCTGCTGGGCATAAACGTACGTGCCCAAAGGCACGCCGGCACCTTTCTTTCTTTTAAAAGCAGCTCACTGACACGGTCGTACAGGACGCCGCCGCCGCCGCCTCTCCGCTCCATCAGAAGATTCTTCCCCAATGACCAGAAGGCCAGTTCTGACAGCCGAGTCCAACCTGTACCCAGTACCAGTCAAGGTTTTCATCCGTTTTAAGGGGCCGGTAATGACCGTCGGACTGATGTAGAGGGTTTCCTAATCAAGCACCACTCGTTCTTTCCAAATTTGAAATCTGATTTTTTAATGACTATCGACAAAAATCTTCCAAATTTGGTTGAACAGAAGAGGGCTAGTAGATGTTTTACCCGGAGACAGCAGCGGAGAAATACGATTGGATAAAAGAAAGCTCTAATTTCCACGAGCTCACTGGGAGCAGCAGGGAGGGAAATAAAGAAACAACATTTTTTTAAATACATGTATATTTATATTCTATAGATGTACATATAAATCTTTATTTAATTGTGAAAATAAAAGTTTCTGATTATGATAATGAAAGCCCATCTACCCTCTGAACTTGTTGACTCGTCTCACTCTACTGAGATGAGTCAACAAGTTCCCATCAGGAGAGTCAGAGAATGAAGTAGACGATGAAGATGCTAATGAGATGAATGTTTATGACAACCGATGAAATGTAGAAATGAGTCTGTAGGAAAGTTTCTGGTGGACCGACCCTCCAGACAGATCTTGATCGAAGGGTCTCTTCCAGGTGTAGCCCAAACTTGGAGTCTGGATACTGGTGGTGGTGGCTGATGACTCTGCTGAGATTAGATTGAGGGTGAGGGTCATTTAAAAAAAAAAAGACCGCAGCAAGATGAGCCAGCGAGGAAGGTGTGTCACTGTGGGTGGGTCCAGCTGATATCATTGATGACCCCGACCTTGAAGCTGGTCATAGCGACTGTCTGGTTGAGCGGTTGTTTGAGACATGAGTGTGAACCCTGGGTGCACATGGAGATAGTCTTCTTGACTGCTTCATTCCACGGAGCTGAGACACTCTCCCAAAACGGAAAACTGTCGCAACGTTTTGAATTCAGAGCGAGAACTTTCGCTTTGAAGGCGACCGCATCCACGCCCCGCTAACCCGACAGCGATGGTGATGACGGGCCAGAGATCCAACGTTGTGCGGCGGAGCGCCGCCGACGCTTTGGAACAAAAAAGCCCTGCCTTTGTGAAAACAAATTAGTCAGACGGGACAAAAGAAAGATCCCAATCTTCTGCGAGTTGGAGACACAAGGGATGGATTTCAGGGCAAACGCTCTCCGTGAGAAGAGATGAAACGCCCGACAATCCAGCCGCCATGCTTTAACGTCATGAGAATCAAAGGTCGAGCATTTATCTGTCACTCATCAACACCACTTTTGTCTTTTTCTATTATTATTTTCCAGCATTCATCCGGCCCTCGTCGTGCTTTTTGCGATAATTGCAGCGTGGCTCCCCGACATGTCTTTCATCTGAATGACGTAACATTAAGCTAATCCGGCGTGAAAGCAGAGGGAGACGAAAACCCTTAACGGAAAACCAAATGACCGACTACGGTTCAATGTTCCGCTTCGCTGCATATCTGAAGTACTGCCAGCTTTTGTTTATCCACTGCGTAATCTTCCAATAAACAACCGCCATGCCGGCATATTTCTAATGGCACCGTTGGAGAAAGGTTGTTTTTTTTCTCCCTCTCTCTCTCTCCCTCTCTCTCTCTCTCTCTGCTCAGACTGGCCTCCTCTTGAGAAATCAATTAGAAGCAATCATGAGCTCTCGTCATGTCTGGGCCGGAGGAACTGGGCAGAAGGGCAGACAGCGGGGAACAATAGGGATAACGGGTCGACTTATTCTGTGTAAAAACCCACATCATGGTCCAAACTAGCATTATTCTGTGTGAGACGCCGCCTCACCGGCAGGAGAGGCTGGTTGATGGATGATTGACAAGCGCTATGATTTCAATTGGTTTTTGGTTTCTGCTTGTTGCTGATTGGTCCGATTTAGTCCAAATTAGGTGCTTATTAAATGACATGAGGAGAATTTTTTGGTTTGTATCATATTTCCCTCTAAAGGTTCACCTTCCACTCACTAGAGGGAGCTCTATCTGCAAAGAGCTCCGTTTGTTGGACATAACTTTACTAACTGTTGGTCAGATTTAGTCCCAATTTGGTGCCTATGAATTAACATTGGGAGAATGTTTTTGTTTATATCACATTTTACTGTAATAGATTGTCTTTTTCTCACTAAAGGAGCTTTATGTCCAAAAAAAACCTTTTTTTTGGACATAAGTTCCAAACTGTTGGTCCACTTTAGTCCGAATCTGGTGGATATGAATGGAGAGAAGGAGCTTTAGTCTTCTGTAGAAGATAAATTGTATTTTTCTGTAATGATTCGTATTTTTCTCACTAGGGAAATCTTTTTTTTTAAACATAAAAACACAGTTTTTTGGCGGTGACTTCCGAACCACTAGTCCGATGTGAATCGACTCGAGGATAATTATCTTATATTTTACAATTTTCTTTTTAGTGTTTTCATGAAAAACACAGGTTTTTGGACATACAGTAACTCCCCGTTAATTTAAGGAGTTCAATCAGGGAAACTCTTTGTACAATTCAGGGGATCGAGGGGCTTTTCGGGGATGGACGATAGCGGAGCTCTAAGGTTCGTCAGTCATTCTGGGCGTCGCCATGGCTTTAGAAGTCCTGGTACAGAGGAAGTGATGTCAGAAATACTGACCCAGAATCCTCTGAAGGTCCTTCTAGACGTCGGAACGTAATTAGTTGTTTGACTACTGCATTTATTTAACGACATCCTGGCGAACACAAACAAGTGGAAACTCTCAGCGCCGATCCAAACAAGTAAATCCAAAGGCACCAGCGCTGATTACTATCGTATCCCGCAAAAGTCAAACTCTATATCTGCCTCCGGAGGAGAGAGAAATATAAAGAGACATTATTTATAAGAGAGAAAAACGCAGGAGTGGTTGGCGCACAGGTGTGCCGCCACGTTCTGCAGCGTAAGCCCTCTGCAAACCCAATCCTGCAGCTCGAGTGGGTGTTGAAGTGAGGCATATTTAATTCATGATTTGCTTCGACCAAAAAGAAACTAAGCCGCAGCAATTTTCCCACAAAGTCACGGCGAGGCATTTTACAGTTTTCCTCGTCTACAAAAGGCGAGTTGAGGTTTTTTTTCCCCCAGACTTGGCCGCGGCTGACGGAGGGAACAAATAGGAAAAAGACAGGCTGATGTTTACCTAGGGATTAAAAACTGAATGGGATACTTCATTAGGATCGGCTGTTTGTTTACTGCTCGCACATGGAAAGGGAAAAAAGTGTGGCACGGCCGTTTGGGATGAAGGCGGTTTTCACGGCAGTCAAAGACACATTGACAATATCAACGCTGGAAAAAAAAAAAGAAGAAGAAGAAGAAGAAGAAGGTTTGCTCCAATGATTTCCTTATGTGAATAATCTGAACTTTTCCCCCCGTGGGCCCGTCCTCACAGAAGGAGTAATTGATGCTCAGATGGTGTCAGCGGAGCGACTTCACCTTACAGTCGTGTCAAGCATATGAGGAGAAGCAGCCCCCCCCCCCCCCCCGTCTTTGTGACCGGTGCCCGACTCATCCGAAACAATCTTGGCTCGGAGGCCCGATTTCCGCTTGTCTGCGGCCTTGATGTCTTCTTAGAGCATCATTCATCAGCGTTTGAACGTTCACATGCCCCAGACAGCGCCGTGGTTGACCTCCGGCTCGGGGCAGCAATAGCAGAGAGGTGAGAAACCTGCGGAGGAAATGACTGCGGTCGGAGAGCAGAGAGTCAAACGTGTCCTTATTGACTCGGCTTCAGATTGTGCAACATGTCAGAGAGTCATTCTTATGTTTCACGGATCCTACTTCAGTTAGCCCTCTGATAAACTGGCGTCCTATCCGGGTCGTACCCGACCACTTTCCCCCTGTCAGCTGGGAAAGGCACCATCCGACCCCTGACTGCCCGCCTCCCCCACTCCCCTCACTCCCCTCTGCGACCCGGACCAGAATAAGTGATTATAGAAAATGAGTGAATTAATGGATAAAGTTCAGCTGTGGTTTGTTGCATCTGAGGCCATTAACCCTCCGGAGTCCGAGGTCTGGCTGGGGTCAGGGTTCACCCTCACCCTTTATGAACCCTCCTAAAATAATGTTCAACGCGCCAGTGTCGATCGCAGTGGCGTGATCCGTAAACCTAACCAAATAAATATGAGTCTGATGTCAGGCTGAGGTTAAGATTAATGCTGGGCCACATTCAACTAGGCAAGGGTACAGTATATCCCCCAGAATGCCCCCAGTCTCCTGCATTTTACAAGCAATTCCCCATAATTGAACTCTTAGACCTTATTAGAGTGAGATATGATTCATACAAGATCTATTAGAAACGTTTCTTATGCAACAGATTTGGACTAAATCGGACCACCGGTTGAGAAAGTATGGCCCAAAAACTGAAGGAGGTATTGCTCCTCCTAGTGGCAGAAATATGTAGTCGACCTTTCCCAAAATGTATCCAGTTATTCCTCGCACTGAAAATGATCAGTGCAATTGTTTTTGAGTTACCGCGTTCAGAATGATGACTCCATCAAAGACTTTTCGGGGATAAAGTTTTACATTCCGATGTTTGGAGTAATTTATCGCAACGCAACATGACTTCTACGGCGATTTTTTTTTAAATTTAACATAGTTTATTAGTGCACTGAACCCTAAAGCATGTCTGGTAGGCTGCTCGGTTGTTACTTTCACTTTCACCCGAGGCCTTCAGCCCGAGGAAGACTCCGGCAGGCCAAAAACGTTTCACACACAGAAGCAGACTATATATTATCAAATACAAAAAGTTTACAATGGACTTGTCCTTATGGCGAGAACTAGAGTCGTCTTCATGTGGAGACCTCTTCCCTCCCACCCAGGTTTGAGGCGGGTTCACTTCCCCTTTCCGAACCCTTCATGTTTTTGGGTTCAGTACACTAAAACCGTCTGTTAAAGTGTAAAAAAAAAACATTTAACCATCAGTCAACCTCCGACTCCAGGGGGTCAACATTCTCTATTAGCATACAGAACCCAAAAAATATGTAGGGTTAGGGTTCAGAATCACAGCGGCGTGATCTTAGGATTAGATGATTTTGGCGTCCATGTGGTCGCAGAACGTTTTTTCCCGTGATGTAATTCCTTTGATTCGCCGTAATTCCTCGCTGAAAGCGTCGCACCGGTTCCATCCTGCAAAGGCGGTGCATGTCAGAACACAGGCGGCCGAGCAGGTTTATTAAAAGCTAAGTGCTCTACTGTAACTCAATGATCCATAAAACAACGCCGCAGAAGTGCAGCGCGGCGAGCCTCGAACATACGACCCCTGAAAAAAGGCTCCAGCTGCTGCAGTGATTTGCACTTTCCCCCCCGGTCACGAAGAAGAAACCGTTCAAGGACACAGAACTTGTAAAGAGAGAGAGAGAGAGAGAAAAAAACGGGGGGAAAGATCCTTTTTCAGGGTGAAAGCAGCTGGGTACTTTTTTAATAAGAAACTTAAAGACCTGGAATGATTTGTAGGGTTCTGGGAAACCCTGAAGTCCACTGGCACTGGACTTCTTCAGAGCAGCAGTAATTGGGGAAAAAGATGGGTGTCACCTCACAAAAAAAAAAAAAAAAAAATGGGGTGGATTTTCTTTTTAACAAGCATGCGGCCCCTTGTAGTCGGGAAACGAGAGCCACTCACCGATTTAAAAAAACGTGATCAGTGGTCGGTGTCGGCACCAACGCATAGAAAAATAGATCGCAATGTTTCCTCTTTTTTTTTTCTCATAATGCTTTTGTTCTGGAAACTGTGGCAGAAATGTCTTACTGTTCTGCATGGCCAGTGAACGCATCACGGCGACACATCTTCGTGAAATGTCCCCCCCCCCCTCCCGGAGAAATAGTTCTCAGCAGGAGTTAATTTCCCCAACTTAGATCTGCGGCCGTTGTTTTTCGATGTTTTTAGTGGAACATTGATGATCCGATTCTGTTTGATGACTTATTGAAAACACATTAACCGAGTGTTTTTCTTTTTTCTCTCCCTCTCTTCTCTTTCAGGACCTCCTGTAAGTATGCCTGCTTCACATCTCCCCCAACTGTGATAGCCGTACGAAGGTAACGTCCAGCTAATATTCTAATCCGCTGCTCTTTACGACGCCTACAAATTACCTCTTTGGACCACCGTTTTCCTCTCAATGCTCAACAGGCGTTTGAAGCCGCCGCCAGCGGCAGGATATTTTTGCTTAGCATAAACAGAGGACATCAGCTAAACCCGACTCCGTCCAATGGCAACAAAAGCCTCTTCCAGCACATCTAAGGTCTTGTCGTAACAACGAGGTTGCCAGGCAGATACAAATAAACTGTTCAACTTTAAGTGCTTCTGATATGTGGAGTTCATTATCTTTGACATGGCCAGGCGTGTCGGTTCCAGTCTTTATGCTAAGCTAAGTTAAGACGCCGCTTGGGTATAGCCACCACAAAGAAAAAGAAAAAACATCAAAGGACAGGGGGGGAAACGTTAAAACGGTAAATCACACAAATGAGGATAGAACTGTGTTGTGATTATATGAAACCTGAAAAATAACCTTAAATCCGGGGTCCTGCTCTGTTTCCCTGACAGAAAGCGTATATCTCCCAAAAGAACGCAATCCCCCTGATTGAACTTGTCAAAATACATGGGAAGTTTTGTCTTCAAAACTTTGTTTTCATTTAAAGAGAAGCTCCTACTAGAGTAAAACATGACATAAACTAGATATATCTCCTCCAGTGGGATCATTTTCAGCAAATTTGGACCTGATTAGAAGGTAATAATAATAATAATAATAATACATTTAATTTATAATGTCTGATCATTTAGTTTTCTGGTTGGTTTTCTTGTAAAATGCGCCCCCTAGTGAGCAAAATCTGAACTAACAGAGTAAATTAAATAAGTATTAATGAAAATAGCTGTCCTAGAGTCAATTCATATGCATGAAATTTGGACGGCATCCGACCAACGGTGAGGAAGTCCATAAAAACTGTTTTCTGTAAAAAAAAAAAAAAAATTAAAAAATAATCTTTTCTTAAAAACGCCCCCTAGTGACTGGAATATGAACTTGCTTAGTAAAATGCGATTTAACAAGATAGATCTCCTCGAGTTTTTTTAATGTGCATTGAAATTGGACTGAATCAAGTAATTAACAAAATGTGTACAAGATAAAAACTCCACCATTTGATTCTTAACCACTAAATTTGTTCCAAGTCGGACCAACGGTTGAGAAATTATTGCCCAAAAACTTTTAGATATTAAGTTGCAACTTTTAGCAGAAATATACAACAGAATTTTCCAAAAATCCATCCAGCTCTTCCTCGCACTAAGGTCTATGCGATTACAAAATATGAAAATGTTCCATGTAACACTTTTTGAGTTATCGCGTTAACACGACCAATCTTCGGTTGACGCCACGGAGGTGAAGATTCCATAATACCCTCGACTTTTCGGGGCATAGAATCATGTCTTCATCCCCTAAGAGTCACTTCCTCCCTCGTCCCTCGGTCAGTCTGGTTTGTCGTGTTACCGGCCTCCACCTCTGCCAGCTGCCTGCACCCATACAGACTATCTCACCTCGTTACACGGCTTGGCGATCACAGTTCGCACACGTGAACAGATGGGAAAGTGAAGTTTTCACAAACATGCTGCCCTTTGCTGCAGAACCAGGACCACTGCCTTTTTTTTTTTTTTTTTTTCTTTAAGTCTGTTAAAATTATTTATAGTCCAGAGGCAAAGCGTGATTGAATAGGTATAATAGCGTGTGCCGACTGAGCCATAAAAGTGGTAAGCTAATCCTCCACACCTTCTCAGACACCCGCTCCTGGCATTCTGGGATGTAAGTAACTAAATGCAGGTGGTCTCACTCCTCAGCGGCTGCTGCCAGCCCTTACGTCTGACCAATAAAATCATACAAAGAGATGTTTTGGGAGTCGGCCGCAGCCCAAGAAGCGCCGTTCCCGACATGTTGGGTTTGAAAGTACACGGAACTCAGGATCCTTATATTGGTTATAAAGTAAATCCCAAATCCCAAGAGTGAGTATTATTTGTATATTGGAAGGTAGATTTTCTAAAAAAGAATCCTCATGGCCGCTACCAAGTCCCCTTAATGCTATCCCTAGGATCACATTCGGATAGAACCTTTTTTTGCGAGGAAGGACTGTAAGTTGATATAACGCTCTAGATGAAAGTCATTAGACACCGCATATATGGTGCATGAAGTTTCTACGTGTATATAAACCTACATTTTTGCATTTAAGGGTGCAGAAATATTCCTTTAAGGAGGTAGAAAAACGTAGTAATGTTCAGGGTAACTCACAGGGCTCGTAACCGGTTGGGGGTACCGCTGCATTCGTACCATTTTGGATCCATTCCTGCGCCTTGATCTCTCAAGTTTCTTCAAACAGTGTTCAAAAGTCGCCTTAAATGCCCTAATTTGACAACGACTCATCCGATGGTCAGCAATTTTGTTTGAAAAATGCAAAAACAAAAAAAACCCATACCACTTTTTCTCTTAAAAAAGAGACAGTCGTAATGGATCTCATGTGGTTTCCCCGTTTGGAATGCCCACATTGGGCATGGCGGCGGACACGCCGCTGTGAATATTCAACAGCTCCCTCCGTAACTCTGGGAACGCTGCATAAATTGTACCCAGCCCTCGGAGCAAAACAAAGCCACCGCTGCTGAAGCCATTACCGAAACCCTGTGACTTAATCTCTGCTCGAACAGACGGGAACCTGCGGTCGCAGAGACAGAAGGAGAAAATCTCTCCTCAATCAGAACTCATCAGCAAAGAAGCGTTTTCATGGCTTGTGATTGGCATTTACACATGGAAAAGGGTTTTGATTTGCCTCCCTTCCTGTTTCCACTGCTTGGGCTTTTGCGTCCATTTCGCTAACCATCAGGAGGTCGGCTGCGAGGGGATGTGGGACGTCTCCTCCGGGCTGACTGGAAACATATTCAAGGAGACATGTGACAAACAAAGGGTCAAGGTCGTTCTCGGCTCTCGCAGCGATTACAATAAGAGCGATTGGTCTCCATTTTTACCGAACACCACAACCAGCAGAGTCCTACCGAAGAGATGACAGCTGGGTGAAAGAATGTTCACGTCATCACTCTTCATCCTCCCTCAGCTCTACAAGAGTTGTTTGAGTCAAAACGTTGGTTCCTTGGTCCAAGACACGTTTTATGTTTTTGTAAAAAGAGCTCCCCCCAGTGAGCAAAATATGAAGTATCAGAGTAAGCATGATAAGATATACAATAGATAAATCTCCTCAAGTCGATTCTATGCAACAGGTTCGGTCTAAATCGGACCAGCGATGAAGAGGTTATCTAAAAATAAACTGTTTTTCCATTCTAAAGAAAGCCCCCTAGTGAGCAAAATAAGAACTGTGAGAGTAAAATATTGTGATAGATCTCCTTCAGTCCATTCAAATGAACCAAAATGAACTAAATGGGCCCAACAGTTGGTCATTTTACAGCTCAAGAACTTTCATCTTGGACATTAAGCTCCCCTTAGACGCAGAAACGTTCAACTTTCCCCCAAATCAATCCAGTTCTTCCTCACACTAAGGTCTTTGTGGGTGTGACATTTAAAACCGACCCATGAAACATTTCCTGAGTCATCGTGTGAACGTGAAGGATCCGTGGCGGATGTGGCGGCGGCGATGATGATTCCGTAATAACCCCCGACTTATCTGGGCTGTAATTATGCAGACAGAGAGAGAGAGAGAGAGAGAGAGAGAGAGAGAGAGAGAGAGAAACTAGCCTGCTGTGAAATCTGGTCAAACTGGGCAAAATATGGAAATATTTGAAAATGATATGGTGTCAGAGAAATCCGAACCCGTTGGGGCCGGCGAGGCGTTCCTCTGCACCGCTCCGGAGTCTGGAGCCAGGCAGGATTTAACGCAGAGATCTTGTAACGTCGGCGAAGAGAGAAATAGAGCTGGTTGTAGTTCTATCAACGCTTGACATGTAGTCCACCCCTCTGCTGCTCCTCATCCTCCTCCTCCTCCTCCTCCTCCTCCAGCGAGGAGCAGGATGAGGAGGATATGTCACAACACATGAATTATGTAGCCGCATTACGGGGCTTCGAGGCAATCTTAGGGTGAGGCAGAGGAGCCCTTAACCCCTTCATCCTTCATCTGCTATGCACCACAGCTCTCCACCTGTTAATAAAACATCAGCCGGCTTGACTTTCATCACTTTTGCCTTTCGGGAGGTGAAGAAGACTCCAGGTTGTCTGGAGTTTAAGGACGCTCCTTCACTTTTTTTTCATACTTTTTTTTTTTTCCCCGTCTTCAAAAAATAACCTGGTGCTAGTTGCTAGTGCTTAGCTGGCCCAACGTGACACCTCCTAAGAACCTGTTTGCTTTTCCATCGTCGAGGAGCCAAATCAGAGCCACGCCACGTAACCTAATCGGTTCTTGGCTCTAGACCGGCAAAGAGTTGGTGCTTGTCTGGCACCAGTTTTGAGAACTCCGGCTTTCCAAAAGCAAAGAACTGGTGCTAAGTCCGGCTCTGGCTCCGAACTGGCCCTGTAACCAGCTTGGTTAGAAAAGGGGTATCAGAGTGCTGCCGGCA
Source organism: Lophius americanus (assembly GCA_037951165.1). NCBI lineage: Eukaryota > Metazoa > Chordata > Actinopteri > Lophiiformes > Lophiidae > Lophius > Lophius americanus. The sequence continues at coordinate 3,710,087 of JBBDHG010000065.1, read as the reverse complement.
CTGAAACACATAGGGTTTGGCTCTGAAGAGGCTGCAACTGGACCGGCAGGACATGACTCCGCTTATTTGGGCTCACGGGGGACGTTGAAGCGGGAAGGAGGCTTCGGTCGCTGCCGCGTAAGAGTTTGACCTTTCAGATGCCTCGTCTCTGCTCATGAGGAGGAAGGGGTGATTAATTCCAAGTGATTTGAAGCAATCAATAGAGCACTTTGGCTGACTGGACGGACTAAATCCTCAGTGTTACCGCCTCAGCATAGAAGGAGAGTGAGTGCAGCAAGAACACTCAGTGGTTCTGGGTGCTCCATCAGGAGGAGGAGGAGGAGGGGGGGTGGAGAAGGAGGAAGAGATGAATGTTGATTACAGCAGACGAGATGTGATGGGGCTGGGCGCGGTTGCATTTTTATGTCCAAGCCCTACCGAGTCCGGGAGACTAGTGACCGAGCCCGGCCCGAACCCGGCACACTTTCTGTATGTTTGTATGAACCCGATCCGACCCGTTAGCTGAATAACACAGTTGTGTTTAGCACGACTACCGCTAGTCTGTTTAAGCAAGCGCTTAATTTAGCGCAAGCTTAAACTAGGTTAGCACTTAGCAACTCCCAGAATGCCCCAAGGATATGTACAGATACACAATTCCCATAAGGCCTCGCTCTTAAAGGGCCAGGCCTCGCTCGTCGTGACTTAAGCTGCAGCTAAGCTAGCAAGTTTTTGTGAACTTCTTACGATATAACCAATGTATATACGATAAAGCGAATGTCATAAAAACATCAGAAAATCTTTTGGCGCTCAGACTCTTCAATGAGATTGTGATTGAATGGTTTCCGCCCTGAGCGGCAGCGACAGGTGTACCCCCCCTTCTGAGTCTGGATACTGGTGGTGGTGGCTGATGACTGTGTTGTCTTTATCAACTTTTCACCCTCGTAGACCTGAGTGCGAGGAAGAACTGCATTGATCTTGGGAAGGATATATCTTATTTGGCCGATACTAGGAGGAACTTTTATTTGACAGAAAACACAGTTTTTCGGACATAACTTTCGAACCGATGGTCCGATTTAGTCCAGATTTGGGACATTTTGAATCGACTCCAGGAGATCCATCATGTCTCACTCTAATAATTCATATTTTAAACACTAGGGGGCGCATCAGAAACTTCTGGAAAAAAACGTTTTACAGAATCGAATCGATTTTCGCTTGTATAATGCAGGGGGATGGGGGCTTTTCGGTCATACACCGCTGCTGTCGGGGGTGTATGGTCCGATGTATGACCGGTCTAGATCTAATTGGATTAACAGAAGTTGGCGAAGACCTTTTCTAACCTCTTCTTTTAGCGACATTCCACATCCGAGAACTTCGAGTCTCAGAAATGGTCTCAGCTTAAAAAAAAAAAAATTGGCCGAGGTGTTTGATTAATTTGATTTATTTCTATTTTTTTGGCGTAGAATTTGGCTGAAGCCGTTTCAATACTTTTCCGCTTCGTCAATCATTGATCCCGGCTACCTCTGAGGGAGATTGTGATTTGGAATCTTTCTCCGAACTTGATTTACTCTCGGCGTAAACAGCTTCTCACTTACAGCCGGTCCCACCGGCTGTCATCTCATCACTTGCACTTCCCTCCACTCGTGACGTTCCCGCTCCCACAGGAACATCCAAAACATAACGAGGAGCACACACACACACACGCATGCACACACACACACACACACACATATTAAAGTTATTTCAATGCCAGCGAATGCTGATACGACGTGGATATGGGAACCAGATGCCATTCCCAAGTCAGTTTTCCAGTGTGGTTTTCCTATCCCTGCCTAACCTCTGCATCCAGATTCCCTCCACCAGCATCAGCCACTTGTGGTCGTCTGTTCCAGCCCATTCTGCTCTGATTACACTCATCTCTGTCTTCCATTAATTCCACACTTTGAAAAAGAAAATTCCCTCGGGGCCCGGGATAATGTGATTGAGGCTTCCCAGGCGGAAGTAACAGTTGGATGTGTCCGTATGGACTGGTGTTTTTATTGGATGTTATTTACTCGGCTCCAGGTTTGCGACTGTTTTGAAAAGTGAGACGGTGGCCGTTCGCTTTAATCCGCCGACGGATGAGCGAGCGTTTTGCCGTCATTATTTCCACTCTGGTATTTGGGTAGTTGGTTTGATTCTCAGTATCCAGATGGGACTTGATTATGGGAAACGTAGCAAGAGAGTGAACGCCGCATTACTTCTTCCTCCGTATCAAAATGTGAAACACTCCTGAAAAGACCCCATTGCTGCTAGTTTCGGGAATTCTTAGCGATATTCCCCGAAAAGTCGGGACTATAATTGGTTTATCGTTGTCGCAGCTACAGATAATTTGTGTTAATGCGATAACTCAAAAACAATTTCACCGATCATTTCCAAAATTCTATACCTTCTTAAACCTTAGTGCGAAGAACAACTGGATTGATTTTTGGGAAAGTTCAGTTGCATATTTTCCCCACTAGGGGGAGTTTCATCAAAAGAATGCGTGCCCTAATTTGTCAACCGTTTGTCCGATTTAGTCCAACTTCGGTGAAAATTACTCGGCTCGAGGAGATTTATCTTGTATGTTTCTCATATTTTACTCTAGTAGTTCATATTTTACTCACTAGGGGGAGCTTTTTTAGGAAAAAAAAGAATGCTTTTTTTCGGGGATAGCTTCCTAAACATTGCTCTGATTCATCATCATCATCGCAGCTTCATCATCGCAGTGTTAATGCGTTAACTCTAAAATGATTGAACCTTCATATACCTTAGTGCGAGGAACAACTGGATTGAGTTTGGGAAAGGTGGGTTTATTTTTGACAATAGGGGGAGTTTTACCTCCAAAAGTTTTGGTTCCCTAATTTCTCAACCGTTTGTCCGATTTAGTCCAAATTCGGTGCATAAGATCTATATTTTATATGGATCATGTATATATTATTATTATGTATTATATTTCCTCTAATTGTTCATATTCTATTCGATAGGGAGAGTTTTTTTGATGAAATTGTTTTTTGAAGATGCACATTCAGTTTTCGGAGTTAAATCAAAAAAACTTGTGCGACGCAGGGGATTGGGGTATTTTTACGAGGATTTCGTAGCCTGGTTGCTTTTAGATTTTTCTAAGTTTTAGACCGAGCCCAAGCCTGCTTATTCATTTCACTACTAATATTCTACTTTAAATAAACCCCCCCCCAGAGTAAACGAGTCTAACAAAACATAAATCTGCTCACATCTGATTTTCAGTGTTGCTTTTCTTGACTTCCTGTGTACATATTTATTAATATTGTGCAGCAGTGTGAGAAAAACCGCCGGTCCGTAAAGAGGAGGTTGTAAAAGCGGTAGTTGTTGGCATCTGCTCTCAGATATTCAAGCGCTCCAGGATGAGATGATTGGATCCATGTGGACGGTAGTTCTGGACTTCGGCGCCTGCTGCCAGCGCCGTCCAACAACGAGGATATGAGCGTTTGCTGGATTGATTTTCTGGACCCATGATGCATTTAACAGGTCATTGAGATGAAAACTAATAGAGCGAAGTCATGGAAGAGGTTACGATCGACATCTCGTCCGATTAGGAGGATGACGCCACCGAAGGCCCGGAGACTCGCAGTCAAACCGACAATTATTAGGATTTTTGAAAACCAGCGCGCTGTCGGGCGTCGCAGCTTTCATCCATCATGCTTTGATAGAGGATGCTTAGAGTAGGAATGTGAATAATGGACAGTCTGTGTCTCCATTAATGTGAAACCAGGCTTTTACTGTCGACCCCATCAGGAAGGATGTATCCCCTAAATAGCCCCAATTCGTTGTGCAAGCAATCCCCCCTGATTGAACTCCTCACATTAAATGTGACTCATTGATAATCTCAAACAGTCCATACTGACTCTACCTCACTATTTCTATGAAGTCAGCAGTCTGCTCTAGGATCAGATCCCACAGTGACTCAATGATGAAGATAAATACAGTTAACGGGTTTTCCTGAGCTCGGGGGAAAAAAACAAGAAACCCATTTCCTGTTGTTCATTCATTAGAGCTAATTTTAGACACAATTGGACTGATGGTTGGGAAGTTATGGGAACTGTGTGTGTGCGTGTGTGTGTGTATGTGTGTGTGTGTGTGTGTGTGTGGGGGGGGGGGGGGGGGGGGGGTCACAAAATACCATTATATTTAATTATGAAAAATACAAGTGAGGCGATTCATGTGAGGTAAATTCCTATGAACGGTTATGAAGTTATTGTAGTTAGTTCGTTTTTGTTAAATAAAGAAAAATACTCCACCTAGTGAGTAAAATATGAACTATTTGAGTAAATAGAATGTATTGGGATCTAATAGAGTCGATTCATCTGCACCAAATCTGGACTAAATCGGACCAACGGATGAATTATGGCCTGATAACGCTCCCCCTAAAGGTGGAAATATAAAACCGACCTTTCCCAAAATCACTCCAGTTCTTCCTCACACTTGAGTCTAACAGAGCGCAAAATTTGAAATTGATCCATGAAACCTATTTTGAGATATAAGATCAACAACAACACAAAAGGATTTGCGGCGGACGCGACGATGACGATGAAGATTGAGGATTCTTTAATCTCCTCCGGGATGAAGTCGGACTGAACTTCTTTCTAGTGGGTTGATGGGAATTTAATTTTTTAATTTTGAGATCCCTCACAGGGACATCAGGCCTTTGAAAGAAGGAACATTTTTGTGGAAATACAGAGATAGTGTTTCAAACGAACGTGTGATCACAATATTTTACATACGTTTAGTTTAATTTCTTACATCAAAGCTAATTATCTTAACAGAAGCTGGTCATCGGCATCAGCGCTATGATGTCTATGCAAAAACAAAATGAAACAACAATAATTAAAGTGAGACGGGTCATTTCTGACGCTGAAAAGAGTCTTTATTTGAATTATATATTAATAGAATTCGGTGATATTTGCCAGAATCTGTGGACACATCAAAATATTTATTTCGCAGGTTTCCGACCTCTGATTCAGCAGAATAATGTTTGGGAACTGAATTATTTACCCGTCATGTATTAAATACCTCATAATAGTACATCCCCCAAAATGTCGGGGGTAATTCTTTGTAAATGCAATAACTATTTCATGGATGGTTTCCAAGCTTAATGCCAGCATAGACCTCGTGCGAGGAAGAACTGGATTGATTTTGGTAAAGGTTGGTTGCATATTTCGGACACTAGGGGGAGCTTTATCTCAAAAAGTGATTTCTAAACCGTCTTAATCGGGTGTGTACGAATCGACTCTTTGAAGTCTATCTTGTTCACATCCTGTTTTACTTCGATACTTCATATTTTACTCACTAGGGGGAGCTAACTTCACATTTAATATGAGGAGATAGTCAGGGGGATTGTGGGCTTTTTGGGGGGGACGATAGCGTAGAACTAGTTTATACGATCCTGCCTCATTCCATTAGAGAAAAAGTCAAATACCTTAAAGATAACAACCGTCTGACAGGAAACTAATGCATGAAAGATGTAGATAAATAGAGGAATAATAAGTATAATAGCGGAATTATATCATCCATTTCACAACAACAATGTGTTTTAAATGAAGCAGCACTTCATAATTAAAAGCCAATACAAATCTGGTGCTAGTCATTCCAAGAAGTGAAGACCAGAGGGAACGGGGAAAGTCTCGGCGTGTAAAAAACGTCATATCTTGATAATCAACATGGCAGCAGCCAAACATGAAGTATGAATCAGCGCCAGCATCATTTTATTGAATATCATTTACTTCAATGTTGAAGTGAGGTAACTTCCATTTTCACATTTTAATGGAAATGTTCATATGGCTTGAGGGTTTGGCTCAGGTCCTCCTTTTGGATATTTCCCTGCAGACCTTTCACGTCTCCAACCCCCACTCTTGTTTTAAGGTGACAGGGGTCTCCACTTTTATCAAACCGACAGCTCATTCAGGCAATTGGAGCAGAAGGCGGTCACGGTTTGGCTTAGATTGAGAGGTACGCCATGTATCTGGATAGCGAAACGTCTAATCCTGATCCGGTGGTCCACCATAAAGTTAACAACATCATGCAGACGGGATGTTCTGTTACAAATCATCTGCTGATGGAGGCCTGACATGGGCTTTGCCCGGCGTTAAGCAGTAGAAGATGTGAGGCTTACCATCAATCTAAAATGTGCCATTTTCAATGAGTGGATAGAGAGCTTCTGCGTTTGGATGATTGCAATCTGCTCAGTCCCACACATGTAAACCATAGATGTATTACTGAGGACAAGTACCGCCAATCGAAATGTTCTCATTTCCTGCAGGAATCGGTTTCAGCGTTTGATTGACGGCTGGGGATTATTGTTTTATTGGTTTGCCTGGTGAGAAGCTTTCACACCGGGCGATGAAGACGTCTCTCCGCAAGAGTAACATGACTTTGGAATCCTCCTCGATGCCCGCTTCAGATTTTATAACCACATAGACCTTAGTGCGAGGAAGAACTGGATTCATTTAGAGAAAGGTTCCAAACGCTTTTGGACAAGAATTTCTCACATTTGGTCAAATTTAGACCAAATTTGCTGCACAGAAATCCACTCAAGGAGATTTATCTTCTTTATACCTAATTCATTATCAGGCTCTTCAGGGTGGTGGGGGCTGGAGCCTATCCCAGTTGACGTAGGGCGATAGGCGGGTCACACCCTGGACCGGTCATTCACTCTTACGGGAAACCAATCAGTTTGTTCTTTGACTGAGGGAAGAGGGAAACCTGGACATCATATTCATATTTAATTAGAATAGTTCATGTTTGACTCACTAGAGGGAGCTCTTTTTATGAAAAACACTGTTTTAGGACATAACTTTTACCTCATATGAACCCATTTAAGGAGATCTAAGGTGTATTAATCATAGTTTACTGTAACTTTCAATATCTTACTCACAAAAACACAGTTTTTACTACCATAACCCCCCGATTGTGTCTAAATGTATCTCTCTTGAATCGACACCAGGGAATCTGTCTGTCGCTGTGGGATCTGATCCTATAGCAGACCGCTGAGCTCATAGAAATGTTTAAGGTAGAGTCACTATGGTCTGTTTGAGATTATTATGGATTCACGTTTAATCGGAGGAGTTCATTCAGATAGAGATGCTCATACTGTGGAGGGTGACGGCGGGGGCCTCGTTGTTTTGCCACAGCCTCTAACCTTTGTTGAGCTTAGCTTAGCTTAGCTTAGCTTACGTTAGCTCATTTTGAAACTTTTAATATCACACTATGAAAAACAACTTGAATCGCGTTGCCAAGTTTTCAGCTAATCCTTTGAAGACCACCATCCACTGTTTATTTTTGAGATTGTGGCGGTGATCAAGCAGGGATCCAGTGAGGTGAGGACACTGAGAAAGCCTTCGTCGTGCTGGATATAATCATCTTCTCATGCGCAGCAGTGAGCACGATCGAGCAAACAGGAAGCGCCTGCCGAGCCACGAAGCACCTGCTTCTGAAAAGGAGCCAGAACAGGAGAAGTAAAATGAGGTGAAAAGCAGAAACAGGTGCGGAGTGGAGAACCGGTCCTCGCGGCCTGGGTCCAAAACCGCAAACCTGCAGAGGCTTCGTGACGACCGGACACCTGCTGCAGCTCCGGCGTAGGAAAACCACGTCTGCTCCTTTGAAATCCTCTTTGCAGGAGGAGTTCGTAATAGTCTCTGTAAAAGAGCAGAACCATGCTGCCTTCAACCTTTCGGAAAAAGCTGGGTGCCGTCTTCTTCAAGTGATGTGCAAATGATGGGCTGTATAATGAGCAGGTGCGGCCCGGGTAGCCAGAATCATTTCCAGATGCTCTAACAAACCCGACGGAGGAGAACGAGGAGAACGGTTTTATGTAGAAGACTTGATTAGGTGTGGTAAAAGATCTACCAGATAGTGCTCCTGTGCGGGTAATACAAGACGATGTTGATGAAAGGATCATTAAAATACGCTGCTTCTTTTTTCTTTATTTTTTTATGGAAAACGAAGTAACCAGGAAAAAAAGTTCAACCCGAAAATGAAAATTCACTCAGTCAGTATCTCATTTCCCTGCAAGGAGAGGAAGGTCACAACTACGCAGCGCTAAGATGTTTCACAAATGATGCTGAGATTCACCTCCATCCACACACATCAGCCATAACATTAAAACCACCTGCCTAACGTTCTGTAGGATCTGATAGAAAAGCCCCTTGTGTGGGGCTTAGAGGAATTAAACAATATTAGGGCAGCTGGTTATAATGTTATGGCTGATCCATGTAGGTGTGCCTGCCTACGCAAACACACCTTTAAATCTTAACCTCTATGAAAAGAAACATACCCTACATTGAACAATGAATCACCCCTGATTAAAGTCCTTACATTAAATAAGGTTATGACCTAACATCGTGTTTGTAGTAAGAAAACTCCCCCTAGTGACTAAAATATGAACTATTAGAGTCAAATATGAGAATAACAAGATGGATCCACTTGAGTCGATTCAAATGCACCACATTTGGATGAAATTGGACCAACGGTTGAAAAATGATGGAATGAAAACCTTTAGGGATTAATCTCCCCCTAGTGGTGGGAACATGCAACTGTCCTTTTCCCAAAATCAATCCAGTTCTTCCCCGCAGTGAGGTCGAAGCAGATAAAGAATTTAAGGGTTTAAAAGTTATTGCGTTTGCATGAAGAATCCGCGGGGGGTCGGCGGACGACTTGATGACGATTTCATAATATTTCCGACGTTCCTGAAACTCGCCATACTTGTGAACCGGGCGTTTATCGAACATGTGGCGGGGATCAAAATCCTCCGAATCCACATGTTAACAGAGCTATTTGTGAGGGATAAACCTCAGAGTTCCATCCACCACCTATGACCCTCATTCCTTTCAGCGCAAACAAACGGATTTGATTAAGTTTCATCGCGTTGAGGCTCTACAGCCGGAACGCCGACCATTAAAAAAAACTGTTTGCTTTTTTTTTTTCATTCCTTTCCAGAAACGTAGGCTACGCAGTCATTCAGCTCAGTAATTCATTGTGCCAACTTATCTGTATTTGTCAGTGCCAGGCTTAATACAATAAGCAGGCTTACGCCCTGAGCCTCTGTGTGTATTTGTGGTTGCAGCCATTCAGACGTTTGAGCTAACGGCTTGTAAATAGCGGCGTTTTGTCCAAATGCAATTCTCATTTACAACATAAAGGCTGTGCTGGGTTGTTTTTTGGGAGCTTCCTCCCACTTTCTGGAACATGCCGGGAGATTTATTTGCTCCCTCTGGATTGTATCTACCTCACTATAAAAGTAGGCGTCATATGATTCACATACTTTAACTTCTGTTTTTCTATTGTTCACATTTGGCTTATTTAGTTCTTAGAGCCGTTATGGCAAGAAAAAACAGGCTAAACCTCCTATTATTGTATATTTTTATATGTTTCCCATCAATTATTGTCTGAGCTTTGTATAATAATTTAAATAAAATTAAGCGACTTAATGCAGATCATGACGGGAACCTGTGATGTCATCAACATGTGGATAATCAAGATAAGTGTTTGTTACATGAAGCATTTATAGATCTTCTTTATCGGTTCTGATGATCAAATCTGGCCTGAGCAGCAGGAAGATTGATCCTCCGTGGAGATCAGACGTCGGTGGCGGCAGTACGATAACGTGAAGGATCTGCGGCGGCGGCAATGACGATCCCTTAACGCCTCCGACTATCTGGAGATGGGAGGAGCCGACTGGATGGTTGTTGGACCATCTGGAGACGAGTGGAGGTTGGGACCTAAACCTAAAGGTGCAGTCAAAAGTCAAAAGCCAACGTCCTACAGGGTGGAGGACAAAAGAAAGAAGATCAGAGGGGGACCCACCCCTGAAGAGGGACGGCCCCTTATTCGTTATGGGTACCAGCTTGTCCTGTTCAGGGTCACGGGGAATAGAACCTTCACAACCGTTCACGCTCTCATAAACTCCTACGGGTTGTAAGAGTCACCAGTTCTCCCCCGCATGGTGTTGGACCGCGGTAGGAAGCTGGAGAACCCGGACAGAACCAACGCAGACACCGGGAGAACACGCAAACTCCACAAAGAAAGGCTGGCAGAAGCGGATGTTGAACCCGGTACCTTCCTGCCGTGAGGCAGCGGCGTGACCCTCGGTGCCACCCCAGCCCAAGCAGTCATCTGGACTGAACTCTTGATTTGGATCTTCATCCAACCGTGAACTGATATAACGTCCGTAGGCACAGCCCACTTCCCTCAGAGCAGTTTGGCAGAGTTTGGCAGAAGGAGGAGTGTCGAAACATCTGTGGAATGTTTCCCTCCTTCACTTCCCAGTGTGCCAACAGTGGAAGCCTGTCTGGGTCTGCGTGGCTGCTATTCCGGGTCATTGATCCGCGGACGCGTAGGAACAGCTTCCAGACGCGGGTTTGATGCCAATGTCATCAATCTATGGATTAGGGGTCAGTCTACTTTCCTCTCCTCGTCTGATATTGTTGGAAGCGAATCGCGTTTGACTGGTATTAGCCTGAAAAAGCCACGAGCTAATACAAAAGTTCTTTTCATAACATGCGGTGCAGAACTCGGCGTTCGTACAAATACCCAGGATGTTGGGCGTTCCACAATCAGTGACGACCCCGAACCTTTTCAAGTAGAGGCCTCTGATCCTTTTCTCGAATCTTAATTTGATCTAAGAACCAGGGGAAAAAGTACTTTAACCCAACGAATGGTTCTGGCACGTCGGGATCCACGTGAAATAAAGATCAGAGCGCACACAGGAAGGAGGAGAGACCGGGACACGAGGCGCTGGCGTTGAAGTTGACCGGTAGAAATGGTTACGTTTGTCGAGCCAGAGATCATTAGTCGGCAGTGTCTGGATTCACCCCTCATACCTAAATCCTGGTCTTTCACAGAGCCCACCCAGGAGCCCCTGCGTGCAGAGCGGCAGGAATTGGATTGAAAAGCTGCTGTTAAAAAATAAATTTAAAAAACCTCTACAGGGAACTTTTTTTTTCTTCTTCTCGCCAAAACTTGGTAGAAGATTTGATTTGATCCACTGAATAAACATGAACTTGATTTGGTTGTAATTGTGTGTTTGCTTAAGCTCCCTCTGTCTACAGTGTGCGAGGTACGAGTTCTCGCTCTGTGACGGGAAGTCTTCATCAAACACTGGAACATGCTGAAGAGTTCAAAAAACAAAAGAAAAGGCAGTTTTATAAGAATCGCAATTTATTTAATCTTTCGGGTTTTTTGACTTTTCAGTCTAGGTTCGTGATGCTGACGCCACGTCAGGCGCTTTTTGTTTGTTGGCTAACGCTGTTCCATCAGTTTTTATTTTATTAGTTTGTTGTTAGTTAGTTGACAGGGATTCAGAATTTTGACTATAAACTCAGAATTGTCACTTTATTCTCAAAATTCTATGAAAAAAGTCAGAATTTTGAGTTAAATGTCAAAATTCTCAGAGTAAAGTCAGAATTTTGATTTCAAAGTCAGAATTCTGAGAATAAAGTCAGTATCCTGATTAAAGTCAGAATTATGAGTTTAAATTAAGTTTTCCCCCCAAAAATGGAATGCGGCCTTAGTATGCGATCAAAGTCAAAATTATGTTCAGAATTTTGAGTTTAAAAATCAGAATTCTATGAAAAAAGTCAGAAATTTGAGATTACAGTTAGAATTCTGGGAAAATAAAGTAAAAGTTTGGAGATTAAAGTCAGATTTTCCTCATCATCCTCAGTAGAATTATCTATTTAGTAGACATTTTTAAGAATTGTACAATGGTGCCATACGATTGGCTTCTGATCCGATACTTTGGAAGCTTGTTTGTGGGGTGATGGTACCGCTTTGGGTTGGGTGGTCCGGTCCCAGATGGTTACACAATAAGAAAAATGTGAGCCATTGTATGCAAATATAGTCGATCTGCTTTTATTAGTAAACACGGATTTTATCAGTCCTATCAGTTCAGGCTAGTCTTGACGAAAATTATGTGTTTCAAATTTTAACTCTATTCCAAAACAACAACAAGATATTTGATGTTATTTACTTTAACGACGTCCTTCTGGTCAATAACTCTCGTAAAGTTATCACACATGTTTCGCTTTCACGAGAATCGCACTGAAGCGGTTCTTTCTTGATTAGGAGTCGGATGAATGCAGAGGTTAGTGCTGTGTTGTGTTTCACCAGTGCATCATGGGAGCAGTATTATGAGTAACTGACAGGCATCAATCACATTTCATATTTATGTGTTTTAAAAAAATGAATAATCCTTGTTGGTATTTTTTCTTCTCTTTTTAGGGTTCTGCTGGTCCGAAGGGTGAAAAAGTGAGTATTTTCTCAAATATTTAATATATTCAGTGGTATCTTATTTTAAAAGGGGGCGGGGTTTCAGGCAGAGAACTCGATTAATAACTTGAAACGCTTCAATCACATTTCAACCGGTCCATACGTACGTGGGGATTTCTCTACTCTCGTTTAGGAAAGCCATCGCTCGTGGATCGCCATGCCAATAGGGGGCGATATAGCTACAGCCCTAAATCGATGATGACCAATCAGAGGACAGGAAATGTCCTCAATATAGCTTTCAGAAACCTCAGATCCTCAGTTTAGTGGAAGAGTTAAGTGTGTTTTTTTATTTTTCTTCTGGGTCTTTGATGTCTTTGACCCTCTAAACTTACCGTAAAATGACGATGACGCTATGCTATGCTATGCTGCTTGATGCTATCCAGTTGATTAATTCTGTTTAGTAAGTCCTCAAATTCAACGTTTAATACGCAATAAAAGAGAAAAATAGAAATCTCTCACTGAGCCATGTTTAATGTTTCCTCCTCGGTGGCCCCTTTGACCTGTGGCGTCCCTCAGGGCTCCGCCTTTGTCCCCTTACACTTTAGCATAAACATGCTACCGCCGGGTCACATTATCCTCAGGTTGAGCAGCACATGAAAGGGTTAAAGAAAAGCAAATTGAAACCATCAAGCGACCATTAGGGCATTCCTGAGTCCTGCTGATTAGATGCGCGGTCATGCTTTTCATGTGAGCCGCTTCATCTCCACAACCAGAGATGGGGGTCAAAAACGAAAAACAATTGTTTGCATTCCTGCGACTCAGGATGCATCAGCGAAGACGTTGGCGGCGATCTTCCCATTAAATCTGCCCCGATCTTTGTATTGATTATGCAAAACTCCAGCCGTGAGAGATTAGCCTTTTGGCTCGTGTCGTTGGCTGTGGCTAAAAGTTCAGCTCCGGCGTGAAGAAGCATCGAGCGGGGACGTCCGACAAGAGATCAACCAGCGTCCCGACGTCGGATCATCCTTCAAAAGTGTCCGTTTGATTCCGGTTTCACTCTGGTGCGACGAAGCCGCGGTCTTCCACCCGCAGGTTGATTTGAAACCAAACATTTAGACCATCCAGATCCAACCCCCCTCAAAAAGGCGTTAAGCCAAAGATCTCTGGGGCATAAAATCTACCCTGGCAAGACCTCCCTCCCTTCACCAACCCCACCACTGCTCTCTCTCTCTCTCTCTCTCTCTCTCTCTTTTCCTCTCTCTCTATCCAATGTCAGCTCTCATGTTATCATAAGTGATTTTTACCCGCGACCACAATGAATAGTTGAGGGTTCCTGCGTTATTTATCTTCATTTTTTTTTTTGTTTTTTTTAGCCTAGCTCGGCGATCTCGGTGCGACTCTTATCTCGATGTTAGCGCCGAACACTTCTGTGTCTCCCTCTCTGTTTGTTCGAACCCTTGCGTGTTTCAAGACAAATTGTTTTTTTCTTGCCTTTCTTCAGGGGGATCAAGGCGACCAGGGACCACGGGTATGCGGTTTACTCAACTTTCTTGTGATTAGCTCTTTGTGTGTGTGTGTGTGTGTGTGTGCGTGTGTGTGTGCGTGTGTGTGTGTGTGCGCGCGCCCCCCACCCCCACTCCCGGCTGAAATGTGGGCAGAAAAAGGTTTGAGATGCATGAAATTCTGGGGATAGCATTCTTCCCATCCACGCACACAGCTTGCCAAATACAACAAATCATTTCAGCACAGCTTATTTCAACATCAGGAAAAACGTGCAGACGACCGCGGCGGGTTTCCCGCGGCGTTCCTCGTCGTCGGATTCAACATGACCTCCAAAGCTCTTTTTTTTTTTCTGCTTTTTTTTGCACACATCAGCGGGAGATATCTGCTCAATCTCCGCCGCGATCAAAAGGCCGAAGCGGCCCCGTCTCCATGATTACTCCTGATTCGGCTGGATCCTCGACGTGACACGGTCTATTCCGAGCTTTAATCATTTCCAGCTCCGCAAGTTTGACGTTTTCTATAAAAGTGCGGCGACTAAATGATGAGGATGTGAGAGCTCTTTGCCTCGCTTGACAGACTCTGAAATGAATCACTCTGACTCGACCTAGCAGCCGGCGTTTTGGAAAAAACAAAACCAAAAAGACGACCTCGCCGGTACCTCGTAGATTGCATCAACCTGCGGCCATTGTGCAAATGCGTACGCATTCATGGCCCCGCCCCCTTCCTGGGAATCTTACTGTCGGGATCTAAGGGTTTTATCTGAGCCCGGAGAGGTTTAGGGCAGGAGGACGGGGGACCAAAACAACGCAGGTGATCGTTTTATCACCAGAACGCCAACCATCTTCCAAGTGGATGTGATCCCAATGCTGTTTGGGCGCCAACCTAGAAGTTAGCAGTTGACCAATTAACTCGGTCAACCCTCCTGTGGGTGGGTTCTGCACCTCAAAGCGCTGCCGGTTCTACGTGTCGGATCTCACGAAATAAATATTGACTCATAATAAGCTCAACCAAACAGTTGAGCCGGACTTTAAAGGGTTAAATTCCACCAGAGCGCTGAGGTAACTTGGTCTTTTTTTTTTGTAATAAGGCTTTTTAATAACGCTGCTCCCTTCTCTCTGCCAACGAGGACCGTCCGACCTTTTCAAACGGGTCGCAAATGTGAGTGAGTCAATGTGCGGAGAGAGAAACTTGGATTATACAATATGACGATAATCAAGCACAGGCAAAAGATTGTAGATTGTTACATATTTCTTCCGGCTAGCAGAGGAAAAAATACATTTTGTTTCTGGGAGGAAGAAAAAAAAATCAGGTTTTGAGCCTCGCTTTGCCTGAAAGTTGCTTGACAGTCAGAACCCCGAGTATTTAGAACATTCGACAGTTTAGAATAGCGGTGCCCTGGAGGCTTTTGATGTGAGGGGCTGCTTGGATACATTTTTGATGAAGAGGCTGAAAACCCTGCGAACCTTCAAAAAAGTTCAAGGTTCATTTATTGTCAAGAATATAAAATAGATGCTCCAACAGCTACTAAATCCATGATCCTTTATCCATGATCTATAATTTAAATTGATCGGAAAAAACAGCAATGAGGAGCAAAGAAAAGTTATAGAGCTGCACAAATCTGGCAATGGAGACAAGAGCTTTTTGTCTACAAACATCTAAGATGGGTGTGGCCTAGCAAGACAGGAAGCCATAGAGAAAAGCCCCTCGTACCCTCTGGGAAGTCTGGTGGTGGATCTCTGATGCTGTGGGGCTGTTTTTCTTCCAAAGGTTCTGGACATCTTGTTAAAGACATGGTTCCATGGACTCCATCAAACACCAGCAGATACTGGATGAAGACCTAAAAGCCTGTCAGGAACCTTAAAGTGGGTCGTGGTTGGACCTTCCAGCAGGACAATGTTCTGAAGATCACCTCAACATCAACCCAAGAATGGTTCAGAGGTCACAGAATAAAGGTTCTGTCATGACCGTCCCAGTCACCTGACCAGAACCCCACAGAACATCTGTGGGATGTGCTGCAGAGGAGAGTCCACCAGTGTGGACCTCAGAACCTGAAGGAGGTGGAGAGGTTCTGTATGGAGGAATGGTCTCAGATCTTCTTCATGTGTCCTCAGACGTCCTTACAGACCACAGAAGGAGACTTTTATTGCGGCAAATGGTTGTGCCAATAAGTTTGACACGTTCCAGAGAATTGTTTGTCATTTTTTATTTTGGTATTTGACTCAGAGGTTAGATTCATGTTTAATTTGAATTTAGGATCACTGCTAGATACAATCAAGACCTTTTCTGAGCAGCAGAGTTTTTCCTCTGCTGCTCCCCACATGTACGGGTTGACCATTTGTCGACCCCTGAAGGTCAAAGGCTGCATCCTTTGAGCCAAAGGTTAACAAAACAACAAATAATAAATCGGCCAGTTCTGACAAACCGCTCCAGCGCCGCTGGTGGGACGTAATTATCCAGAGTTACCGGCAGAATTTATCACCGACAAAAGATGGGTGGTCTTCTTGACAAATGGAACTCTTCTACAGGTGTCAGGAAAAAGGCTGGCGTCTCTCATGGGCCGGTCAGAACAGACCTTCTGGTTGGTTCTAAACTCCAAACGCCATTCCTGCGAAAACAAGGAAGCCTCGAAATGAATTCCTCTGCAGATAAAAAGTGATATCTCCTCCGATCGATGCCAGGATCTGAGATGGGGTGTGTTCTATCCGCCTCACATGTATGGAAGCATCTGCATCCACACCACATTTACATTCAGAGGAGGCCCACAGCCTGGACTCGCGCTCGACGTTTGCGTGCGCGGCGTGATTGTGGAGATGATGTTCCTGGCGAGTTTCCCACTGAGGCTGTTGCTGATTGTCCTCGCGTCTGGCTTTTTGTTTACTACTGCAGTCGTCTCGCTGTAGGCGAATACATAATGGGGCTCCTCACCAAATAACCAACATCCGTTCGGAGGAGGAAATCAAAACAAAGCAATCTGCGAATGGTTAGGGCACGCCGTTAACCGCCGTGTCGTTATCATTCGCCACATGGACATCAGTGCGGAGGAATGCGGCGTGAGCGCTAAGCCGCACCTCTTCAAGCGTCTCTTTGACTCGCTTTCCTCCGGCCAGAGATCAAACGTAACATTTTGGGGAGATAATCTCTCTCCTTTTTCCTTTTTTTTTTTTTCGCACATCGGTCCACGTTACGCAGCTGAGCCTCTTTATCGCACGGATCCGAACGTAAATGCACAAACGCTACGCTCAGAAAAACAAAAAACTGTCAAGTCGGCACATTAACCACATTCTAATGCCTCGGCTCTTTTCAGTGTCAGTCCCCGCCCAAACATGGACCAGCGCCTGTTTTTCCTTCCCTGCGTCCCCAGATGTTTGAGGTTGTTGGTAAATTGCTGGAAAACAATATCTGCGTCTCAAACACAGCGATGCTGTTGTGAAGCGCCGTAAGTGTCTCCTCTGCTCTGCGCCGCTGCAGGGATGACTTAAAGGGGGAAAGGCGTGTTCTTAATGAAGCGCGCTGGAGAAGTTCTTCCACCGGTTCTTTCAGGTCGGTTATTTTCGGGTAAAATCGAAACCTGCAGCATAAAAATGATCCAAAAAAAAAAATACATTCAATCACAGTATTAAAACAAGACAGAATACTTAGTGTCAGTTCATAGGGGCTAAATTTAGACACTATTAACCATAAAAAGTTCCCCCTAATGGTTAAAATGTGAACTATTAGAGTAAAATATGACAAATAAAGGTTAGATCTCCTTGACATGGTTCATATGTGGTCAACTAGAACTAAATCGGACCAAAGGTTAGGAGTTTTGCTTAAAAAACAGTGTTTTTTTTTGTTTAACAGCTCCCACTAGTGCGTAAAATTTGAACTATTAAAGGGAATTAATATAGATCCAAGATAAATCTTGTGTATGTTCATATTCAACAAAATCGGTCCAATTAGGAGTTATTTTGTGTGTTTTTTTGTAAAATAGCCCCCCCTAGTGAGATACATATTAACTATTAGAGTAGAATATGACAAATAAAGGTTAGATCTCCTTGAGGTTCTTCATATAAGGTAAATTACAACTTAATCGGACCAACGGTTAGGAAGTTATGTTAAAGAAACTGTGTTTATTTTGTTAAATAGTTCCCCCTCATGAATAAAATATGAACTTTTATAGTAAAGTATAATCTATACAAGATATTTGAACTGAATTGGACCAATGGTAAGGAAGGTTTGACCCAAAGAAGCCGAAAGTTCTTCCTCCCACTTAAGCTCTATCGGGGGAATTCAATTGTAAAAATGATCCATGAAACAGTTTTTGATTATCGCGTTAGAATGAAGGATCTGCGGCTGCGGCGGCGGCGGCGGCGGTGATGATGATGATTCAATTATAACCTTATGAAGATTCTGTCTTCTTGTAACTCCGCCCCCTTCCTACTCTCCAAAAAATATTCAGTCTAGAAGAACTGATGACTCTGGATTACCCAAAGGTCAGAATGGTGGTTTGTCTTTTTGTCGACCCCTGAGATGAACCGCTAGCTTCTCCAGGGTCTTTCCCGACCCCCCTCCCAAAGTCAGCTGGGATCGGCTCCAGCCCCCGAGTAACCCCGAACAGCATCAGAGGTTACAGAAAATGAATGAACGAGAGTTTCAGATCATATTTACTGAAAAAAAAAGAAGAAAAAAAAGAGACATCACATTAGAGGAGCTTGTTTTTGGCAGATGCATAAAACGTTCAATGAAATGCATATATTTATTTCTCCCTAGAGACAAAATGAGCAGAGAGGATGATTCACCAAACCATCGTGAATGAAAACTAAAAAAGAACAAAAGCGGACGGAACTTCTTTGATTGTAACAAAAAGCATATTTAGCCGATGACATGTCGGAGCTTCTGGCCTCAGATTAAAGTTGGCGGCCCGACTGTAAACCCCAGTTTCCTCTTAACAAAGAGGAGCGCTGACACTTTCCACTTCCATTCCGTTTTCACGAGTGAATCACATCTGTCAGGACCATCGTCTCCGACGTAATTGGAAACCCTTTGATGGGATTTCCAGCCAACGTCACGATCCCTTGGATGTTCCTCGAAACCTCGGCGAACGCCGGGAGCGCATCGCGGCTCAGCGTCCGCAATCATCGCCAACAGTCGTCTATTTACGGCAGAAGCCGGCAGGAAGTGGCCGCTTAGCTCCGACAATGCGATCTCCTCAGGAAGTCCCCGAGTCACCGTATACGGTCGGATGCCGAGAGAGAGAACGGGAAAAGTCGGAAATGAGGAATTCTAAGAACCCTTAAATGTCCTCGCCCAGAAAGAAAAAAAAAAGCTCTGAAGAAAAATATTTTTTGGGTATAATGTTATTTTTTCTTTTATCCATTAATCTAATGTCCTAATATAGACCTTTTCCAAAGAGCTGGTTCCATGTTTAGTTCGGAGCCAGAGTCTGATTCAGCACCAGTTCTTTGCTTTTCTTCATTCTAAGCACCTGGCTCTCAGAGCTGGTGCCAGAAAAGAACCAACTCTTTGCTGGTTTAGAACCAAGAACCAATTATGATGTTACGGCTCGGCTCTGACTTGGCTCCTGACTAATGGAATAGCAAACAGGTTCTTAGGAGGTGCAAGAGTTGAACCAACTAAGCACTGGAACTAGCACCAGCTAGCCTCCCCTTAAACCAACTGGATCCCTTTTCATACGCAAAGTGTCTTAGCGGGTGGGGTCGGCACTCCCATCCTCTGCATGACCTTTGACCCCCCACTGGAACATTTCAACGTTTCATCGGCAACGTTTCCCTGACTGCTTTTGTGCGGCGTTGCATGAAGATCGCCGTAGGACCTGCATCTTTTATAAATCAGAATTGGTTTTTTTATTATCAGTTCCTGTTTTTACAGTTCTTGTTTTTATAGTCCAAATATGTATGTTGTTTTTGCCTGGTGTGTGGATGTGGATGGTGATGGTGATGGTTGGTTGAGGGGGTGTGGGGGATTGTTTTAATTGTCTAATTGCATATCCTGTTTTTATAGTTCTTGCTTCGCTCCCTGTCTTGTGGTCTTGTGTGTGGATGGAGGCGGCGGCCTAGCAGGCAGCTAAGGACAAAACTTTGACGTTAATTTCGTATATTTATGAAAAGCGCTACAGAAATGAAGTTTGATGGATTAATTCATCGCATGTTTTGTCCGTACGCCGCCTTCTGACGCACCACCTCTGCACAAATGTTTTACAGACGGAGACCCCCGGCGGTCCTCAAGAACAGTCCTTACGCATCGACGTTGTTGTTTGCTGTTGTTGTTGTTGTTGTTGTTGTTGTTGAACGCCGTGTGTGTGTTGTGCCGTGTTTTGCTGTTTGTCCCTTCAGGGATTGCCTGGTCTCCCCACCATGGCTGCTTTGCACAGCAATCAGATCCTGACCGTCAAGGTTTGTTGGTGGTGGCGCCGCCAGCTGCTCAGTCAGACCCCACCTCAGCCCCCCCACACCCACTGGGAGGAAATGAATCATTGTCGGCTGACGATTGACTAGGCGCAGGGAAAAAGTCTTTAATTAATCACAGCCAGTCAATCGTTATCTCACTCCTCCCCCACCCCCCCCACCACCACTCTATCATTTAAGGGTTCAGTCACATGACTCCTGCCAGTTTCCCACATTCTAAACCCAAATGAATCCATTCAAAGGAGTCGTGAAAAACTTTAAGTTTGTTCGGAAATTTTCTCCAAACTTCAAAATGTCCAATCATTTTTTATTTCTTCTCCCCCTCGTGTTCGTCAAACTGATCATTTCTGATCTAATGTGGACTTAGATTCAAAAGTAATCAGAACTCTACGGTTCTGAGGACTTAAATTTACATAATCAAATCAAATAATTGGAATAAGTTGCAAACTAAATTATGCAAAGTGGCTTAGAACTTTTTCTAATTCAATTTTTTCTTTTTTTTTTATGAAAGTTATTCAACATGATTATTATTAATCTTTTGCAAATTATATCACCATTACTTCAAAAGTAAAACTCACAGTTACTTATAACTCTTGTTGCAAAAGTTATTCTAACAGTTTTTTCCGCAACCAATCAGTGACATTTAGAAATGTTTAAATAGTTTTATACAGATGGGACATTACTTCACTTTATATATATATATATATATATATAATACATTTGATTTATAACGCGGTTTACATTTGGATCAAATCTCAAAGTGCTACAAAGTAAAAGCAGATAAAACCATCAATAAAAAATAAAATAACTATATAAAAATATGACCAAAAAGCAGCAATGTTAATTAAAGTTATAGGTTCTGCTAAAAAGGAAAGTTTTAAGTCCTTTTTTAAATGTTTCAGTCGTCTGTGGAGCCCTGGGATGGTCAGGGTGGGCATTCCACAGACGAGGGGCAGCAGAACAGAATATTCTGTTTTATATATATATATATATATATATATATGTATATTTTGTATTAAATGCTAGTCGGTTACGACATAAGTGTTTTCAGATTGTTCCGTTTTACAGTGCATGGGCTCAAATGTGATGTTTTACGAGCCATTAATAATTCAATCCTCCTGAAATCAGGATATAATAACACTAATAATTACTTAATTGTATTATGGGCTTCACAAGAGACCCAAGGACGCTTTACGGTTAAACTGAATGAGAAGAAGGACGAACACGAGGGGCAGAATCTTCCCCTTCACTCGATGAAGGTGAACAAAGCGACTCAATACAAACTCACGCTGGCAGGATAATGAATGCACTGAAAGGAAACAGGGTGAGAAGCCCACCTCGGCAGCGGAGGTTGGGTCTGCAGCTCTCAGCGTGTGCAGCTCCAGGGGGTCTGATTAAGCAGTGGGTGCTGATGATGATGATGATGATGATGGTGATGGTGACGGCGCTTTCACAGAGAGAGGCAGAAATTCCCTGTTTTTTTTTTTTTCTTTCCTCTTCATCTTGGGGACTGTGAGCCGGCTGTGGCGCCCTCACACCCCTGAGGTGGTAATTATGGGCCGTGGCTCCAAGAAGGAGGGGGGAAAAAAAAAAAAGTGCCAGACTTGAGAAGAAAACCACCTCTGCTGGAATAGTGTGGATTTCTCCGTCAGCTGTGAGAGCGCTGCTGCATCGGCCTCCAAGAACACAAGTGTCTAACATAATCTGCTTCTTTTTTGCATTTTCCTCCTCCTCCTCCTCCTCCTTCTTCTGCTTCTTTTTCCGGTACCTCATCCTCCTCCTTTCATCTCTGACCTGCGACCTCTTGACCTCACACACCTGCTCAGATGGTCTTCCCTAAGATCAATCATGGCTTTCTTTCCGCTGACCAGCAGCTCATAAAGCGGCGGCTCATTAAGGTAGTGGCTGTGCCTCCTTTTTTCTCTCTCTCTCTCTCTCTCTCTCTCTCTCTCTCTCTCTCTCTCTCTCTCTCTCTCTTTGTCCGTGCTCTGGTGTCTCAACAAATCCCTCCTGCCCCGTCGTAGGAGTTTTGCATGCGAGCCCTCAGACGGACCCGTCACAAGAACTCACGCACTCCCCCTGTTATTGTTTAAGGTTTAACTCTTTTTTAGCAAACACGCTTTCACTGCGGTAAAATGCATTTCTCTTCTGGCACCACTTGAAGCACTTTCCCTGCAAGTTAGACGACTGAATATTTTTCTTTGAGTCTACTATAATAATGGGCCACACATTTTTTAGTCTGTTTTTATAGTATATTCCTAATTAGTTTAGCCTTATATTTTCTTTCTGTACATTTTAAAGTGGTGCCTAATGAACAATCTCCATCCAACTGTTTAACTCTTTTTTAGGAATGCATCATTTCAGGACGGATTACAGTCTCGGCTATAAATCCAGTACAGTTCTCCAAACTCCTTATTGGGTCGGCTTTAAGGTTTAGCAGTAAAACCCGATAGAAATGCAAACTCTCCTCACCATGTTAGGAATGGGGGCGTCCAATAGCGAACCTTTAGATCCCACTAATTCCCTCTTTTCATTTGAATATGACTGAAGTGGCTCCTGTCTCAGGGGATCGGCTATGACACATTAATGATATTTCATTTTTTCATTTTTCCCACACAGGGAGATCAAGGGCAAGCTGGACCACCTGGACCTCCAGGGCCACCAGGTCCTCCTGGGCCTAGGGGGCCTCCAGGGGACACAGGGAAAGATGGACCCAGAGGCGTACCTGGTCTACCTGTGAGTTCTGGTTTTAACCGGCTGCCCGAAGAGTTTGAGTGAAGTCTGTTCTTGTTCTCCTCGCCGAGAAAATTTACTATTAAATGACGATCAAGGAAGTTTTTAAACAGTAAAACAAAAAAAAATGTATGAGATTATTTCTACATGAAGTTCAACCAGTTCATCGTCGCTGCTCTGAGGGTCCACCTCAACGTTTTGAAGCTTTGTCTAGTGAAGACCAGACAAGCGTTGATGCAGTTCATCACCCTCTTGTCTGCAGCTTCAACACGAATATGCTCCCGCGAGAACGCCGCGCCATATGGAATGATGTTTACGTGGTTGTTATTTTAAAAAAGACAAAACCCAACTGTATGGAGCTCTTTGTTCGAGAGCCTGTCAGTGGCATCACACTAATCTTCGTGAACACGAAAACCTTCCAAAGGGGCTCCAGCGGATCTTCAATTTCTTGGCAGAATTCACGGCGGGTCCAGTAAAAAAAAATATTAAGTGTTCTATCTGCTGCTTCTCCAATTATTTGTTTGTTTTCTGTTGCATCTGCGGTTGCTGATGTATTTCTTCCACAGAGATTGGACTTCTATTGTCGTGGACTCTGAACCACCGGTGTATATTTTGCATTTGAGTTTGCATTTGGGGGGGGTGTATATTTTGCATTTGAGTAAATCATGAATGCATGTTTCCAACTCAGAGAAGGCGAAGAGTGACTGTTTTCTTTTTACTACAGGGTGACCCAGGACAGCCTGGAGACACGGGACCCGCGGTAAGTACAACATTTTTTCTTTTCTGGTAGTTGGCATTCCAAACGAAAATGCTTTTCGATAATCCCCACTTGGTGTGACTTTTCGATTTGGAAAAACCATGTTTGCTATTTTTTTGGTTCCCTAATAGTTTGCTCTGGTATTGACCCCAAGCCACGAAGGGAACCACAAATCAGTGTACCTCTAGCGCCGGGCCCAAGCCTGCAAAAACGGGGCGGCTGTAGCTCTGTGGGTAGAGCAGCCTCCCAATCGCAAGTTCGGCGGTTCAAGCCCCAACAGTTAACATGTCAAAGGGTCTTTGAGCAAGACCCTGAATCCCTCCTCAGGGATGGGAGTGGGGGATGGGTCTTTATCGTCCCAAAGGGGGGCTTTCGACGTAAAAACTATACTGAACATAAAACTGATTTGGTTTGGGCCGCGACTTAATGTTGACAAATAGCGTCACCGGTACTGCTAGCCAGCAAGGTACCGGAACAGATGATCCGCTTTGGTGACCCAGAAAGGGAACAGCCAGAAAAAGAAGAAGAAGAGGTCGCTGGGGCATTGCTCATCATCGCCATGATTTCTCATCACTTATCGTCAAACACTTTCTCCAGACTTTAGGTAATAGTGTTTTCTGGATAGCGCTGTGAACCCTCGTCTTCGGGCGTGTCTTCGCCATCATCCTTTAGACGAAGGCTGCTGCTTGTTTGCAGGTCTGACATCAAACTTACTTCATCTGCCGACAAACAAAGCCAACGACTGTGGGGTTATGATTGGACGTTTTCCTGCTCGGGGCTTTGCTCTCAAATGATTCTGCGAAGCTGTGAGAGACTCCTGATGCTCCAGCCAGAGTTCACACTTCATTTTCTGTTATTTTGTTCAAAGGAGTTGCATATTAGACTTTTGGTACAACAGTGCATCAAATGTAACGTTGGTAAAAAGCGTTTTCTTCTTCTTTTGTTAGCCGAAAAAAAGCATGTTTATATATATATATATATCTTTTATGGCCAACGTACGAGGTTAAAACTATGACACACGCTAGTCATAATAATCGATACATTCATAATCTATGTATTAACATAATAGAACTCCTCAAGTCGATTCATATGCGCAAAATTTGGACACGAATCCGACCAACGGATAAGAAGTTATGTCCGAAAAACTGTGTTTTTCATAAAAAAGCGCTGCTTGGCGAGTAAAATATGAACTCTGATGTTGGGAGTCGACGCGTCAACCAAAACATTTAAAGATCATAGAAAAGTTGGAGAAATGGTGGCACCAACAAAAAAGAAACCAATGCAAGGAGATTGATCTCAATATCCCCAATGTTAAAGTTCTTTATTTCGACTTTTGGTTTTTGGAACCTTTGTTTTCTTTCCGCCTATATTAGATGCTTTACGGTTGGATTATGATGTCACAAGGTGTGGATATGACGATCAAAGGGTATCTATCATAAGAGGACAGTAATAGATAGACAGGAAGTTCTTTTTGATTGGTTCCAGTAGGTGTGTCCTGGGGTCACTAGGGCCCCCTGGTGTGTAGGTATGGTCAGGGTAGGGTTTTATTGGAGAACCATCTCCGATGGTTGTCGTAGGTCCGAATGAAAAAGTTGCGGTTCCTCTCACGCAGTGATGGTTAATTTCCAATGTTTGTTTAATATGTCATGAAGTTTACGGTGGCCATGATTGAATGCTGTTCTTCCTTGTGATGGAGATTTTGTATTGGGCTTGAGCAGATCGGCTCTAAGAGATGATAAAACATTATCACGTGTTCTGTGAAATACAAGCAGGGGGTAAAATATAAACTATTAGGGTTATATATGACATTTACGAGATAGATCTCCGTGAGTCGATTATTAGCGCAAAATTTAAGCTTAATCGGACCAACACTTGAAAAACCAGTGCCGAAAAATCTTTGGAGATGCAGCTCCCCCTAGTGTTGGAAATTTACATCCGACCTTTTCCAAAATCACTCCAGTTCTTCCTCATGCTAAGATCTATGTGGATACATAATTTGAAAATGATCAATTAAATATTTTCTGAGTTATCGCGTTAACCCGAAGGATCCGTGGCGAACTCAACGGCGGCGATGATGAGTCATCAGGTTTTCGGCGATATATTACACAAATACTTTCCCTAAAACGGCTCATATGCTCCCTGGATGTAAGTAGTTTATTTTCATAAGTTGCTGGATAATAATATTAATATAATTTACCCCGTGCGGTTTTGCAGTGACTGAGTTTGTAATCTGGTTATTTTGTGTTCTGTTGATTAAAATATATATATATGTTCTAAAAAACTATTAAAAAAAAATAGAACATTTATAGAGTCATAATTTTAACCTTGTGTTTCTGACTCGCAAAAAAAAAGCCTTCACTGAACTCTGCTGCTTATAATTTATTTTTTAAACGTCCCTTTAATTTGCCGGATACTCACGAGGCGGCTTTAGGCTCCTTTGGTTAATATTAATTTTACGACACCCTGTAAAAACGTTTGTTTTCTCACCAAACTCGTACAGTAAGGTCAAGCTGTTCCCGTTAACAGCCACTGGATTACTGCTTGTGGTGCTCAGCAAATAAAGCATTTGATTAAACTTTCCCCATAAAGGCCTTGCTGAATAGGTCAAACCGACTTCCAGGGAAAAGCGCGTACGGAAAGCATTATAATGTGAAAACACTCGGTGATGTCAGTTTTAACAAGTGCCGGCGAGAGTAAGTGAAGCTGACAGAGTGGGTGCTATCGAACCCTTTTAACTCAGGGACCGTGTCCTTATCCAGGGAACGGAGGAAAAAAAAAAAAAAAAAAGGGTTGGAGGATTGGAAAGAAATTGAATGGGGAAAAAAAAATTAAAGTTGAAATGCCGATACGTTAACTGGAGAGGCGCTTGTTTCCAGTTAAACGTGTTAATCGTCTTTAGGTCACTGAACAGCCTCCGTATCTGTTTATGTGACTCGAAGTTACGACATTTTGTTGGCTTTAATTATACGTTGTACTCGTTTGTCCCCTTTATGCTCATGGTCATAGTCGTCAACCCGTTAATGTCCCGCTCAGCTTCAGCCCATTATGAGGCTCTTAGTTCTTATTTTAAAGTGTGGCTCAACCTGTTTAGCATAAAAGTGCTGCCACTGGGTCATATTATAAACAGCAAGGGGCCAAGGATGGAGCCCTGGGGGACGCCACAGGTCAAAGGGACCCCAGAGGAAGAGGCATTAATGCATGGCGACTGAAAAAGTCTTATTAAATAAGTAGTATTTTTGTATATTATAGTATGTGAGGATTAACTTTACAGAAATATTTAACTTTAAAATGATTTTGCCAACACTTTACTGTATAACGGATTTAGCAACGGTCAGCTAATGTAATTATAATTGACCGTTTTCAATGAAATTCAAAATTGCAATGTTTTTTTGTTTTTTTACAGTTTAAAAATATTCTTGTCCAAATATTGTCATTTATGTTAAAAGTGTAGATAAGATTAACCAACCAGAGTCTTAAATGAAATAATATAAATATGCATAGAAATAGTTTCTCCATTGTTTTTTTTTTCTTGGCAAGGACATAAAATAATTACATAATACTATGGAAAAACTATAAAACACAAAAACAATAAAAACAC
The DNA here is from genome assembly GCA_037951165.1 of Lophius americanus. Lineage (NCBI taxonomy): Eukaryota > Metazoa > Chordata > Actinopteri > Lophiiformes > Lophiidae > Lophius > Lophius americanus. Next base: position 3,682,858 of record JBBDHG010000065.1, on the reverse strand, counting down.
CAAAAACAAATGAAAGTGTTCTAGCGCTAATCTAAAATGTTTCAAATTATAACGAATGCCAATGAAATCAACTAAAACTTCCAAAAAGCAAACCCTGAAATGGAAACAATCTAAAAACTGTGAATGAATCTACAAATATTCATTATTATTGTTATTATTGTTTTTGTTGTCCAGTGTGACAGCAGCTTCTTAAGTCGCTGCACAGCCTCTGTTTTTGATTATGTTGCTAGAGTTTAGATGTTTTATTGGCTTTTATCTGGGCAATGATGCTAGCATGAATAGCATCCATAGCTTCGTGTTTAGCCTCATTTTTGTTAGCCCCCTTTCATGCTATATAACTCAACGTTTCTACCTGGAACCCTCGTATTCATCATGGGGACAGCTCGACCCCGTTGGGAGCTCCTGACTTCGGCTACCAGGCCGGAAGTCGTTTTGTTGGCTTTTTATTATACGTTAAAGTCATTTGTCCCCTCTGGGCTCCCGGTCCTGCAAGCAGAACCGTCTGGTTTTAACATAAATGTAAAAATTACGCAACATTTCCCAAAGATCCCAGCTTTATTTCCATTAGCCTGCCATGCTAACGCCGCCTCCTCCGACTGCAGCCGGACTATTTTTTTTTTCTCCAAAAGATTGATAGAGAACCCCCTTCAAAATAAGCTTAAAGGGTTGGAGCAGCGCTGCGATTAGAAGCTGCGCTGCTGACTGAGGCGTACTATTTCATGAGCACAACACTAATGTACTTTTAATAGGAAATAATGTCATGCTTTGGAAGTGGGCCCCCCCCCCCCCGTAAAGGAGTGTGAGATGAGAATGTCCCGCATGGAGGCCGTTAAAGTTTTATGGCTCAGACTCTTTACTGTTTGTTGGTACGCTCTTGAGGAAAAAGATAAGATAGTGGATCAGACGGGGATCTTCCTGTAAATGATCATTTGGGCTGTTAAACATCTGGAGAGGGAATAAAAGGCGATCCGTCATCCAGAACCGAAGCAACATCCGGGCCCTTGTTGTCGCCGTACGTATAACTCGAAGTCACAGATCGGGAAGTAAGTTCTGGATGGATTTAGTTGAAATCGGGCAAATATGATTCAAATCATTGAGATCTATCCTTTATACATCTTCAATATATTGTATTTTATTCTTAATTGTTCAATTTTACTCACTAGGGGGAGCTTTTTACAAAAAAAAACTGTTTTTGTGACATAACTTTCTAATCATTGGTCCGATTTAGTCCAAATTTGGTGCATAAGAATCGACTGGAGGAGATCTATCTTGTGTGTATTATATAATATATATATTATATTTTACTCGGTTCATATTTTACTCACTAGGGGGAGCAGGCCTTTACCAAAAAAAAAAAACACAGTTTCTCGGCCACAACTTCCTAACTGTTACTCCAAATTAGTCCAAATATGGTGCATATTAATCAACTATATACTCATTTATCTCCAATAGTTCATATTTTACTTTTTTTATCATGAAAAAGCTCTGCCTTTCAGACATAACTTCACTCTTACTTTGAGGACTTGTTCGGGTTCATGGAAATAGTTAAGATTATTAATGACTCACATTTAATTAGAGGAGTTCAATATTGAGAATTTGTGTGTACAACCCAGGGGATTGGGGGCTTTTTTGGGGTATACCCTCAGGCCTGGCAGGGGTTATAAAATCAATGTGAATTAGAAAACATGCGCGTCTAAACTGATTGACTCCACTTGGTGAACGAAGCTGAAACAACAACCTCACTTTGAAGAAGCCAATTGGAGGTGGAGATTTTTGAGGTTGGTCCTTCATTAAGTTTTGATTATTTTGCAGCGCACCAGGATGTAGTGCCCGTTTAACACAGCTCCATGTTCTTCATGTCAAAGCTATTGTTAAAAAGAAGCAAGAGTGGATTCCAGAGTTTTCCAGCAGCCTTCCAGAACACATGGTGCTGGTTAGAAGGATTAGGGCCCTTGTTGAGCAACAGGGAGGAGGGAGGTGGGAAGAAGAGGAGGAAGAAGAGGAAGAGGAAGAAGAGGAGGGAAACATTTTCAGGACTCAATTCAAAATCATCAGTGCCATAAGGCTCCTCTGCGGTAGATGAAGCGAGTCCTCGGCTCTCTAAACGTGGCTTTCAGCCTCGCACACAGATTTCATTTAGGACCTGATTTTGCTTCAAAAAGACTAAATATGGAAACCAGCGGCGTTTCGTGTTCCATCCTTTAACGAAGAAAATAACCTCCATCTGCTGGTTGGCTTTGTTTACAGATCACAGTTATGCTTTAGAGTTTCACCGACTCCCTTTTACATCCTGTTTAGTTAATAAAGGGTTATTACACCTGTATAATCAGGATATACCTTTAATGTCATGGTCTAAGTCATTTTTTTCTTCTTTTTTTCCATCTTAAACCCAAAGATTAGGACCAACGTTGTGATTAATTGGATTGATACAAATGTTGACGTCAGTAGACGAGAATATTTCTGTTTCTTTTTAACAACCTGGGTCTTATTGTCAAACGCCGACAATAAGGTTCCAGAAATGTTGATGTCATTAGGCGTGTTTACGTCCCGGGAACTGCAGATAGAGAAGAAAAAGAAAGAAGCTATTTGCTAAATCTGATACAGAGCATCAACTTCTCTTTGAAGATTTTTAGATTAAAGCTCAAACATTTTAATCACTCAGCCGAGTCGTTTTCTCCAAATAGACGACTCGTTGTTTTTTTTTTCTTATCGGTGGATTTGTTGATGAATACATCAGATGATTATTAATCACCGGAATGACTGAGATCAGTGGATCAAACGATATTGAGTGGGAATATTTGTCTTCGTCTCTCCTAAAAAGTTCTTTTGATTAATTAAAACATATGAATTATTCATTAATCTGACAACCTATAAAAAAAAAAAAAAACCACTCCACTTTTCTGGATTTGATGTTTTTTCCTCTTGGGAACATTAAATATAATAGAACAACGCATACATTTCTGTACTTTCCTGCCTAATTACATCATATTTTATTTTATTGAATGTCACGAGCATAGCAGCTGGATTTTTAGAGGAAGATCAAAATGTTTATCATCATCAGATGTTTTTCAGAGTTTCTTAAAGTTTCTCGGACCAACAGTTGAGATATGATGGCCCAGAAACTTTTACAGATTAAACTCCCACTAGTGGCGGGAATATGTAACTGACCTTTCCAAAAATCCATCCAGTTCTTCCTCTCACTAAGGCCTATGTGTGCAGAAGATTAGAAAATGATCCATGAAGTGTTTTTTACGAGTTATGCTGTTAAAAGCGAGGATCGGCGGCGGCGGTGGCGACTATTCTTGGATGAAATGATTCTCCACTCAGACATTTTCTCAGACAGACGTTAAACCAGAGGCTGCAATAAAATCATCTATACTAACTTTTTAAAAGTCATAGTTATGAAGCGAAGTTCTCAGAACCTTCTCCGTTAATCTCGCGGCGTTTGATCCGCTGTGATCGCGCCTGAAGGAGGAACTCTGGAGGTTCTTCAAGTGGCCGCGGGTTCATCCGCTGAGCGAGTGCAGGAAGTGACCCGGCAATCCTTTCATTGGTCCTCGTTTCCGAATCGTGAATGGAGGCGGCGAACACTCGGCGCTTTGTGTTTGTGCTCGGACGCCGGACTTCAGCGGGCGTCCCGTCGGAAACGGCGTAACCGCGGATTCTTTTTCTGAATGTTAAATGAGACGCTCTAATTGAATTATTTGTTTGTTTCAAATCTTTTAGTTTCTGTCTTAATGAGAACAAAATCGGCGACAAAAGGCTTGAGAACAAAATAAACAAAAGGAGAGAAAAAAAGGGAAAAGGCCAGGATGGAGCTCCTTCTCAGCCAGTAGCTCCTGAGTGCTCTCAGATGTAGCCGAGCTAATTAGCGCTCAGGCGAGTGGCACATGCGCTCGCATTCCGAGGGGGTCGTAATGAAGATGTTTACCAAACCCGACTGACGATAGCTCACAAAGGCTTTTAACTAGCCAGCAGGAGGAAACCTTTTTTCTTGCTTGGCTTGGAGAATGAAAGTTGTTCATTGAGTTTTCTGGGGGGGGGTTTTATTATAAGTGCAGATGGAACGTACCATAAAGGAGCTGAAACTGTGGGGGCCGGTTCTGTAAATGTGAGAACTTGTTGCTGCACGGCTTTTATTGGGCTGCTATCTGTAAATGGGAAAGTTTTTTTTGTGTCTATTACTTGCTGATAAACTGGTTTCATTAAGGAAAAACTAAAACGAGGCCGAGGGGGATATCCTCGGAAAGTCCCCGATCCCCTGTGTTGTACAAGCTGATTTAACTCCTCAAATTAAATGTGAAGTTTGTCCACAGTATTTTATGTTCAGAAGAAGCGCCCCCTACTGACTAAAGTATGAACTATTAGAGTAAAATATGATTTAAAAACATGAGAGTCGATTCATATTCACCAAATGTCGACTAAATCGGATCAACGGTTAGGTTGGTAGGTAGGTAAGTTATTTATAAAAAATGACTGTTTTGTGTAAAATACGATTTATAATAGAAAGATAAACTCTTGTTGATTCATTTGGACTGAATCGGAGAAACATTTGAGACATTGTTGCGCGAAAACGTTTGGAAATAAAGTTCCTCTAGTGTCCAAAATATACAACCGACCTTTCCCCAAATCAACCCAGTTCTTCCTCGCACTGAGGTCTATGTTGCTATGAACCTTGAAGATGATCCATGAAATAGTTTTGGAGTAATCACTTCATTTACTTAGAATACTGTAACTCCATTAATGCTTAATAATTACAATAAATTGAAGCTAAATCAAAATGCAGCAACAAGAATCCTCAAGGACAAGGCCACATTCCTTATTAAATTACATTACATCGTGGCGTTACATCGTGGCGTTACATCGTGGCGTTACATCGTGGCGTTACATCGTGGCGTTACATCGTGGCCTTATGATGCAACGTGATAATAACCTTCTTTACCTAACAATTGATAGGGAGGCTACTTTAACCTTTAGAATCCGACGATCACAAAAAATCACTTGTCTGAAAAAAAAAGAAGAAGAAAAAGCTGGTTGGAGCAGTGATGCCATCTTGTGGCTAAAGTTTAGAAGTGCTGTCTGGAAGTTTTGGTTAAGTGTCGATGGACAAATGAAAACCGGAGACAGAGAGTTCTAAAGTTTATGTATAATAGCGGTGAGGTGTGCCGTAAAAGTCAAAGACGGAGGTGGGACTGAATGAAGGATCGGCTCCAAGCCCCTTCTTGTTTTTCCTAGTACATCCATTTTCAGTTCATGTGACGGAGGAAGATGTGAAGGATGGGCAAAGACGGAACCAGATGATCCATTGTGGCGACCCCTGAAGGGAACAGCTGAGAAAGTTCAATCTGAATGGGTCCCTTTGAATAACAGTTCACAGGCCGCAAACACGTTTGCCAACCAAAACTGCGTCAACATGAGCAAATCTGAGAATGTTGTTTTTGTTAGTAAGACGTTTGGGGCATAAGTTCTGCCCGACGTTGACGCAACTCAGAACGACGAGCCAAATCACACAATTCACCATAGATCCTGAGCGGCGAGGGGGGAACTTTGGCCGCCATCGATATCAAAACATTTAAGGGTCGGAGTGTTGATTAACAGCTGCGGGAAGCTTCGATAATTCTTAGTTTGGTGGAGCCAACTTGGACGGAACCAACTTTGAGCCCAGTCTGACTGTTTTCAGACAGGATCCGGTGGAGGAGGTTGAAATTCCAACATGGCGTTATGTTTCACAGGGAAAGACATCAGATTGAACGGAGAAACTTTTTCTTTGCTGCCTTTGATGGGGTTTTTTTTTTTTTAAAGTTTGGGTATAAAACTTCCCCACGTCTAAAACGACGAGCGTCTAAAGTAGCTTAGCAGTAGCGAGGACAAATAAAAGAAGAAAGAGGGATCATAAAAGATAGAAATATATTTATTTGTGGTCTCGTCAGAGATCTAATAAGTCAAATAGTGAGTTCATTTTCCATCATTCTCCCAAAAAAAAAAAAAAAACCCAAGAAAAACAAGGGATTGATTGTGACTGGGTTCTGCCTGAAGGCTGTGTGCTCACCACGTGAAGTCCGACCGCAAACTCTCTCCGCTGCGATCCTTTTGGCTGTAGAAAAATGATATTATTTCATTATTCTGTTACTCTTGCACCATCTCACTCGCTGTCTCTCTTCCCGTTTTCTTTTTTTTCAGGGGCCAGAAGGGCCGGAGGGGCAGAAGGTAAGTCCAGGACCAGAACTTCTTGTTCCACTCGGAGTTAAGGACATCAGTTTTTCTCCCTGTCGAAACCCTCAACTTCTAGTCTAAACCAAATTCCACCAGGAGTCGGGTTGATATTTCGATGGTAGCTGCGCGCGAGTGGAGAATGAAACCGCGGCGAGGGTTCGAGATCGGGCGACGCGAGGCCGCTTACAGGACGATATAACAGGACAGTTTTAGAACAGCATTGGGCAGGAAAGAAAAAGGAGGTGAAAGAGAAGCAGGGAGATGGAGAACAGAGAGCTGTGTGCTGAGCTATTCATGGTCCCGGGCGGCGCTGATGTGGGGAACAGATGGAAGCCATATCCAGCCATCAGGTAGCTGCCAGTGTTTGTTCAGTGTAACTCAATCAGACACTTCCTGTCTGCGCCGTCATCTGTCGACAAGGCCTGCCGACGGCGGGGGAGGGGGAGGGGGGGTGGGGTCAACGATGACACACCGCCGCGTTAATGACTCATACGCCAGGCCCTTAAAGCGCCTCAATTAGATCCGCTGTCGGGGCGCCGTGTATAGCACGGAGGCACTTCATCGGTTATTCAAGCTTTCATCGCCTGCGTGATTGATTGGTACCGATATATCACGTCAATTAGAGTTTATATTTAAACTAAGTAAGTAAGAATATATGGTGTTACCTTTCAACCAGTCACCTGATTTTAAAAAAAGGAGTAGAAGAAGAAGTGAATTTCCCGAAAAGAACTCCTCAAATTAAATGGGACTCATTAATAATCTCAAACGGTCTTTACTGACTCTACTTAACTGTTTGTATGAGGTCATCAGTCTGTTCTAGGATCAGATCCCATACTGACTCTACTTAACTGTTTGTATGAGGTCATCAGTCTGTTCTAGGATCAGATCCCACAGTGACTCTACTTAACTGTTTGTATGATGTCATCGGTCTGTTCTAGGATCAGATCCCACAGTGACTCTACTTAACTGTTTGTATGAGGTCATCGGTCTGTTCTAGGATCAGATCCCACAGTGACTCTACTTAACTGTTTGTATGAGGTCATCAGTCTGTTCTAGGATCAGATCCCACAGTGACTCAATCATGAAAATAAATACAGTTAACTGGTTTTTCAGAGCTGTTCACAGATTTCCTTGTGACGATTCATTTTTGGACACGATTAAACAAAAGCTGTGTTTTCCACATAAGCTCCCCCTAGTGAGTAAAATAAGAACTACTGTAGAGGCACAATATAAACAAGATAATTCTCCTTGTTAACATTCATAAGAGCCATGTTGGACATAATTAGACGTGTGGTTGGGATGTGATGGTGTTTTTGCAACAAAAAAAAAACCCTAGTGGGTGAAATATGAACTATTAGAGTAAAAAAAGGATTTATATGAGATGGATCTCATGGAGTCGATTCGTCTGCACCAAATTCGGAATAAGTTGGACCAACAGTTGATAAATTACGGTCCAAAAACATTTGGAGATAAAGCTCCCCCTAGTGTTGGAAATAGAGGACTAAACTTTCCGAAAAATCAATCCAGTCCTTCCTCACACGAACGTTTGTTTAATAATTTTGGTGCACATTAATCGACTCCAGGAGATCCACTTTGTGTTTATCATATTTTACTGACTAGGGAAGCTACTTTCTTTTTTTTTCTCTTACAAAAAACAGTTCTCAGACATAACTTCCTACCGTTGGTCTCATTTAGTCCAAACTTACCTCATATGACCCGCCTGAAAGAGATCAAAACTTGTATTTTTATATTTCACTCACTATGGGGGCTTTTTTTTTTCCAAAAGAAAAATAATTTTTTTTTTTTACTGTTACTTCCCAACCATATGTCCGATTATGACGAAATTTAACTCGTATCAATTGACTCAAGGAAATCTGTCTCGATTTATTCCCGAGCTCAGAAAAAAAAAGTGATCTAAGGGCAGACTGCTGACTCCGTAGAAACAGTCATGTTGAGTCAAAATAAACTGTTTGACAGTCACCTTTAATCTGAGGAGTTCATCAAGGGGGGACTGCTTGTACAACGCAGGGGTTTAGGGGCTTTTCGGAGATATACTCTTGATGTCGGGGATGGCAGCGAAGGGTGTGGCCGTCAATCAATACACATCCATCATAATATAAACGTCCTCAAACGTGAATCGCTCCTGAAACAAACTACAGATTTATGTCTCGACAATAAAGGGAGCTGCGTTTTAAATCAATATTCACTTCCCCTCCTTTCCCTTTCACAACCTCTGTTTGACATCTACTGTTCTCCCCCCCCCCCCCCCCATGTTCCTCATGAGTAAAGAACAATTACCTCCGTGAGGGGCCTCTAAGGGTTAATTAAGCCAGGGGTCCATAAAACCCTAACGTAAGAGCTGTCTCCCTCCTCCGGTTGATGCTTCGCAGAGAAAGTCTCGGCACACAAGTCTTATTGTCCCGTCCCGTCCCCCCCCCCCGATATCTCCCATGGTAACTTTGTGGATCTTATAATATGACACGCAGCATTTACTTTGGCCGGGTTTTTCCTTTGGATCAGCACGCTCCGGGGTCGGAGTGGTTCCCGAGGCGGGGGCGGGGGTGGGAACAACAATAGGCAGGTCTGTTCCGATGCGCTTATGTGGGCTCAACCTCTGAGAGCAGGACACTTTTGTTTATGACATTATAAAAGTGCTTTGTCCTCTCGCGCTGTAAACCATAACTGGGCTCTGACTCACGCCTCCAGCTTTCCTCACCGCTGAGTTACGGTGGGATCGTTGAATATGACGTCACCCCACCTGGAAAAACCGTGTGTTTTATTTTCTCAGGGTTCCATCGGGCTTCCGGGCGTCCCAGGTGTGGACGGACTGAAGGTGAGTGGACCGGTAGAAAGAGGAATGTAAACCACAGGTGGGATTTTAATGACCCTCCGTCTAGTTGTTTACGGCCGTTTTCAGGGATTTTTGGAAGATTCCGACAATTATTTTATCGCGTTATATCCTTGGGGAGATTTTCTGATTCTTCATATTAGCGCCACAACGATTTCATCGATCATTTTAAAAATTTATGCCCAGATAGACCTTAGTGTGAGGAAGGACTGTGTTGATTTTGTGTAACGTCAGTTGTATTTTTCAAACACTAGGAGGAGCTTTATGTCCAAAAAAAACATTTTCGAGCCATAATTTCGCAACCTTTTGTCCAATTTAGTCCAGATTAAGTCTTTATGATTAGACTCAAGGGGATCTATCTTCTATATATCACGTTTTACTTTAATAGTTCAGATTTTACCCACTAGGGGGAGCTTTTTTAAGAAAAACACATTTTTTTCCAGACGTATCTTCCTAACCGATTTATCTCAGACTTGGTGCATATGAATCAACCAATCAAATGTATATATTTTATTTTCCTCTAATAGTTCATATTTAACTCCCTTCGTCAAGCTTCTTTTTTTTTTTAAACTTTATGTATACTTTTTTTTTTTAGATTATAGACATTTGAGGAGTTCAATCAGATTGTGGGATTGTTTGTACAACGCAGGGGATTGGGGACTTTTCGGGGATATAATCAGCGTAGATGTACTTCAGTTATAAATTGTTTTTCGGGGTAAAAACAGAACAATCCGGTTATGGTCATAAAAACCCAATTATGAAGAAATAGATGAAAAAATTTGATTTCATTTAACTTTTTAATTAAAAAAAAGTTTCATGATGAAGTCAGTTCCTTTCTGTCTGTTTCAAAAATGGTTGAAAATTAATTATGATCACATAAAGGGCTACTCCCCCGCCCCCTCCTCATTAAAATCAAATCAAAATCTTTGAATGTTCAACATTTTCTCCTGGATCATCATGAAACTCGCTGTAAAATAAATTAAAACCAGATTTCTGGGATCATTCGGGAGAAAATCTTCAAGTCATGTCAGTTAATTTGTGGATTTAAAAAACAGCAGTGTGAAGCCAAAAGGAGAACAAGTTCAAACTAATTCATACAAATAATCACAATCAAGGCATTAAAGCAAATAAAACATATTCATTACAAATAAAAAGAAAACAGCTGAGTCGTAGAAACTCGAGTAAATTAGAGTGAGACAATGAAAGAACGGGATCGGAGGTCGTCACAAATACTTTCTACAAAGGAAAGCTGATAGTCGACTTCAGCGCATACAATCCAAAAACAAAGATGTGTTTTTCATTTCATCCCATAATATTCAGGGATATTATGGAATCATCATCCCCACCATCGCAGATCATACATGTTAAGGCAATAACTCAAAAACTACTTCGTGGATCATTTCCAGGTTTAATACCCACATAGAGCGTAGTGAGAGGAAGAACTGGATTGATTTCTTTTTTTTATGGAAAGATCAGTTGCATGTTTCTACCACTTGGGGGAGTTTTATCTCCCAAATCACAGTTTTCAGGCCAGAATTTCTCAACCTTTGGTCGGATTCAGTCCAAATTTGGTGCATATGAATCGAATTCAGGAGATTTATCTTTTTTTCGTGCCGTATATAAATAAAATAATTAATATTTTACCCACTAGAGGGAGCTCTTATACGAAAACACAGTTTTTTGAACATAACTTCTCAACCGTCGGTCCGATTTAGTCTAGATTATAGGCATATGAACCACCCCAAGGCGATCTAAGTTGTTAAGATATATATTATATTATAATTATATATGTTTTACAGTTATTGTTCATAATAGACTAAAAAAGGGGCCTTTTTTAAAAAACCTAAAACAAATTTTTTTTTTTACTGTTACCATTATTTTTCCGTATTGCCTCTTATGATTCCAATCATCTTATTTATATAATTTTCACCTTAATACTTACTATTTTACTTAATTAGAGGGAAACTTTTGCGTAAAAAAGTCAATTTCTCCTCCGTAACTTCCCAACCAACAGTCCAGTTGTGTCTAAATGGGAAATCCGACATGTTAAATGTATTTATCTTCATCCTTGAGTCACTATAGGATCCCATCTTAGAGCGTTTACACATAACAAAAATGATTTTTAATATGTCCTCATTTACTAAAGTGTTAAAGTGTTTCGTCTTTAATTTGGGGATTTTGAGAATTCGTCCGCCATCCCAAATACCTTCAATGTAAAGGTTTGACCTTCAGCTGAAACTCTTTTACTACTTCATTCATTTGCATATTTGAAAGTATAAAGAATCTATTTCTTAAGAAGATCAGAAATAAAGATGAAGTCATGCGTCATTTTACTGAAAGAAGCTCAAACAAAAAAACATTTTCTGCTGCAGAGAAACTTCACTTTTCTCTCTTTTCAGCCGAACGACATCTTTAAATTCAGTCTGAAGATGAAAATGTTCCTTCGCCAGAACCGTGAGAGAAAAAAAAACAGAAAAGAAAATGAGTTCATAAAGAAAAAAAACCCTCCATCCACACCTGAAAGCGTTTTATCTTCAAAAGCTCTCCCTTTAACACACTTACACTTTTCATCAAACCTTTATGCTCTCGCTTTGCTCTTTTTTTTTTTATATTAGAAAAGTTCTGTCATGCATTCTGACAATTTCAAAACCACTATCCTATTTAAGGGGGGGGCAGAAAAAACCCCAAAAGAACCCTGCGCTGCGTCTCCAAGTCTAAAAAACCCACAAAGTACAGTTTCAAGCTGCGTCTGATTCTGCTCGCACTCTCGCCTCTTTTCTCCATTTAACCCCCCCCACAAAGCCAAGAGGGGGAGGACGGGGTTCAGGTGTTGCAGAAGAGGAGTTAAAGGAGGCGCATAATTACTACGGGACGCTCAAAACAACAATGAACGCCGCCGCCGCGGTGGTTTGATTGGCACCGTCTTTTGGACTATCCAGGATGCACTTAAGACTGAAGTGGATCGGCCCACATGGCCGTAACACAAACCAGAGTGGAGAAACTTCATTATTTCATTTTTTTTTTTGGAGGGAAATCCATATTGACTCTGGAGACAGAGAAAGCAGCAGACCTTAATTCTTTACTTGTGTAAGGAGGCGGGTTTCCATCACCCATGAAATAGAACTCTGGTGCCGAGCGGCGCGCTCCTTAAACAGAATCCGTTACGGCGTGTAGCTGTCACTCACGGAGGAGAGCTGGAATCCGACGGCCGCGGCCGCGACAGGTTGACTGGCGGGCGGCTTATTGATCCGAGGGAGATAGCCGCTAAAAGCAGCCGAGTGGCTAATTCAAGCCCGATCGGGCCCAGATGAGGAGTTTTTAATCAGACTCCATCATCATTGTGGAGATGGATTATGGTAATTAGGTCCAATCACTCCCATATGTGGGACGATGATCAGAGTCTGGCGTTCAGGAGTTTGTAGCTGCGTCGTGAAAACGAAGCGTTGTAGAAAAATGAAAATGACAATAAACCATGAAAAAAAAAAAGGGGGGGAGGAGGATATAGATACCATGACCCAGATTTATCTACATATGGCCAGAGTTAGTGAGCCTGTTTATTTGTGGTTTAGATCGCGGGTTGAGGAAAACATGGTTCTCCTCTATATATATAAAAAAAAGGCTAAACTGCAAAAACAGTCAATATTAGAAAAAAGTCAAATTTTCTTCAATTTTCATCAAATTTCAATTTTCAAATCAAAATTTTTTGCACGTCTAGAACTCCTAAAACAAGCAAAAATATTTATTATATTTATATTTATGATTCGCTGTACCGGACCTGAACACAGGACAAAAACGTTATCATTTTATAATCATTAATCCTGTATTAATCACAATATGTCGGCCCCTCCCTGAGGAGAGCATGTGTCGGGGTTCAGTTCCTAATTCTAAGTTATTTAAAGCGATTTATTTCAGATCGATTCACCTAAAAATAGTAAATGAGTGTTTTAGTCCGTTCATCCATGATTACAAATGATGGACTTAAAAGCTTACGGTAAGACAATAATTGTTTTATTACTTAATCTTCTTGGATATTACGCCAACCACCGTTGTTCATCGTTAAAACTGGTAAGAACCAGCTCAAGATTAGCCGGGCCCATTAACTAAACGTGTTAAAGCATGTAAATGCTAAAGAGTAAGGGGCCGAGGATAGAGCCCTGGGGTACACCTCAGGTCAAAGGGCCCAATGAGGAGGACACATTCACCTAACTAGGTGAATCTTTCCTTTTTTGGGCATTTTCAAGCATGTTAGGACTTACTAAAACAGAATTATGTAACTCGATGGAACAAAAATGAAATAAAGCTTTATTGAAAGTTTGAGTTAATGGAATTGACGTTGACTGTTTTCCATGAAACACAAAATGTCATCGATAATTTGATGTTTAAAGAAACATGCTTGACCAGACCAATTTTTTCATTTCATGGTGAATTTAGAGTTTAAGATATTAAGTTAGTAAGTTCCAAAAAAGGAAAAAAAATATGAATTATGGAAATTCTATCCGGAGCATGTGGAGAGTCCGTTACTGACATCAAAGTGATAAATATACTGGACCTGATGCATGTGATGGATAGAGCAACGGATAGATGGATGGATGGATGGATGGATGGATGGATGGAGGGACAGATAGACAGATAGAGCAACGGATAGGTAGACAGACAGACATAGATAGAGCGGCAGATAGATGGGAGGATAGAGATACAGATAGATAGATAGATAGATAGATAGATAGATAGATAGATAGATAGATAGATAGATACAGCGACAGATAGATAGAGCGACAGATAGGATAGATGGATAGGTAGAGCGACGGATAGATAGATGGACAGTTAGAATGATAGACAGTTGGACTGATAGAGCGATAGATGGGTTGATAGAGTGACGGATAGGATAGATGGATGGATAGATAAATGGACAGATGGATGGATAGATAGATAGATAGATAGATAGATAGACAGATGGACTGATAGATGGATGGACTGATGGACTGATAGAGTGGTGGATGGATGGATGGGTAGACAGATGGACTGATAGATGGATGGACTGATAGAGCGATAGATGGATGGACTGATGGACTGATAGAGTGGTGGATGGATGGGTAAAAAGATGGACTGATAGATGGATGGACAGATGGAATGATAGATGGGTAGATGGATGGACTGATAGACAGATGGACTGATAGACAGATGGGATGATGGACAGATGGGATGATAGACAGATGGACTGATAGAGCGATAGAAGGGTGGATGGATGCATATTGCTGAAGCAGACACTGTCTGAATGTCATGTGATCCATAGGGGGATCTTGGAATTCCGGGTCTGGACGGTGTTCCTGGATCAAAGGTCTGCTGCACACGTTCTGTGTTTCTCTTCTTCTCACCTCACAACAACAACATATTTATATATAGACAAATGTCCCAAAATCATCTGTGATTCTTTTTCCTTCCTGCCATCAAAGAAATCTTTTTTTCTTTCTTTCTTCTTTTCAACATTTCTGGTCTTATCGACCGTCTCTGACTGTCTTTATTTATTTCTACATATCGTCCCTTCAAACAAAAAACTTCTGTATCTTCGTATTCATCATATTGAGAATGATCCCTTCACGGCTGATAGAACTGTGAAAAACGATTCTGTGAAGTCTGAACGATTTGAGATTTCACGAGGTACCACTTAACAAAAATACCTTTATTAAGAGTTTTTAAAGGGTTATAACTAGTTTACTAACGCCGCTGTGAACTCTTTGATGAGCTGCTTTCACTGGTCAGATCTAGAGACGAACAGAGACGTGTTGAGGGCCAAATAGTGAGCACATAGTTTTATTTATATACGTTTAGTCTCAGAATATAAAATGCTGCATCAGCATGATTTAACCCAAATAGTGAACCCGCTTGTTATTTTTAGTATTATTTCCCGGAAAGGTTGAGGATGTTATGGAATCTGCCGTTCCCCTGGAGATCCTTCATGTTGGAACCTTAGTGCGAGGAAGAACTGGATTGATTTTGGGAAAGATGAGTTGCATATCTTTGCCACTAGAGGGAGATTCCAGGCCATCATTTCTCAACCAGAGATCTATCGTTCATATTTTATATTTTACTCTAATAATTCATGTTTTACTCACTAGGGGGAGCTTCTTCTTTTTTTTTTGTATAAGAAACACAGTTTCTTGTCGGTAACTTCCCAACCATGAGTCTTATTCCGTCTAAATTTAGCTCCTGTGAATCGACTCCAGGAAATCTGTCTCGTTTTATTCCTGAGCTCAGAGAAAGTAGTTAACTCGATTATAAATTAAATGTATTATTATTATTATTATGATTATTATTATTATTATTATTTATCCTCATTATTCAAGTAGCTTGAGTCAATATGGACCGTTTGAGATAACTAATGAGTCACATTTAATTAGAGGAAGTACAACGCAGGGGCGTTGAGGGCTTTTGGGGGGGACGTACCCTTGCTGTGGGCTACGACCGTGTTCCTAAATGCTTATTAAGTGTTTACAACCTACTTATAAACTAGTTATAACTGCTTTATAAAGGTATTCTTACTATGAGGCGGTACCTTGTTTTCTCCCGTCAGACCTGTGTTACAGTTTTAAATATAACCTTCCAGGTTTTTGTCTGGGAGGGAGAAAAAAACGTAATCTGACTTGAATTTAACCCCGGATACAATCTGACCCTTAGTTAGCTGCCATAATTCCCCAGACGAGCCTAAACCCCCTCCCCCCCCTGAGCTTTCCGTCTTTAATGCTCTGCTTTCTCTCCCTACAGGGTGAACTGGGAGAACGAGGTGAAAAGGTAAAGTGATCATTCAGATCAACCCTTCGTTATCGTCATCATCAGTCTCGATGTCTCACCAGGTGGGAGAGACCGCGGAGCCACCGTCGCGTTAAAACCGCTAGCTAGCTCTGCTTTTACTTTGAACAACTCTTGGCCTTGTTTTTTAATTCTCAAAGATGACTCCCTTCTGAGATTTGGCCATCAGTCATTCAGTGAGTCACACAACTGAACCAAGTTCCTCCAACAAGCAGAACTTGGGAGGAGACCAAAAACTGAACCCACACAATAAACCCAGTGAGGAAAAGCAACCTTATGCTCCATTCCACCAGTTTAATGGAGCCTTTAGTCACAGTTGTTGGATGGCGGCGGGCGGGAGACGTAAGCGCTGACGGTTGAGAGAGACATGCTGGAGGAGGAGGAGGAGGAGGAGGAGGAGGAGGGGGGGGGGGGGGTGGTGATGACTCCCATGTTCTTCATCAACCACATAACTGGCCTTCGGTCATGTTTTTTCCTTCGAGTCCGATCCCTGAACTCACCTGTTTCTCTCTAAAGACATCGGTGTTCTCCTAGTCATCGGCGCCAAAGGTGAGTCAGGTGACCGTCGGAGGATCAGCTGACTGCGGGAACACGGCTCAGTAGATTATTATTACGGCATGAGTTCACTTTTCTTCCCTAATATTTATAAAACCCTAAAAAGGAGAGGAATATTATGTCCACCTATAGACCTAATTATAGACCTAATTTGAGGAAGAATTGGATTGATTTTTGGGGGGGGGAAAGTCAATTTCGGTGTCATATTTGGTGCATTTGAATCGACCGGAGGAGATTAATGTTGTAAATGTAACATATTTTACTCTCATAGTTCATATTTTCAGTCAGGGACAATATTTGTACAACGCAGGGGATTGGGGGCTTTCCCCGGCATTACCTTTTGATTTGGGAAACAACAGCGTAGTTTCTCTGAAGCAGGGGTCTCAATCTCAGATCCGTTTAATGTTACTAGAGAATGTTTATGAATGTTTCTTTTTTTAATTTCCATTAGTTATAAAGTAAAATTTTAAATTTATCCTTTAAATTTAAATTTGTTCTTTGCAAAATACCTGGAATTTTTTTTTTTTCTTGGAAAGTCGTTGTTTTTTGGTCAGAAACGAAAAAAAAGTTGTTGTTTTTTAATAGGCTATCTTACATTTTTTGTGCTTTGCGTTACTTTCATTATAACTCCTCCCACCACATTTTTGAGCCGCAGCTTTAAAATGCTAATGCTTAGCTTTTATTCCGATCCTGACTTTGTACTGTAATATTTTCCAACCATCGGATTTCAAATCCTTGGAGTTCTGGCTATCGTGCTCACATTTAGTCGAGATAAATGAAACTCTCTCCGAAGGATAATGAGCCTTTATTTCATGCGGAGCCAGGCGTGTTCATCTAAGTTGTTGTTGTTGGCTTTGGTGGCTAGCTAACTAGCAGCAGGCGTATTCAGGAACAAAAAACAACATCGGCTGTCGGCAGGATCTTTCTCCCCGTGTTTCCACATCCCATACTGGGATGTTTCTTCAGGACACGGATCTTTTTTCTGCAAAGTCGGTTAATATTAGCTGCAAACATGCAAATATCGGCTGTAGACACGCAAACAAGAGATGCCAACTTGCTAACAGTGGCTGTAAACATGGTCAACATGCTAATATTAGCTGAAAAAGATGCTAATAGTGACTATAAATGCAATTTTTTTACTATAAACATTCTAGCAGCAGCAGCTGTCATAATAATATTAGTTGTAAACATGCTAACAGTGGCTTTAACATGCTAACAGTTGCTGTAAACATGCTAATAGATGCTTTAAACATGTAAACATGCAAACATGAGATGGAAACTTGCTAACAGTAGCTGCAAAAATGCTTACTGACTGTAAACAGGCTAACAATGGCTGTCAACATGCTATTATTACCTGGAAAAAAAGCTAACAGCAGCGGCAAACATGCAATATTAGTTGTAAACATACTAACAGTGGCTTGCTAACACTAGCTGCAAACATGCCAACAGTGGTTGTAGATATGCTTATTGTAACTGCAGACATGTTGAGCTGCAAATTTGCTAACAGTGGCTGCAAATATGCTAACGGTAGCTGTAAACATGCTAACATTAGCTACCATGCTTACAGAAGCGTCAATCCTGCTTACATGGCTGCAGACACCCTAAGGGCTTTCGTGGCGGTTCTAGAGGGGAACCCTGGGAATCATCAGTCGTCAGTTGTTGACTATAGATGTTTGCAAGACGTTTCATGGCCGTTAATCCAGTATATGTGGAGATATTTCAGCCGATAGAGCCTCACCGCTGGCATGGCTAGAATTCAACCACAGGAGTTCTTCTGTGAGTTCAAACAATCTGACAATCAGTGTTGAGCTTAAATTTATATTTCATCTGCCTCACTATTATTTCCTGCCATCAACTGACCGAGTTTCTCTTTGTGGTTTCATCACAGGGTGACATGGGTGAAGACGGACCAAAAGGTGACATGGGAGAAAAGGTGCGTAAATTCCACTTTTAGCTTTCAAGCTCTTGGAGCGTTCGGCTTGAAAACATGAAAAAAGAATTTAATGTCAACCACCTGAGGAAAGGTCACGGCAGCCGCACCTTATACGTAGACTAAGCACTTGAAAAGGGGCACCGAAGCGCGGGGGAGGGGCACCAGGTCGGCTAAGGGGTCATTGCGTCAGTAAAATAACCAAGATCCGCTTCAGTCACAGCAACATCCTGGTACTTGTTGTATCTTCTGCGCTCAAAGTGGGCGTAATGAACCTTTAATGTCCCGCTCAACTGTTTGGTGGAACACAATTTGAGTCACTATTTCTTAGAGAAAATTGGGCCTGAACCTGTTTGTAATATGACCAAATAAAATCTATTAAGGGTCAAATAGTGTTTTTTTTTCTCCAAAATGTTAAGTTGATCGGATTTTTTTATTTTTTTTATTTACATGTGTGGCCAAATTATTTCTCATTTTATGATTAATTTATTGTAGATATTAAATTATAATATGACCCGAAGAAATTAAATATGCAAAGAAAGATTTTTTTTTTTTTTTACTGTTTAATTTCTTTTTTTAATTGTTGTTTTTTGAATGAATCTGGAACCGTTTTTCACCAGGCCAGTTTGTCAAGTTGGGAAACTTCTTCGCTTTGTGAAGCTGAAGTAATAGATTTAAGTTTTTTCTCCAGAAGCGTTTTCCTTTTTCTTTTTTTTTTCCCCCTGGGAAAGATTTTCTTTTTTTTTTGTCTAAGTTCACGGACCTTCCCAGAGACGGATCCCGAGTCCTACACGGGATTTTCTGTTATTATTTCTGATAAAACCACATATATTAGCCTTATTTTGCACCGGGGGACCTCACGACAAACCGTGTGAGCGCTCCTCGACATTTGAGACACGAAAACGATTATGGATTCGAATACATTTTTTCTCTCAAACCGTCGCTTCAGCTTCACGT
Source organism: Lophius americanus (assembly GCA_037951165.1). NCBI lineage: Eukaryota > Metazoa > Chordata > Actinopteri > Lophiiformes > Lophiidae > Lophius > Lophius americanus. The sequence goes on along the minus strand of JBBDHG010000065.1, from coordinate 3,663,548 downwards.
CTTCTCTTGAACGCATCGCCGGCGGCTTTGGTGCCAAAAAAACGGTTTCAAAGAACGAGACAGAAAACGCAAATGTTACTGAAGGACCGGCAACGGCGTACTTAAGATGTCTCTGCCAATTTATGGTTGTTCAGCTGAGAGCAACTTTGATAACTTCTCACTTTATGGTTATTCTGATTTTCTGAAACGCGGCTGCCAAGAAAAGACACAGTTTGAGAGGAACAGATGCGGGACGTCCTCCGTGGAGAAACAAAAAACCACGGGGGGAACCGAAGGGGAGAACGGAGGGTGATAAAAGTTTGCGGCCCGGGAGCCGCTTTGATCCGCTCGACCTTTACGGCGTTCAAATGAAACAAAAAAGAAAGAAAAAAAGGATTTTGGCAGGAGGTATTAAAAAAAAGAAGGAAAAAAAAGATAAAGTGTAAATGAGTACCGCGGGAATTTAGACTTCTGTAGCCGTCGGTCACCTGCTACTCGTTCTTCGAGAGCGAAAGGCAATAAAACGAGACGGATTGTCCAGAAAAAACTGGAAATGGTGACGATTTTGGTTGTTATGGTTGGGATTACCTCACAACGTCTTCATCAGGGCATAAATGGGATTTTCTAATAAGTGATATAATGGGGGCATGTAGACCTTAGAGCGAAGAAGAGCTGAGATGATTTTGGGAAAGGGTAGTTATATGTTTCCACCACTAGGGGGAGAGTTATCTCCAAAAGTTTTATGTTCATCGTTTCTAAACTGTTTTTAAACCGATTTTGACCAGAATTTGGTGCATATGAGTCGAATCAAGCTGATCCATCGTGATTAGATCGGATTTTACTGGATTAGGTCATATTTTACCCACTAGGGGGAGCTTTTCAATGAAAATCTCTTCTTTTCTTTTTTTTTGGACATAATTTCAATCAGGGGGATCGTTTGTACAACACAGGGGATTGGGGGCTTTTCAGGGATATACCACTGCTTTTGCGGACGAAGGTTTAAGCCTAGTTTACGTGTGTAGCTAAAGCCAACTGTAAATTTAAAGTAGCTGAGTAAGAAACAACTAGAATCTCTCATCAGCCATAACATTATAACCACCTGCCTGATTTTAATTTTCATGAGATCTATTTTGTACATATCGTTACTTAAGTTTGTATTTTACTCACTATGGGGAGCTTTCGTACAAAAACACTGTTTTCGGGTCTTGAATTCTTCACCGTCGGTCTGATTTAGTCCAAACTTGTTGCACACGAATGGACTCAATGAGATCCAACTTGTTTGTTAATATTTTACTCTGTTTATAACGGTTTATATTTTGCTCGCTAGAGGGAGCCGCTTTTCGGACATCACCAGTCATTTTAGGAGTCCAATCACGGGGATTTGATTGTACAATGCAGGGGATTTGGTGCCTTTTCAGGGATGTAGGCCTAGTTTTTTCAACGGAGACATAACTCCATATAAACTCAGACGTCTTCAACATGTGTCAGACGCATCAAGCTTTGATCGAGTCTTCAGTGCGAGCGAAAAATGTGTCTTATGCATCATGCATGTACGCCGCCTCACAGGCAGCCTCCTGTCATCAGATTTGTGCGTTTGATCAATTGTTCCCCCCCCTTATATTTTGGTTTGACTGGTGGAAGAGGAAACCAGAGAGCGGAGGGGACAGAGGCCGTTAAGAACATCTCTGGTCTTTCATGCAGGAGACGCCAAAGTTAACAATACGCAGCACGCACTGCGGGGAAAATGTGGGGAACACAGGGCGAGAGGTGAGGCGGCAAAAAGTGTGTGTGAGTGTGGCGAGCAGAGACCCCAGAGAGTGCAGAAGGAGAGGAAACGGTCCTTCAAGCAGTACAACCGGGCTTTGCGTGATACAAAGAGGGAGTGTTTTGATAGCGGGGAGATTCTTCACTTTAAAAAAAGAAAAGACACCATTTATACGACTATCTGGATCATATCTGACCAAGAAATGTTGATAAGATGCAACAGTTTAAATGCTAAATATGCCGCTATGTTCAAATTGTATATAGAAATATCTGGGTGCACCCATCAAGACCTGTGGTTTGGGAGTCAGAGTCTCTCCCTCTTTCCTACTTCCAACATTTCAACATCAAGGACAACATGTTCACTTTCTGCCGATTACATAAAAACAAATCAAATCAAATTTTGTTTATATGGCGCCAATTCACAACAAAGGTTTTCTCAGGGTGCTTTCCACAATGAGCAGATCTGGACCCGACTCTTTATTCATTTTCATTCACAGACCCAACAAATTCCTCCATCAGAAAGTACTTGATGACAGTGGCGAGGAAAAAGTGCCTTTTAACTGGCAGAAACCTAGAGCGGATCCAGAGCTCGGGGTGGACGGCCTACTACCGTGATGGGTTGGGTTAGAAGAGAGAGAGAGATGGAGAGAGGGCGAGAGAAAGTGCTAGAGAAAGGGGGTGCAAAGGAGAGGGAGAAGGTGAAAGAGTGTGAGAGCGGGGAAGAGAGAGGGGGTGGGATGGGGGTGGGACACAGACATGTCTTGCAACTGACTGACGGGTTATTCCCTTCATCTGTCGCTGGTTATAATGTTATGGCTCATAAGAGTAATTCTCTCCTCCAGCGTTTGGAAGCTCATTGATTGACACAAGCTTGGGAATGAAAATGTTGTTTTGACTTTGGTCATCCGATCCACTGCTTCTAAACTTTATTGATTTTCTATTGGTGCCCCGGCGTCTGACTCCCAGACAAGAAATAATCTTCCAGCCGCTGGTTTTTCAGTAAAAAGAGTTTTTTTTAAATCACCGAGCCTTAGATGTGTTTCATCCGTTTACCACATTATAACGGCAAAGACGGCTTATTCCTTCATCGGTTTCCTAGGTCAGGTGTGGGAGGGGCCTAACAGAGGCTCTTCAGTAGCATAGAGCCCAGTAGGTCAGGTGTGGGAGGGGCCTAACAGAGGCTCTTCAGTAGCATAGAGCCCAGTAGGTCAGGTGTGGGAGGGGCCTAACAGAGGCTCTTCAGCAGCTCTGATTTTTTGCTCCTATGTGACTTTTTCATGCCGACTCATTCCAGCGATACAAGTGTTGTACGTTTATGGTTTTGAGCCCAACTCCTCGGTACTCTAGGATGAATAACCAGCTCCTCCGGGCTTTGGGTTCGGGCTGAGTTTGGCGCCGCGAGGGAAAAATCATTGATCAGATAAAATCTAGTAAAGTATAAATCATCAGCCCATTTCTGAACCCTGAGGCGTTGAAGCACTTTGTTGTTTGATGTTACACCGCTGTGATGCCTTCACGACCGACCCTGAAGTGCAAACGTTTCCAGCCAGCAGGCACCGCCGGTCCATCTCTGACCTCATTGAAATCACGCCATCACCGCAGCTAAAGGCTTTAGTTCTAAACCATTTACTTCTAATGCATTCCGCCTAAGTATTTAACTAGCTGTGAAATTTAACGGTAACTCTTCTTTCTGAAAAAACGTCGGACCTTGGAGATAGGAAAATGCTTGAATTAAAAAAAAGAACATTTCAAAGTAAACCCGAGTGAACCCTTGAATTGATTCCGGGGAGCTTAGGGCCCGGGAGTGCTTGGCTCCGGCTGGTGCCACGGTGGTTGGTATAATTTTTGATTCCTAAGATACGGTCCAAGCTCTCCAGAACTGGCTGCTTTTCAACGGTTGGCAGGGGCCTCCGTTTTGCCCCGGGAGTCATCATAATCTGCGTTTCCTCGTATGGATGCTCTAACTCAGAGGGCTGAGTCCCAATCGTCTGAGGCCGCCAAATTCGGTCACTAATGACCGTAATATTAAGCAGGAGTCGCGTTTTTAAGGCCTGCGGTGACGTTTGAATGCTTTTGTTTTGTCACAACTTTGTCTCGGTTCCACTTCCTGCGGATTAACCCTTTAATGACCTGCTGAACTGTTTGGTTGAGCTCATGTATATTTACATATGTGCAACAAACCAGCGTTCATAGACGCTTATAAACGTACAAATACAAATACATATCGTCGTCTTTTTTTTGCTTCTTTATGAAAAATGTGACTGAACCTGTTTTTAAAAATTACCCAGTGGAAGCTTGTATGTGCCAAACAGTACGGGTCCAAGGGTGGAGCCCTGGGGGACACCGCGGAGGAGGAGGCGTGAACCGTGGATATAGAGAAAGTCCTACATTAAAAAATCATATTTTTTGGGATATTAAAACATGTGAGGACTTACAGAAACACAATTATGTAACTTCATACAACCCAAAAGGGTCAAATAATTTCTAAAAAGTTGAGCTAATCCAATTAAAACCAACTTTTTATGTAAAATACAAAATGTCCTTTTGAAATAATTATATCAATCTTTTTTAATTTTACCATTTAAAAGCATTCTGGTCAAATTATTGGTCATTTTATGGCACACCTAAGATCATAAATTAACGAATGCCTCAATTTTACCAGACTTTTTTTTATTCTCTCTGTCTCTAAAGGGTTAATCCTCCTTGTTTATATTCCGTCTCACTCGGCGAACAGATGGAAAGCGTCCGGATTTATCACGTATAAATTATGAGACTGTCCAGCTATTATCTCTAAATGACGATATATATATTCGGTGACAGCGCCGGCTGCCTGTTAAAAAAAAAAACGCGGAGACGAACTCCGTCCTGCTCCACTCTGTGGTTAACAGGCTTTCGCCTCGCCGTGGTAATTGGTCCAATTGGGCCATTTCAGCACTCTGTGTCGCACCTCAGCTCACCTCCCAGCTCCACCGCATTTTCCGTCTCATCTGACTTGAGTTTGGGATGGATTAACATCGGGGGAAAGTCTCACCGGGGCTCTCGGGCCCGGCTGTCGCTCGCGCCGGGGTCCGACGTGACGGAGAGCGTGAGAGGGATTTATCGGATCGGCAGCGGGGAAGTGAAGCGTTAATTGCGTCGGGTAGCATCCTGCGATAATTGGTTTCACGTGGCTTTTCGGATTTTTTCTTTTTCTTTTATTGCTCCCGATATTAACTCCCTGATGGGGAAGAAATTTAATCGTTTTAAGTTAGATGATTTAGATATATTCCGTTTTTTTGGGCGAGATTGAGTCCAGATGTGAGGCGTTGTCACGCGCCTCGGTCTGCCAGGAAGCGACAGGTGTAAAACGGCGCTGAGGCTGAATCGACCGAAACACACGAAGCTACAAATAACGGGCTTCTTTATGCAGTTTGGCTTTTATTATAAAGATTACGTCGACCACAAAATGACATTAGTGTCACTTTTTTAAAGTGTTTGACCGAAAATCCATTTTCACTGTCGTGATTTTTACACGTTTCTGATTTGTCTCCTTTTACAGTGTAATGTGAGGTTTTTCACTTCTAGCTGTAAACATCCCATCTCTTAGATCTCCTGTTCCCTTAATGCATTTAATAAGAAAAGAAAAAATATCAAGTGTTAAGATAGAGAAAGAGCCCCCCCCCCCTCTTTTTTTTTTGGTGTAGCTATAAACGGTAACAGTTTACAGTCGGCACACAGAAAAGAAAAAATTGCCGCAATTAAACCGGCCTTGTGTGCAGTGCATCGTAATGACGCCCATAAAACGCTGAGGGCGAGAGGCGTTCCTTCTGCAACTTCTGAGCAGAGCACATGTGAGGAGAAACCACAGAGTCGACTGCAGACCTAAAGACCCCCGCTCTCTGTTCCCAGCCAAAACCCCATAATTACACTTATTGGCCTTTTGTTTTTATGTATGTTTTTACTGTAAACTGCAGAAGTAATGCAATCCGTAGGATTAGGACAGGACCGGCTCTTCGTGTCTGGAAACATGTGATGTAAGTAGCTGAGATACCGAGACAGCAGGTTTGAATTAGCGACGTTAGCACAACGCATCTACGTGTGTTTCTTCATTGTGCTGTTCGCTCATGTCATCGCCGGGCTGCAGCTGTGATCCGAGTGCAAAAACAGTCAAATAATTCCCAGTCCTCCTCCCCTCCGACGTGAGCGAGAAGAAGCCTTCAGTCTGAACACTTCTTGGAACGGCGGCCGTCGTTCTAATTCAATTTTCAGACATGTTTGTCCGGCAGCGGTTATGAAACTCTGTCCTTCATTGTTCAGAAAAAACAAAACAACCATGGGCATCTTTCATAGATTTGCAAACGCACTTTAATGTGAAGCTCTGTTGTGACCTCATGCAAAGCTCCAGCGAGTTTTCTAGTAACCTCAGTCAACTTCTAACTTTCACATTTCCTTTTTTTTGACCTTTTTTAGGGGGATTCTGGCTCCTCCGCCGCTGGCATCAAGGTAAGAGTTAAAGTTAACGTTTGTTTGAATGTCACTCAGCATTTATCCCCGAGTAAGGAGCTCAATACGACAGCGAGTGCAATAGGAGTGACAGGTGGGTTCAAGTGGGAGGTGGGACTGCATCAAGGATCGTCGCTCGGCCCCATTCTTGTTTGCTGTGGTGATGGACAGGCTGACAGATGAGGGCAGGTAGGAGTCAGGACATGGGTGGAGGACATTGGTCTGTAGTGAGAGCAGGGGGAGGAGACCTGGAGAGGTGGAGATATGGGCTGGAGAGAAGAGGAAGGAAAGAGAGAATACATGTGTCTGAATGAAAGGGAGGCAGGAGGAGGTGAGGATGGAGGAGTAGAGGTGGAGAAGGTGCACGAGTTCAAGGACTTGGGTTCAAATGGTCGGAGAGACGGGGAGTGCGGAGCTGAGGTGAAGAAGCGACTGCAGGCGCGGTGGAGTGGGAGGAGAAGAGTGTGAGGAGTTATCTGTGACAGAAGAAGGGAAGCAGGAGTGAAGGGAAAGGTTTTCAATATGGAGGTGAGAGCAGCTCTGCTGGATGGTTTAGAGACGGTGGTTCTGACCAGAAGATAGGAGGCAGAACTGAAGATGTTCAGATGTTCTCTGGGAGTGAGGAGGAAGGACAGGATTAGAAAGGAGACATCAGAGGGACAGTCCAGGTCAGACGTCCTGGAGACAAAGTCAGAGAGGACAGATTGAGATGGTTCTGACCCGTGAAGAAGAGGAGGGATAGTGGATCTACTGGTAGAAGGATGCTGGAGATGGAGCTGCAGGCAGGAGAAGAAGAGGAAGACCAAAGAGGAGGTTTCTGAATGTGGTGAGAGAGGACATGCAGTTGGTTGGTTTGAAAGAGGACAGATCAAGGTGGGAACAGTTGATGCGTAGTGGAGACCCTTAAAGGGAGGTGCCCCCAGAAGAAGAGAACTCTTCATCGTGTCAGAGATGACTTTCAGTGATCCTGATCCATCTCCTCTATCTCTCTCATCTTTCAGAGATCTTATGTTAGACAAGGATCGCTAACATGGCTCAGTTTTAGATTTAAAAATAAATGGTGCCAACCCCCTTCAGAATTTCAAAGTATCTGCGTGTATTACAGGGGGAACCTGGGGAACCTGGACGAGGTGGATATAAGGTAATAATTGAACTTTGCTACACATTCATTTTATACAAAATAGAAGGATAATACCTCATAAATATGAATATATGTAGCAGCGACTGTTACTCCTAATATACTTGTGTTTTTATTCATATATGTGTTTTTTTTTTTATATCAGTAATGTGCTAATAAAGAGCTAATACTAATACACACATATATATATATATATTTATATATATATTGTGACAGATAAAGCGGTTCACGTCTGGAGAAGAACATTCCTGACGCAGCGGAAACTCAATGTTTTGAATTTAATAGGGGTAGTTGTACTTGAGGGGTGGTGGGGGGGGGGGGGGTAGGTCTGGCTGACTCTTCACCTTGAACACTGTGCTCCAACTCGTTTTACATTTACGCTGGCTTTATTCCACGTTTTCGGGCGGCGTACGGACAGGGATATCACGCAAACGTAGTGAACGTATGCTAAACCTCTCCGTTTCTATCCTCCGTCGTCAGAAACGTTCCTGGGTAGGACTTCGCTCTTAAAGCCACGGTTTCATTCAAGTGTCGGACACTTTTTATCCAAGCCAGGAAAAAGGGGAAGCAGATCAGTCGCCGATGACAAACTAATCAAACAAGCATGCAGCAGAAGAGGAGCGAAAAAGAAAAACCATTACTTGTCCCTTGACTAGGTTCCATCTAATTACACTTCTTAATCCGGAGCGCTGCACCCCATTACCTCTCTCTCTCTCTCTCTCTCTCAGTCTCTCTCTCGCTCTCTTTCTTTCTCTCTCTCTCTCTCAGTCTCTCTCTCTCTCTTTCTCCCCTCTCTCTCTCTCTGTCTCTCTTTCGCTCTCTCTCTCGCTGTCTTTCTCTCTCTCTCTCTCTCTTTCTCACTCTCTCGCTGTCAGTTTCACTCTCTCTCTATCTTTCTCCCCCCTCTCTCTCTCTGTCTCTCTTTCGCTCTCTCTCACTCTCTTTCTTTCTCTCCCTCTCTCTCTCTCAGTCTCACTCTCTCTCTTTCTTCCCCCTCTCTCTCTCTCTCTGTCTCTCTTTCTCCCCCCTCTCTCTCTCTCTCTCTATGTTTCTCTGTCTCTCTCTCTCTCTCTCTCTCTCTCTCTCTCTCTCTCTCTCTCTCTCTCTCGTTCCATATTTTCTTTTTTTTCCGTGTGGATAAACCGGTTCCAGACAGGCAGGAGGGCTTCCACAAAATGTATTTTTCTTTCTGCTGTGCTGCAAAGTAATACTTATTGCCTAACTAATTTTGTGTGACTGCTTCGTCTTATCGCTCATTTTACAGCCACTCCGCTTCTACTGACACGCATTTAAGTTGTATTTTTTTTTTTTCTTCCCTCGTCACGATGGCGGCCACGAGATCGCTTTTTCCGCTCCGCGTTAAATATTATTGTTGGACGGCAATCGGCTGTTGGTGAAGTCCACGAGAGAGAAAAAAAAGATGTGTATTCATTAGTTTTACGACCCTTTCATTAGCCAGATTGTAAATTTGCAGCCCTCTCTCCGATCCCCCCGAGTGTCGTGCAAGTCCGTCACATTCATGCGGCGCTGCTCATTTCTTCTCATATACCATAAATAAACGGTTTTTAAAGTCTTACAGAGACGTCTCACGGGACCCGACCTCTGATTTTTTTTTTTTTTCTTCCCACTGTTCGCTGAAATTAATGTGCGTTACTCAAACTTGCATGAAAGCGGGAGTCTGGAGTTTTCAACAATGGCCCGACCTTGGTGAGCGGAGGGAAAAGGCCAGCTCTTGAATTTCAGCGCTGCCAAACTCTAACGACCTTGAAGCCACAGCATCTCCCTCAAACAGCCCTCGCAGCTCTAATCCCAAGAATCTGACAGTTGTTCCTTCCAGAGACCAGAACTTTTTGCACCTGACCAGACCAATAAAATCCTGAACGTCACTGCATTTTGTGAAGGGTTGAGTGTTATAACCAGCACTAATCACAGCATCACGCCGCGGCTGCATGAGTTGGACTGATGGTGCATGTGCAGAACCCTCTGCTTATGCTCTCTGCAAGTAAACACAGACTTATGGAGCGGCTCCATCGCCAGAGAAAACACAAATAAGAAATAAAGTGCTGAGCTAATAGAACCCCAAAAGAGCCCGCCAAATGAGGCTTGACCCAGCTTAGCTTGGCTTGGCTGTAACATGTCACACTCTTCCTATGTAGGGAGAGCCAGGACTTCCAGGGCTGCCTGGACTCCCAGGGATAAAGGTAACTGCTTCAATGTTTCTGTCCCCCAGTCGTCCCCCCAGTCTTGTCCCCGTCCTTCGCCACCAGCCCCACAGAAATAAAGACCTCTTTGAATGACGAGGCGAGATCTCACAATCTTGCTTTTTGCTGCTGTGTGGCATCTTACCTCCATCTGGTAGAAGTGCTGGCCCAGTAACACCAGAACTTTTTGATCTGAACATCCCAGAAGTCTCGTTAACCCTTTGATGTCCTGCTGAGTATTTCTTAGTGACATATGTGAGACATTTGACTGAACTGTTTATAATAGGACCCAGTGGCAGCATGTATATATATGCTAAACAGTAAGGGGCCGAGCATAGAGCCCTGGGGGGGTACCACAGGTCAAAAGGGGCAAACGAGCAGTAGGCTATTGGGAAAGTTCTATTGGATAAGTAGGATTACTTTGGGCACATTAAAGCATGTGAGGACTCACTTAACAGAACTATGGAACTCGATAGAAGCAAAATAGTCCAAAAGAGTTTTATAAAGAAAAAACACATTTTGTCAAAACGGATTCGCCAATCTGATTAAAATTGGATATTTTCCAATGAAATACAAAATTTCATCATGGAATAATTTTGTGACAGGCTTAAATCAAACGATTTGTCCTTTTATGTCAAATTTTAACGGTCGAAGATTTTAAACGTAAATAAATGCCCCCAAAGAAATCAAATATGTAAAGAGATTTTTACTTCTTTTTTTTAGTGAGGACATTAAAGGGTTTTAAGGGTTCGGACTTGTATTCTCTAAATTAATGACGTGGGACACGGTATCCCTGGCAACAACTTCTGCTGGCAGATGGAAGGTTTGGTTTGTATTTCAGTTTTTTACTTTAACTTCAAACCAAGCTTTTGTTATATTTAAGATGCATTTTTCTTAATGTATCATAAAAGACAAACAGCAGATGGTAAATACAAAAAACACCTAATAAATCACTGCCATCTTTTGCTTGAAGACTAACAACCTCCGCAGGCGTCTCAGGATCATTAGCTTCCAATATGTGTGGTGTGAACACGAGGAATGTTCACGAGGGCATGACCAGATGATGCTTCTTTCTGCTCTTGTTTTGTTTTGCTACTTTTATGTGCTTATAATATGTGCTTGCTTTGTAAAAAAGAAAGAAAAGAAAATCCCTTTCATTCTACATTTTATATACTCCTGGTTTCACTTATGGTGCCTGAATGCTTGATGGATTCTAACAATATTTTTTTGCTAACATAGCTCCTGCAGGTTCTTAGCACTGCGCTTTGTTCTGCGCCGCCTTCTTGGCTGTTTTATACAAGTTTCCAAGTTTGAGAAGCAAATGTCAGGTTTCTTCTCCTCAAGCTATATACATATTATCCATACAAGCAGCGGCGGGTCGTGGATTTTCCACCTGAGCATTCAGTGTTTTACTCCCACAGTTAATAATTTATGCTACAGCTGCTAGCTTGATAACCAGCCCATATTCAAAGAGACGTTAACATGTATCTAGTGGAATAAACCAGGTTCATACTGACAAGAAAGCAACAATACCATTCAAATGTAACTTACAGACTCCAGCCAAGCTGCTGGGCATAAACATATGCGCCCAAAGGCACACTGGGACCACCAGACGACTGAATCAGGACCACAGTCACACCACAACAGCTGAAAGCATCTAAAGCCAGCAATAATCAACAGATATTTAAGATCCATCAAAATCTGTTAGACCTACCGAAGCTGTCCGTCACCTGAAGACAGAGTCCATCCCCCTTTCTTTCTTTAAAAACGGCTCCATGACCCGGTCGTACCGGACACCGCCGCCTCTTGACTCCATCAGAAGGTCCTTTTCCACTGACATGGAGGCACCTGCCCAAAGCCTAGACTGCCAAGTCCTATTTTTGTAATAAAGGTTTTAACTTGTTTTAAGGCAGAAAAACACACAAGAGGTAGAAGAAGCGAATTTTAACTCCTAAACCTGAAGGCCAGAAATCTGATTGATTGGTTAAAACAAAGCTCTCTGGAAGCAGCAGGGAGAGATCAAAGAAAGTAACGTAAGACTGATAAACGATAATTTAAAAAAAGCCCACCGCTGCTCATAAGTTACTTCAAAATCAAACGTAAATTCTTTGCCTCAGACCCTACAGGAAGCTCGATCCTCATTAATGCAAATGTAAAAAAAAGTTCAAGCTTGATTTCGCAGCCATCTGATTAGTCGACGTCCATTAAAGCTCCCGAAAGGGAGTCATTAAAAGCCCTCCGATAAGATGTGTGTGATTTGATGCACGACCCTGAGTGTGTTTATGTGCGCATGTCCGTCCTCTCAAATATGTGTGGGAATGCTAATCTCGTTAGCACTCGTAGTGCTAACCGAGGAACTGCCCCTTTTTTTTGAAAACAACAAGAAATATATCTAGATTTCTTTTTTCCTTTTTTTTCCAGGGTGAGCCCGGATTCCTCGGGCCCCAGGGTGAGCCAGGGCTTCCAGGACTCCCTGGAACTAAGGTGGGGTGTCTGATATCTGTGTTTGTGGTAACGTTCATCTCCCACAGTCTCTGTCAATGAAATGCACCAGCCTCGACGTATTTAATCACGTCCTGTCAGCGCGATTGCCATTAAAATCAGTAATTTCACGAGCTTTATGGCGCCGTTCTCTATTATTATCACATCAGCCGGGCGATTAAGCCGCGTTTCATCCGAATGTCAGTTGGAAGTGGCGAGAAGGAGCTAATGCACGCCGCTTCCTTTAAGACTTGACATTATCACGCCGAGCAGCCAGCGGTGAAAAGCCAGACGCATTCGATTTAATGTTTGCATTGTCCTTTTGCATCAAGCTGTTTTTTAATGCATTAATAATCAAGATGCATCGAAATCCCAACGTCCTCTGCCTCAAGTATATAGATATAAATATATAAATGAGGATTGTTGTAGAGGAGCGGTACTGCAGCTAACAGTTGTTTTGCAGCACAAAACATCTCTTTGCACTTGATATAATAAGACACAAATAAAGGTATTTGTGGGAAATGCATCTTTAATGGCAATAAGGGGAATATTGATCTGAGTATTTCCTGCTCACTGAAGACATATTTGATCTGAAAATGTTTAAATATCACGTTCTGATCTTATTTGAGGAACGTGATGGAGTTAAATCCTGAACATTGTCATTTTACTACAACTTAAAATAAAAGAAGAAGAAGAAAATGTCATTTTTTGAGCTTGACTGGATTTCTGACTGGATTTTTTTTAACACTACAAGCTAAACATTACAAGCTAAAAAAAAACATTTTCTTCAGATTTATTTACACTCCAATCTTTACTTGATTAGGGATCTAACTGTTGAAACTGAAAACGGCCCCACAGAATCAGATATCCACCACTAGACTTCGCAGCGGGTATGACCGGCTTTTCTCTAGGACTTTCTTCTCGCTATGTCGCACCCATCCTAGATGTTTGTAGACAAAAAGCTCTACTTTGGTCTCATCTGACCTCTGACCTCTGACCTTGTTCCGGTGAAAGTCCAAGTGGTGTTTGTCAAACTGTAGCAGCGTTAACTTGTGTGTGGACGACAGCAGGTTTATTTTTCTTGCTACCCTCCCAAACAGCTGGTGTTGGTGTCGGCGCCATCTGATGGTGATTAGGGAGACTTTCTGACCCCAAGATTTAACTGACCTCTGACCTCTCTAACTGTGATCCTTGGAGAGTCTTTAGTCAGTCCAAACATCCTCCTCACAGTGTGTGGGGTCAGTTTACAGACACATCCTCTTCCAGACTGATGACTAACATCTCCAGTCTCTTTAAACTTCTTCATTATTGATCTAACTGTGAAAACTGACCTTTGAACTGCTGAGAGATGTTCTTGTCTCCATTGTCAGATTTGTGCAGCTCTACAACTTTTCTTTGCTCCTCCTTGCTGTGTTCTCTGGTCTTCATCATGGTGAAGAACCTCAGAGAGAATCAGGCCTGTGTCACCTCATATTTATACCCCAGTCAAACAGGAAGTCACAGTTCACCACTTCAGAGTTCTTGCTCACACAGATGAATCCTATAATATAAAATAGGACTGAAAATATTTTTCTGTGACCTTTTATTCACAGGATTTCTTAGGGGTGTCAATAATTGTGGCACAAGTTTTAGAGTGTCTTTAAATCATGTTACTTGAGTTAAACGTTTCATTTTTGTGAATAATGTTAATTAAAGATTATGGTTGGAGACAAAAAAGAGGTTTCTGTTTCTATATATATACATATATATATATATATATATATATATATATATATATATATATATATATATGTTTTATAGTGAAATGCTGGCGGTTGTCTGTAAAGGAGCGGCACTGTAGTTAATAGTTTGATGTTTTTTTCCTTGTGTTCAAATCTGCTTACAAGTTTGAGACCGTTGGGACTTTACATCATTTCCAGTTGATGCTTCCAAACTCTTTCAAACAAAGAGTCTCCATGTTTATATCCAAGTCTGTGCCATTAAGATATCATTAATAAGTGGTTATTTGAAGAAGCAGCCAGAACCTCATTGACTCAAGACTGCTGAATGGTTGTGTCCCAACTTGGCAGAGCAAACTGTTTCCAATAATGCCCCCCCCCCCCCCCCCCCCCCCCCCCCCGAATGATTGTTTTCAGCCACGTACCTTCCAATCACTGCAAAAAACACATTTAGTTGCATAAACTGCCTTTTATAAACTCATAAAAGATACAACTAGTATATTATACAACAAATATGTTACCGACTAACTCTGTTATATTACGTCCTGTTCTTAGTCCCTTATATAATAATAAGTCATATTTACGCATTAAACGTCATTCGCTACTCATAGTCATAATTGAAACGTATTTCACATGATACATATTGAACATGACTCGTTTTGCATATGATCCGTATTGGACATGACTCGTATTGCAAATTACTCGTTTTGCACATGACTCATACTGCATATGACTCGTTTTGCACATGAATTGTTTTGCATCGGACTCGTATAGAATATGACTTGTATTGCACATGACTGGAATTGCATTTGACTCGTATTGAATATGACTCGTTTTGCACATGACTCGTATTGCACATGACTTGTATTGCACATGACTGGAATTGCATATGACTCGTATTGAATATGACTCGTTTTGCACATGACTCGTATTGAATATGACCCGTTTTGCACAACAGGAAGTTATGGAAAAACTCAACAGGAAGTTTTTCCATTTCATCCATCTTTCTTTTTATGACTCATTTTTCTCAGTGTCTAAAAGTTCATCTGTCATATTTTTTTAAATTCCCTCATGATTACAAACCAATTATCGAACATTCATTTATGGTGAATGTGTTCAACTGACATCCCTTCCAGTGACCCCAGCGAATACGACGTTCTTCACGTCATTCAAATATTCTTCCAAAATAAAGAATCTTTCGACAGGTCCAGTAAATGTTTCCGTGTTTGGCCTCGGCCCGTCATCAAGTCCCTCCCATATTCATGAGCCGATGACATTTTCAACAAAATTCCCGCCGATGTGCAGACCAGGTCATGGAACCAGCAGTCTCACGTGTTCTCTCCAATTCCTGAGAGTTTATTCTATTTATTATGTGGTTCTGCCCGAGTAATCAATGCTAGAATTCCACCAGAATCTGGATCCATCTCCGTTTTATCTATTCCTCTGAGGTATCTGAAGAAGTTATGTTTTCTCTCTGAGTGTCTGAAAGACTGATAGTACAATCATATACATTATCTTGCTTTAAGAGGTTATCCCCCTGCTGATCCAATACTTGAATCTTGGGTCGATGCAGTTCTGTTTAATATCTGTATCATTGTGATTGTGTTGTTTGAAAGCTTATGGTAGTTGCATTTAAAGCATTTATATCAAATATGCTTCATTGGACTTGTATTTGATATAAAACTTTACATCATATTCATTTCTATGGTATTAAAATGCCTGACTTTATATTTAAACTTGTCTAATGTTTACCCTGCAGTACCGCGTCGTGTCGCTAGGGGCGCACATACCCCTCCATAGAGAGACATTGTACTGAACCATATAGGCTTTGAGTAATACAACAGCGCCCTCTAGTGGATCTTTAAGTCACTTCACATTGACAGAAAAATTCACCAAACGCTACAAACAAAGGACTTACATTTGTTTTTAGATATTAAACCCGTTTGGACTCTTATATTAGTATTTAATCCTGTCAAGGATCACTATTAACCAGGAAGAGGATTTTAAATCCTAAATATTTATACTGACTCTGATGCTTCATTTCTGGGATTTTACTACGTTCTCTGTCAGAGAAGAAAGTTGTGGAGAGTTTCTGCCTGATGTTCAGTATTCTGCTGATAATAAAACTTTATTGACTGTTTTTGATGTCATTTATTAGATTAGAGTTTGCGGGAGACCAGCAGTAACTTCATCTGAGCGTTATCTTATCCGTATAGGGCGAGAGAGGTGAGCATGGGCCCCCAGGAAAGGGTGAACGAGGAGAGGTTGGACCCCTCGGACCAAAGGTCAGTCTTTCTAGAGCGATTTTTTTCCTCTGATTGCAGTCAATGTCTTGAAATGTGTGCAGGATCAATGTGAAAAAATTTTGTCGGTCTTGTTTATTAAAAAAAGTCATTTTTATGTTAAATCTTACGAAAATAAATGTATTTCTCTGACTGATTATTGATTTCATTTGATAAAAACTTTTCATTGGATATTATTCCAGCTGGTAAAGAGGGTGATGTAGAATTTTAGGAGAGTAATGACTCTGATGTGTCATTATTTCAAATTTTTATCTCTTTATTTAAGGCTTGAGCGACGTTGATCATAATAATAATGAAGTAAATAATTAAATTGAGGTAAAATCCCAGCAGCTCCGGCTGAAAGAAATTCCCCGGTAAAAATATGGTGATCACGTACAAGACATTACGGTAAATTGAAATAAACAGATTTACTGTAAACCTGTTTGCCACATTATATTAAATTATAGTAATTTCACTCTTTCTTTTTTTTCACACCTTGAAATGAAGATTATTTTATAAATATATACATTATATTCCTGTTTCTGTAGAAATTAATTAATATTATCTGCAAAATGTTGTTTTATTTACTTCTTTTTAAACTGTACGCACCAGCCAAATCAATAATTTTCTCTCTATAATACTTTTAAAGTAAATCATTTTCCATTAATTTTACCAAATTAATGTATTTTCACTTTAAAATCATTATTTTCCACATATTCCACCAAAGTAACATTGTTTTTGCTAGGGATAAATGTTTTTACAGCGTCGGATTATTCTGAATCCTTCAGGACGTCCTGGCATCATCTCATATCATATTTTTTTTATTATTTTGTATTAATAATTTTTCATAGCTCTTCTGATTAGTCTATTTAAGTCAGTTTTTCTAATTACCACCGGTCTAGTTTGGACTTTAAATATGACGGAGTTTGAAATCCCTTATCTAGAATCAGGCTCAGTCCAAGAACCTCCCAGAGAGAAATAATAATCCCCCAGAGCAAATATCTGATGATGGAGTGCTGCTAGCAGATCCATTATGGACCTGTGAGGAGTTCAAGGCCCTCCCTGGAGTCGGCCTAAAGTAAACCAAATATATAATATAAGTGAGCTTCAACAATGTTTATGTCTGGCAGAGACTCAGCAGGTAGCTGAAGCTCCGGTCTGAAGTCAGAGAAGACGAGGATCTGTTTCACGTCCTATTAAAGCCCCCCAGAAGAACCGCTATCAGTACCAGAGATCAAATAAACATTTAGTCCACTTCTTGGCACTCGTGGAGTATTTAAAGCTCTTTATTTCAGCAGTGGGAGGGGTTGTGGGTAATTAATGCTTTTTCCTTGGTAATGATTTTTCAGCGTTGAGTTTATACTGGATTATTTATTTGAGGTATTTATTCTTTTTTAATGTTTATATCTCACGTGTTTTTCACTGATGTCCCTTAACTGGTTTTCTTTCTCAATCAAGGGTTCGCAGGGAGAGGGTGGCACACCCGGTCACAAAGGGTCAAAGGTGATCATGGCGTGTTTTATTATAAACCTGGAGAAAATTGACTGAAATTGCGACTTTCTGGTCTATTTGTACGCAATCACCCGTTCACGTTTACATTCACTCAGTGGTGGCAGAGGCCACCATAATAGTCATCACCTCCTCCTCCTCCTCCTCCTCCTCCTCCTCCTCCTCCTCCTCACAAGTCCTAACGATCTGCATGATGAATGTGAAGCGGATCTATCTTGGTTATGTCATATTTTACTCCTATAGTTCATACTTTACCCACTAGGGGGATTTTGTTCTTAACAAATCTATTTTGGACATATCTTCTCAACAATTTTTGGTCCGATTTAGTCCAAATTTGGTGCATATGAATCTACTCATAGATTCATATGCACCAAATTTACTAGATCTACTGAAGGAGATAGATCTAGTAAATGTCATGTTTTACTCTAATAGTTCATATTTCAGCCACTAGGGGGAGTTTTTGTTTAACCAAAAACGCTTTTGTTTCTGACATAACTTGGTCCGATTTAGTCCAAATTTGGTGAAAATGAATCAACTAGAAGAGATATATCTTCTTTAGATCATATTTCACTCTCATAGTTCATACTTTACCCACTAGGGGGAGCTTTTTTTTTTTTTTTTTTTAATGAAAACAGCGCTTTTCGGACATTACTTCACTTTCAATCTGCATAGTTCAATCAGGGGTCTTGATCCAGATCTTAGATTTCCTCTGTTTGATATAGTTTTTTTCTGTTTAGTCACTATATAATCGTTCAAAAACATCGGAGCTATTTCCACTACAACGATTAAGTATCGATGATTTAAGATTTCAAAGCATTTAAGTCCTTACGCGGCAGTAGTTGTTGACTATTCTAACTTTGTTTTTTCTGTTCTCACCTTAGGGGGAGACTGGAGATAAAGGAGACTTGGGATTGGTCGGCCCGAGGGTAAGCAAACAGGAGATAGAAGCCTTTATTCCGCCTTTTTATCTGAATAATAACACGTGCAATGAGTAACGTTAAAAGCTTTAATTCCACGTTGTACTGTTTGTAAAGTCCATTAATGGTACTCGAGAGGTTATCGCTTTGGGGGCATTAGTCAGACCTCAGTGGTTTTAAGCTGAGGTCTTTTATTTCATGTGTACGGTATGGGAGAGTAAATGTTTATATATATAGATATATATATCTATATATATAAAATATGTTTCTCGATGTCACAACTTTTCAGGGCCCTCCTGGGCAGAAAGGAGAGCAAGGTGCCACCGAGATCATCGACTACAATGGAAATATCCAGGAGGCTTTACAGGTCAGACCTCGGCCGTTCATTCCCTCTGTATCGCAGCTTTAAGGAGGTCCTGATACACAGAACGGATTCATTAGTATTTGTTACTAGTTATTAGTAGTTATTATACGTGACAGTCAGATAATTACATGGTGATGGAACGTGAAGACTTATTTCAGAAGTTTGACTTTATTATCACAATTCTAACTTAAACTCAGAATTCTGACTTTATTTTCAAAGTTCTTACTTTATCCTCAGGATTCTGACCATAAACTCAGATTTCTGACTTTTGTTCTTAGAATTTCGACCGTCTTTCCAGGATTCTGACTCTTTTCTAACAAATCTGACTTTATTCTCAGAATTCTGACTTCAAACCCCTGAATTCTCAAAAATTTGACTATAAAATCAAAATTCTGACTTTACTCTCAGGATTCTGATTAAAAACTGAGAATTACGACTTAATTCTCACAATTCCGACTTCATTCTCACAATTCTGACTTAATCTCAGAACTCTGACTTTATTTTCACAATTCAGACTTTAAACTCACAATTCCAAAAAACACCAAAAATAAAGTCCGACTTTCTGAGGATCAAGTCAGAATCCCTCTCCGAAAATATTCCCATAGCTATATTTGCAATACCGGATTATTCCTAACAGGAAGTATGACTGAGGTTTTACTGTATAGATGGTTGATTGACACTTTTCATCATCAATCTGATTCTTGTTAATACTTTTTGTCGTCTAATAAAGTAAAAAAAAAACATCTTTTCAGAACCAAACCCGTTCTTTTACCTTATCTGGAGCCATTCTGTCCAGAAAGGAGACTGTCCAAAACAGAAATAACAGAAACTACAATCCTTCTTCTCCAGCTTAAAAAATAAAAGGCTCACATCCCTCACTCTCCAATAAACGACTCCTTCTTAGTCGGTATCTGTGCAGGAAAATATGCTGACACAATTGTTCCATTCCTGTATGACCTTTGCAATCTTATCTCTCACCTCTTGTCCCACTTCCACCCCTCCGGCGCTCTGCAGAAGATTACCACTATAACAGTGACGGTAATTAGTCTCTGTCTATTCTGTGTATTGTCTCACCTCCACCGGTGACTCATCTTTGTCCTCGCATGGACCCAACCCAGCCGCCACTCATGTTTTACCCCAGCTTGTTGTTTTTGTCCTACCCTCAGCCAGCGATATGTGTGCTTAACATTTTTATTATGGGCTGGGCTTGATGCTTCCGTGTGATTCACACTGCGATCCCGCCTGTCCTGCTGAATGACTGGCAGCAAGAGATTCTTTTTTTTTTTTTAAATGACTCAGTCCGCCTTTGTTCGCAGCCACAGATCGTACGTCACCGTCACAACTAAAGATGAGGTCAGCTGCTTCCTCAGGTGAAGTGGGAACCATCTCCAGAACTTTCTTTTTTAATAATAGTTTTATACACACAGTATATATTGAAAATTCCCCAAATTATAAGTCATGTTTTTAGAAAAATTAAGATTTAGTGTTGCTGGAAGTAACTAAATAAACATCGTCCTTCAGTCTTAGGATACAAAGGAACGATTTTGGCAAAAATCGGTTCTACATTTCTGATTCTAGATGGAGCTTCATCTCCAAAACCTTTTTGGGCTGTAAATTCTCCAACGTTGGTCCGATTTAGTTCAGATTTGGTGGATATTTCAGACATATCTTCATATTTCATTTGAGGAATTCCATAAGGGGGGGAATGCTGGTACAACGCAGAGGATTGGGGGCTTTATGGATAGATAGATATATAGATAGATGAATCTGAGGAAGATACCGTATAAATGCACAGTTTTGAGGAAAAAAGGATTTCCTCAAATTTGACCTGATGGTTTATTCCAGCCTGATCCTTAGCGACATGCGTGACCCTCGCGTCCGTTCACGATGATTTACTGTTCATGGCCTCCAGCTGACATGTGCTTGTTCTTGGCATGTGTGTTTGATTTGATCACCGGAGTTCATATCTTCATTTATAAGTTTATACCGAATTTATTAAAGCATATTTCCCCATGGTTCTCTCTCGCTCTCTCTCGCTCTCTCTCTCTGTTGCTAGGGTCCTGCCGGACCTCCTGGGCCAATGGGACCGCAAGGTATAAAGGTAAAACGTCCTTTTCCTCACATTTGCCATCCCATCTGTAATCTCTTCACATGAGATTAATCTCCTGTAGTTTCTATTGTGTTTATCAACCTGTTTTCTTATTGTTTGTTTTTGCAATCAGGGCGATCGTGGCATGCCTGGTCTCCCTGGACTAGATGGTGAAAGAGTGAGTTCCTTCTATTTAATAATCAGCATATTTGGCGAGAAGACAGACCTTGACTTACTTTATAATCCCTTTACATTGATGAGGTCATCAACTTTCACACTGCCGTCAAAGTAGAAGCATAATTCGTTTGTGATCCGGCGGCGCAGTAGCTCTTCTGTGGGTTAGGACAAGAGGACTGGACAAGAGGAGCAAGCTTGTGCTCACCCAGCTTTGAA
Source organism: Lophius americanus (assembly GCA_037951165.1). Lineage (NCBI taxonomy): Eukaryota > Metazoa > Chordata > Actinopteri > Lophiiformes > Lophiidae > Lophius > Lophius americanus. Next base: position 3,642,231 of record JBBDHG010000065.1, on the reverse strand, counting down.
CCGTCACAATTTGGTCAATGTCGCTCTTGTGTCTGACGCAGTCCTTGTTTTTTCTCACTTCACCCCTCAGTGGTTGTAATGTTATGGCTGATTGGTGTAGATTAAGGCTTATCAGCATTTTTTGTCCAGAATCAGGGTTGGGTGTTCCTTTTTTCGCCCCCGGTGTGTTCATTCTCCTCCCTTCTCTCTCTCAGGGCTACAAAGGTTCCAAAGGAGACATGGGAATGCCCGGAGCTTCAGGGGACAAAGGGACAACCGGTTTACCTGGCCTACCTGTAAGAACTGGATTCATAGTCTGCTCTCTTACGCAAAACCTCCGGAGGAAGAAAACTCTGTCTGTTTGAGATGTAAAACTCATGAAGGTCTGGTATTTTAGGGCGTCAACGGGATGAAAGGGGACAAGGGGGATTCAGGACTACCTGGTCCTCAAGGTCCTTCAGTGAGTCCCATTAAGAACCTCCATCATGAAGATGTTAAAAAGTGATGAAAACACAGTGGTAACATCATATATTAAGAAACTACATTTTTATATTTCTAATATTTTCAGATCAGTGGAGTTCCAGGACCCCCGGGGCCCCACGGACCCCCCGGGCCCATGGTGAGTGTTTGTAAATGTCGCCTCCTGGAACATCGCAAGATAAAATCGTGTCTACGAATCATTAAAAATTCAAACAAATATTGGTCCTAAGTAAGTTTTTAAGTTTGTGACACACCTTTAAGATTCAGTTTTGTAGCTTCTAAATCCACAGCAGTTTTTATTATCCCGATATCTCCTAGTAACAAACAAACAACAACAATTACTGTTGGCTTGTCAGTGTTTGACTTTGGGAAGTTTAATTACCCTTTAACTGTTTCCTTAACGACAAGTTAGAACCCGAGAGTTCAACTAAATTGTGAAAGACTGATCGGAGGTTGATATTTAGAAAAAAAGAAAAAGAGTAACGGCATTTTTTTTATTCATGTTTCAGGGCCCCCACGGCTTCTCCGGACCAAAGGTAAGTCGAACAAAACACAAAACTTCAACTTTCTTTTTAATCCGAATGGTTAATGAGGTCCATTATGGCCCAAGACGCACCTTCTCACCAGGAATTATAGAAATCCATTTCGTAGTTTTCTGCATAAGCACAACCTCTTGGCGCTGGTTTGACCTTCTGGGCTCTGACAACATAAGGTATGACCATACTGAACCCAAAACAGGCCAGTTCATGTTTGAGGGTTAAACCTTTCATTTAGAATGTTTGTATAGTTGTTGGTCTTCAGATTCCGACGTTCAGTCCGACGAATAACAGCTGAAATGTTTTTTTACAGCAGCAGAACAAAGTTAGCGCTCCGGCCCATCTACTCCGGTACATATGTTCAATTAGGGATTAATGGAAATGACGACCAAACATCTTCCAAACCTCTAACCGGCGCCTTGACAGCCAGACTGGGCGGATGTATTTGGTGACGATTGAGGTGAACGCAGCACGCCACAAGTCTTTATCACGGCGTCGCAGCTCCAGTAGCCTACCGGGACTAACTTGCAGGCTTTGCACTATTTTAGTCAATTCAATAGTGTCTTCGTTTTCCTCTTTCGGCCGTTCCCTTCCGGGATCGCCACAGCGGATCACCTGTTTCCATTCATTCTGTAGGTCGGTACCTGGCTTGCCAACAGAACCAGTGATGGTATTTTTCAACCCGGGCCCCAACTGACCCGGATTGGAATCAGTTTTGGCATAGTTTGATAGATTAGATTTGGCATAGTTTTTATGCTGGATGCCCTTCCTGACGCACCCCTCCCCAGTTATAATAATAATAATACATTTAATTTATAGTTATCCGGGCTTTGGACCGGCACTAGTGGTACACTGGCTTCTGACCCCTTCGTGGGTTTTTCAACTCAATAGTATGAAATGTGTGTTCTTTGGCGTTCAGGCTCTGATTGGATAGAATAGAATAACTTTATTGTCATTACGTATTATACTACAGAATTTTGCTTTTGTGGTGCCTAGAAAAACGATACATAAAACTTTATCAAGGGGTCCCTGCCCTGAGCAGTAGCACGGAACACCCCCACCTCTTCGGAGTCTGGATACTGGTGGTGGTGGCTGATGACTCTGCTGAAGCAGATGGATCTGTGAGGACGAGGTGGAGATGAGGAGGTGGAGGTCATAGACTAAGCATGCAGGTGGCATGAAATGATTGGAGTTGGAGCAGGTGTGAGGGTCGAGGATAATAGAGTGGTTTGAGAAACACTGTGGCCCGAGTGTGCAAGAAGATAGTCCTTCTGATGGAACTAACTCAAGACACAAAGAGGTGGATGTGAGGAGAGGAAGGTCAGGAAGGCAAAACCAAGCAGGTCCAAATACAGACGCAGAAAAGGGTCATGTTTTTATTAACCCTGTTTTCCTTTGTTGGATCTTTAGGGGGAAGCTGGTTTGCATGGTACCAAGGGTACGCGAGGGGAACCAGGACACAAAGGGGACCGTGGACCGCTGGGTCTCCCGGTGAGTACGGCCGTGCACCAGGACTTTTCTCTCAACCCTCACAGCCCTGCCTCCCATTTCCCTTAAAGCTTCACTCCATTTCTTTTGAAATTGAAAATGTGTGTATATGTGTGCATATATATATGTGTGTGTGTACGTGTGTGTATGTGTGTGTGTGTGTGTGTGTTTGTGTGTGTACATGGCCTTCTCCATTTGCTGTCTTCATTCCCATACGCCTGAGCTGACTGTTTTGTGGCCTCCCTATAACACACAGTGTAATTTAGTTGTTGTAAACCCTGCCATCAATCTGTCCTAATAACAGTGTTCATCTGGTACTAATCCCGCCTTGTTCATGTCACTCATACCTCCATAACCACACAGGGAGCCTCCGGCTTGGACGGCAAGCCTGGAATTAGGGTGAGTGTCATGTGACCAAGAGGCTTCATCACCCAACTTCTGACTTCTCTCCTCCTCCCTCTCATCCACCATACAGTTCCTCTGATTCCCTATCACCCCCCCCCCCCCCCCCCCCGTTTTATTCTAACTCATTGTGACCGAGAAGAACGTTATAAAAGCGCGGGTTTTTGTCTCATACGTTGAGGTCAGAGTTCACTCCTCCAGACAGCCGATACGTATTAACACACACTCATGCATTAACTGTGTCGGCGCTCAAAGGTTCAGGGTGTGAGATTTAGGCGGATGTCCAGGAATAAACACAGTATAGCAGTCATAGTTGTGTTTTTATAGGTGTATAACCACCTGAATCTGCTTCGAGTGAGCCCTTTAGAGCTACAGAGGGGGCGGGGCCTCCTCGTCTTCGTGTTTGTGCTGGAGCAAAACCGTGTTTCAGAGACCATTAGTAATAAAACCGCACTGCAGAATAAATAATACAACTCTTTATCTCAGATCTCAGCTTTGACATAACTTATAGTTTTACAGTTTTAATCATTAAATACAATTTCTAAACATCTAGTATGCGACTGCAAGATGGACCATAGAATTCGGTACCACTTTACAATTGGACTACCTTTTATGAAGGATTTATAATTGGGTTATAAATTTGGTTGTAAACACTTTAAAAGTCATTAGTTCACGTTTATAAACAGCTTATAACATAGCTCTGAATTTATCGATGCGGCTCACTATTTGGCAACGTCGCGTTAGCAGTACAGAGAGGTGTGCTCACTATTTGGCAAGCAGCAGGTCACTGATACCCTTTATATAAAAAGCTAATTAATGATTTGTAAAGTTAGTTAACTAAATTAGTTAACCACGTAGAAGCCATTTATTAAGCCTTCATAAGGGGAGTCTTAACTGCGAAGTGGTTCCCTGGATTTACATGTTTGGATAGGGAGGGGTGAGCTGAGGTGTCTTATATTGGTTGCAATCTGGGACCTCACCACTAGATGCCCCTAAATCCTACGCACTGAACCTTTAACGTTTATGTATCCGTTGTGACCATAGCCTGTGCGCTAGCATCGGGTCCGTGTTCTGGTTGTAGGTCAAAACTTTCTTTCAAATAAAACAGCTTTACTTCTTAAACTTCTGCTCTGGTCCAATGATGTGATCTCGCCATAACCGCTCTAATCTTCTGCAGGGCACGGACGGACCCTCAGGTCCAGCTGGGCCAGCTGGGCCAAAGGGTGACTTAGTAAGTTACATTTTGACTCATGATGAATCACACTCGAACCCATTCCGAACATTTTTAAAGTCAGTGTGTGTGTTCCGTGTGTCACATGACTGCAACACTGATTTGTTTGTATTAGGGAGAGAAAGGAGCCCAAGGAGAACCAGGACCAAGAGGACCTTATGGACTACCTGTAAATATGATGAGGACTTTATCATGTTGACATTGTCTTTCTTCAGGGATTACTAAGGATTAATGAACTTGTGTAAACTTGAAACACGCCTTAAGGCTTAAAAAACTCTGTACTGGATATAAAAAAAACCCACTGCGAAACAGTTTCATCTGATTTGCTTCAGATTTTGCTTAAAAGTGATCATTTGTACTTTTATATCAAATAGTTTTTACATGTCTGAAATCTGAAAACATCCGTGATTCTGTTTCCCTGAAACAGACACAACACACAGAAACGTTGGCATTTCATTATTACGCTACATGAAAAAACAAGATAACTTAGATCCTTTATACTTCAGTTAAGTACTATTACCACACTGTGGAAATACTCCACTACAAGTAATAATCCTTTATTCAGTACTGTGTAAGTATTGCAACGAAATCTACTTAAAATACCAAAATAAAAGTTCACATTGTCCCTGTCTTTGACTATTATATAGGATGATTTATACGTATTGATGCATTAATGCTCTATGAAGTCTTTAGGAAGTTAGGCTCAGATTAGAGATGACAGTTTGTGAGCAGGTTCATGGTTTCAATGCCAAGACAAAGATCTACAGATGCTTTGAGCGCAAGAATGAATAAAACGGGTTCAGGAAGGGTGGAGCGGGTGGAGACGAGTTTCAGGAGTTATCTGTGACAGATGAGTAGCGGCAGGAGTGAAGGGAAAGGTTTCTAAGATGGTGGTGAGGGCAGCTCTGCTGGATGGTTTAGAGATGGTGGTTCTGACCAGAAGACCGGGGGCAGAGATGAAGATGTTCAGATGTTCTCTGGGTGTGAGGAGGAAGGACAGGATTAGAAAGGAGACATCAGAGGGACAGTCCAGGTTAGACGTCCTTGAGACAAAGTCAGAGAGGACAGACTGAGATGTTTTTTTTAGAGAGTTTCACGCTCTTGATTTGTGAAAGTCGTACTTCATATCTGATGATGAAACTAATTATTCTATAAACTCTATTTGCAGGGAGCAGCTGGGACCCCCGGCTTGGACGTAAGTTTCCCGCTCTTTCTGTAAAAAGTTAGTTTTTTAAATAAGGAAAAGATAGTGTTTAAATATTGTAGAGAATACCAGATTTGTATATCAATCATATCGTATATGAAATGAATGAACATCCCTCTTCTTCCTCTTTGTCTCTCACTCATTTTCTACTATTCACCCTATTTCTACACATATTTTTTTGATTCAGCCCTGATGTGTTTTTTTTTACTCTAATTTGTCGCGACGCGTCTGTTCCTGTCAGATAAAGATGAATTCAATGGCGTTATACTTTTGCAGGGGTTGCCAGGCTTAAGGGGAGAGAAAGGCGACGTTGGGGAAAGAGGAGAAAAGGTAGATGCAGTGAGGATATTAAGGCTTGTTAATTAACCTCTTAACACGACACAGGACTGATGTCAATGGACCCTAACAGGCAAAAACACACTTTACTGCTTTATATTTCTATATATACGCGGCTACTTTTGATGCTGAGTTTACTTTAGTCGCCCTTAATTTAAGGAAGGTAGTATAAATCTGTTTGCCGGGAATTAATCTTTGATTTAAATGCATTTCCGAATAAATTCTTACATTATTGAGCATTAATTGAATCTATTTTGAGGATGTTTTGAAGCGATTGTTGAACAGAGGGAGCCGTCAAACAGAGTTTTATCAAATAAGACTTTCTCAATAGCTTCAGTTAATGCCTCCTCTTTAGTGGCCCTTTTGACCAGAGGTGTACATCAGGGCTCCCCCCTCGGCCCCCTACTTAAAGTGCATTTTCTACACTTTAACATCTCCTTAAAGTGTATAAAATGCATAAAATACCATCCTTAGTCCTCTCAGTCCAGCTTTTGTTCCCCACCATTGAATGATTTGTCATCTCATTCCTCAAAATCACAAATCTCATATCGAGGCGTTGAAAAAAGGGGATTTCAACTCCTTTCGACCGGATTAAGTCCATTGACAACAGGCTCTTTATTTTTCATTTCTCTCTCCATGCATGAACCTTCACCTTCACCTCGCCCTCGTCACTGCCCTGAGCTCTTGAGCCCGTTGATGAGCGACCCACTGCTTGTTCACACTCTAGTCTAGAACCTCTGATGCTCAGTCTGTATGTTTCTGTGACTGCTAACAAGGCTAACGTGATTCTCAGATGTTCTACAACTGTATCCCACACCTTGGTGGAAACGTATTTGGGCTTTGGGGCCCTCATGTCAGACAGAATTTGAATGATGAACAACTTTATGCAATAAAGTGGAATTACAGTGACTTCCATTAAGAAATGAGATGCAAAAGAAAAAAAGTCTTTTATAGTCTATATCCCTGATTTTAAGTCGAGATTATTCATCAAATTATTTTATCTTTAACTCAAGTAACATAAAATGCTTAATTTAAAATAAACATTTTCCACTAAAACATATGTGCCACAATCATTGGCACTCCTAGTAAATCCTGTTCCTCCGGTTACTGGGGTATAAATATGAGGTGACACAGGCCCGATTCTCTCTGAGGTTCTTCACCATGATGAAGAGCAGAGAACACAGCAATGAGGAGCAAAGAAAAGTTGTAGAGCTGCACAAATCTGACAATGGAGACAAGAACATCTCTCAGCATGTCAAAATGTCAGTTTGAACAGTTAGATCAATAATGAAGAAGTTTAAAGAGACTGGAGATGTTAGACATCAGCCTGGAAGAGGACATGTCTGCAAACTGACCCCACACACTGTGAGGAGGATGGTTGGACCCTCCGAGGATTACAGGTAGAGGTTAGAGGTCAGTTGAATCTTGGGATCAGAAAGTCTCCCTAACCATCATCATATGGCGCCGACACCAACACCAGCTCTTTTGGAGGGTAGCAAGAAAAAGCCTCTGATGTCGTCCACCCACAAGCTAACGCTGCTACAAGCTAACGCTGCTACAGTTTGACAAACACCACTGGGACTTTCACTGGAACAAGGTCAGAGGTCAGATGAGACCAAAGTAGAGCTTTTTGGCAACAATTATCTAAGAATGGTTATGTGTAGCAAGAGAGGAAGTTGTGGAGAAAAGCCCCTGATACCCACTGTGAAGTCTGGTGATGGATCTCTGATACTATGGGGCTGTTTTCCTTCCAAAGGTTCTGGACATCTTGTTAAAGACATGGTTCCATGGACTCCATCAAACACCAGCAGATACTGGATGAAGACCTAAAAGCCTGTCAGGAACCTTAAAGTGGGTCGTGGTTGGACCTTCCAGCAGGACAAGGATCTGAAGATCACCTCAACATCAACCCAAGAATGGTTCTGTCATGACCATCCCAGTCACCTGACCTAAACCCACAGAACATCTGTGGGGTGTTCTGCAGAGGAGAGTTCACCAGCGTTTAAAGATCCTGGTTATAGACGATGAAAACACTTTTTGCATCTCATTTAACTCGATTTTAACAATGCCATAATTCTGGAAGTCACTGCTTATCCAAATTCATCAATCAATCCCATGAGATGCCAAATAAGTAGCTATGAAATAACGTTTATGAATCACACAAACAGAAATATAACCTCTTATTCTCTCGGGCCTGGTTCTGAGGGACAGAACTAACCCGAACATGAAGGGATTCAGTTTGAAAGTTTTCCGTGTGTTGTCGATGTAATCGATGTGTTCCGTTCCTCCGGAGGTTTTTCCCCTGCTACTCTTTCTCATCCTTCGTGCCCCTTGACACCCATTTCGGTGATCAGCTCTGTTCTTCACTCCAACCTTTACTCTACTATTCCATTTTTGTCCCCTCCCGTCCCGATGAATGTGTTCTGGAATACCCCTTTAACTAACACCGACCGTGTCCCTCTCCTCCATGTGGGCCACAGTTCCTCTTTTTAATCCCTCCCTCCTAATGGCAGTGCTGTCCCTTATGTCAAAAAAAAAAATGATGTGTACTTGACCAAATCATTGTATCCACAGGGGGAGAAGGGAAAGAAGGGCAAAAAAGGGCCTAAGGGCGGGAAAGGAGAACAGGGTGCCCCTGGATTAGATGCACCCTGCCCATTGGTATGTCTTAATTGTGAGCAGGGAATTGTCTCCCAGGCGTTTTAGAGCAGTAGTCCCACACAGGGACCAGCGCCCTGTGGTTGAACTGATACCCGTTCTCCAACTTGAAACACGGATAGTTTGTTATTCTGCTGTAGTTCCTCGATCCAGACGCAAAAACACGCCATTAACGGCTGAATAACCTATGATTTTGACCGGCGAATACTGTGGTATCAGCCATCTCACAGGGCAGCTCCTCCCTAGTTCCCCCCCACCCCTGTGTCCCTCGCTGCGGACGAACGCAAGGGGTTAAAGGTCGTCCACCTCTCTCCCAGTAACACTCCCAGGTCATCTTTGCAAACAGGGTTTCCGGGGATTTAAGGGTGAAAAGGGGGAACCAGGGCAGCCAGGTCTGGACGGGCTGGATGCCCCATGCCAATTGGTACAGTATTTTTCTTCTTCCTCCACCTTGTGTCCATGCATGCCGCTCACCTTCAGCCATCACTGAACGCAAAAAAACCCATGCATGTCGGAAGAACGAGACGATCATGAAGGTGCTTCACTTTTTAACCCTTTAATGTCCGAAACGAGAAAAAAATATTTTATAAAAAAAACTTTTCTCTACATATTTTATTTGATTTATTGAATGTCTTAAACGCTTTAAATTGACCTTAAAATGACAAATCATTTACTATTCTAGTTTAAAAGAATAATCATCATATGAAGTTATTTTATGATATTTTGTATTTCATTGGGAAAAAGTCCGTCTTTGATTTATTAATATATTTACCGTTTTAAAAACAAACTATTTGACCCTTTATTAAACTTTGTTTGGTTTTATAAAGTAATGTAATTCTGTTTAGTAAGTCCTCACAGGCTCTAATGTTTCACCAGAGGTGAACCTCAGGGCCCCACCCTTGGCCCCTTTACTGTTTTTACCACTGGGTCATATTATAAACAGGTTCAGCCCCATTTTTTCAATTGACACTAAAAAAAATAAGCTCAACCAAAACAGTTGAGCGGACATTAAAGGGTTAATTAATCACTGCTGCATATTTAATTCTTGAATTGTTGGAAAAACAAAGACAACAACACGCACCAACAGAACATTCGCTAACCTCTTGACTGCAAGCAGCCTCTTTCAGATAACACACATCACCACTGGTAAGATAAACCGGATTATTGATATATAACTTATTCCTGAATGTTTCCCACTTACCTGAAACCTTCCGCTCCTTTGATTACAACTGGAAAAATAAAATCTGCCTCAATCCTGTGTCCTTCCATCTGATTCCTCAACGGACCCAGTTACCTTTTAACCTGAACCTGCTAACATCAACTCCTTTACTGATGTCCATGCTAACGGCACATGGACCCCTCCTCAACTCTCATAACTCTGCTGCTCCCCTATCTTCATTTGTACCAATTGGGCCAGACCATGAAGAGCACAACAACAACAAAAAAGAAAAAAGGATGAAATTATGAAATTAGTGTCTGCCCCGAATTTCTTGAAGTCAAGAAAAGGAAAGAGCTTAATATTTATTTTTGGTTTATTTTATTTCTGCTTCTGAAACTATGTTGTGATATGCATGGGATTCCTAACACTATGAGTAGAAATGTTTGAAGTTTAAAGGTGCAGTGTGTAAAAATGAGTGGCATCTAGTGGTGAAGTTCCACATTGCAACTCTTTGGCTTTGTCCACAGGTGTATGGATACTTTTATAAAACACGCCTTTTTCTCCGCATTAAATGCCATAAATCCTCAACCTAACTATAGGAGTACTAGGAAATGGCGCTTCTTTAAGCCTCGGCTAGGCTAGGTGGACTTTGCAGGCGTTTACAGCTCACACTTTACAATGCGGGAAATCTTACCGTGTGTTACCGTCCCTCACCACTGGAAGGACCTCAACACTTACCCTCTCAACTGTTTCACAAGTCTTGTTCGCAGGTTTCTTTTAGCAGCAAGGTTTCACGCTACTTTGCTGTTTCTTTTGCTAAATAAGAAGTATGATCAGGGCTACTCTTAGCCACATTGGTGCCCGCCCACCCCAAAGCCTGTTGTGCCCAATGTAAGGGCGTAGTCTGCGTGCAGGAAGGGTTGGGCTTGAGTAAAGATCCGCCATTGGTCAAAACACAAAACCAGAAACAGCGAATTCAAGCAATTTCAACCAATAAACATGAAAAGAGCTAATCTTAAATATTCCAGCTAATGTTATGAATATTCCATTTATTCAACAGGATTTTACACACTGCTCCTTTAATTATAGAGCTAGGCTATGTGGACTGTAAGCACACTGTGTGGAGAATGAAATGATTTATTATAGGAAATATTTGACTCATGCCATGTGATTTAAAAGTGATTTGCAACTCAACTTTTGGGGGGAAAGTATGAAATCAGAGAGTGGAATCTTGTTGATGGGCATGAACTGCTGTACATGTTGTTATGTGCATGAATAAGACTACGTCGCTGCAGACGCCATTAGATGTACGATTTCATATCAGCCTCATAGCATTCGCATACGTTTCACAAAATGTGCATCATTTAGAGAAAGTATGTGCATGTTGACCGAACGACATAGTTTGAGATTGCTGAACTAGTTCAATTCCGATGTCTAGAAAACAAGATTGTTATAACCATGTAATAACAATAATGATAAAAGAATGCATGTTGACAGATCGACATGATTAGACAGGGTTGAGTTAACAGTTTTCACAAGACAGCACCTTCAGGTTAAGCAAATAATTTTAGCTCTGAAGTCCAGAAACAAGATTGTTATAATCATGTCATAACAAAGTTATAAACATGTAATAACCAAGAATACAGACCGACAGAGTTAGATATAGTTTTCACAAGACAGCACCTTCACTTTAAGCAAATTATTTCAGTTCTGAAGCCCAGAAACAAGATTGTTATAATCATGTAATAACAAAGTTATAAACATGTAATAACCAAACTACAGACCGACAGAGTTGATTTAGTTTTCACAAGACAGCACCTTCACTTTAAGCAAATTATTTCAGCTCTGAAGCCAAGAAACACGATTGTTATAATCATGTAATAACAAAGTTATAAACATGTAATAACCAAACTACAGACCGACAGAGTTAGATATAGTTTTCACAAGACAGCACCTTCACTTTAAGCAAATTATTTCAGTTCTGAAGCCCAGAAACAAGATTGTTATAATCATGTAATAACAAAGTTATAACCATGTAATAACCAAGAATGCAGACAGACAGAGTTAGATATAGTTTTCACAAGAAAGCACCTTCACTTTAAGCAAATTATTTCAGCTCTGAAGTCCAGAAACATGATCGTTATAATCATGTAATAACCAAGAAATAATGAATTGGAATTTAAGGGGTTATAATTATATAATAATGACCATCTTTTGGTCTGAAGACAGATTTGATTTTACTCACTTTAGTAGTATGTGAAAACTTTTTAGGAAGTAACGATGACGTAGGCAGTAAAGGAGGTTTTGCCTCCGATGCGATCGGGGTTTAATAACTGGATGCTTTTATGCGACGAATGTTTAAAGCCTGACGTCTGTGTTTTGTTGTTGTGGCTTAAAATCCACTTATTTAACACACCTGAACAGCCAGAAATGTCCCGTTTGAGTCCTCATAGATGTTTTCTTCCCTGCTAATCTCCTATAAACAGGGTCCAGATGGATTACCCATGCCTGGGTGCTGGCAGAAGGTAAGATAAGTATAGACTTGAGTCATTTGGCAGACTCCAGTGTTGCGAGCTGCACATTTAAAGAGTGAGCAAAATATAAGGGTCATAGCTAATGTGGTTAACAGCTACACTAAAGGGCCTATTTATATCCCCGGGAAGTCCGCAGATCGTACTTGTTAACGCGATAACTCAAAAACTGCTACATGGATCGATTTCAATATTTTTGACACTAGACGGAGATTTATCTTCAAAGGTTTCAGGGTATCAAGTTTTTACGCTAATAGTTCATATTTTATTCACTAGCGGTAGCTATTTTACGACAAACACTGTTTTTCAGACCAATTTGGTCCGATTTAGTCAAAATTTGGTGCATAAGAATCGATTTGAGGGACTTATATTTACTACATTTTACTCTATCAGTTCATATTTTATTCACTAGGGGGAGAATAAATGTTTTTATGAAAAAACATGTCCAGACATAACTGCCCGACAGATGGTCCGATAAAGTCCAAATTTGGTGCATATGAAACGAGTTAAAAGATTTGGCTTGTATACGTCACATTTTATTGTAATAGTTCATATTTTCTGAAATATGAACTTCGGGGAACTTCTTCGCAAAAAAAAAAAAAAGAAGTTTCTCTGACATAACTTCCGGTACCATTAGTCCAATTTAGTCCAAACTTGGTGCATAAGAATCGACCCGAGAGACTCTATCATGTAACAATCACGTTTTAGTCTAGAAGTTCCTATTTTATTCACCAGGGGGGGATATTCTATGAAAAACAATGTCTTTTAAACATAACTTCCTGACCGTGGGTCCGATTTAGTCCAAATCCGGTGCATACGAGTCGAATCGAAGAGATCCGTCTTGTATATAAAGTTTTCTTGCTCTCCAGGTGGAGCTTCTTTTGTTTTCTTTTAATGAAAAACACTGTTTTCTGGACATAACTTTAATTATGAATTGAATCACATGGATTAGTTGTACAAGGCAGGGGATTGGGGGCTTCTCGGGGGTATACCCATGCTGTCGGGGACGACGGCGTAGGTCTGAACCCCGGTTTCGGACTTATTTTTAATGATTCTTTCTACTTAGAGTGCTCCTAATATTTTGTTCCCTCGGTGTCGGATCACTTTGTTGTTTTTTCTTCTGTGTGTTTTCTGCATGCCTCTTTGTCGTAACAAGCGCGAGAACCCAGACTGTACAGGAACAAATCACGTCATGAAACCATGTCCATCTTCACGCCCTTCTCTTCTCTTGTGTTTTTTTCTTGCAGTGATCACTCTAACCCCAAACGCATGGAGTTTGTAAATAATGCTTCTTTTACGGTATTTATATAGTTTTTTAACGGATAAGAAAAAGTCTAAAAGAAAAAGAAGTCTATGTGTGCAACGATGCAAAAACAGAGATAACCGTCCCGAGCTTGGCGCCTCACGCTGCTTCTACTCACATCACCGTGTGGAACAAACAAAAACAAAAACAAACAAAAAAACGTGCGTCTGCTCGCTCACATCCACGCCGTGGTGGAGTTCAGATCCTCGGCTGGTGGCGGGACTCGTCTCTGCAGAGCGTCGCAGCCTGGCCCCCCTCACAAGGGCCAAACGGAGAGGTGGAAATGAGGAGGAGGAGGAGGAGGAAGGGGGATCTGGACTGTCTCTAACACCAAATGCTAGGTGTTCTGTGTTGTTTTCGTCTTCAACAATCTCACCGCCCGCTCATGCATCGCCCTTCTTCTTCAGGACTAAAAGTGAAAAAAAAAAAAAAAAAGACTGTGCCAAACAGAATATTGCAAACCCCTCCCCTGACCCCCCCCCCCCCGACCCTGCAAAAGCATGAGTATTATACCGAAGCTATATTTATATGTACTGTATATAAACGTCACTGTTTTGTGGTCGCGTCATGGCTTCTGCAGAAAACAAAGAAAAACAACACTAACATATAAAACCCAAACGGCCCGCCAGAACTCTGAATTTCTCATTTTTTTCCCGCTCCTTCTCAAGGGAGTCACGCCGTGGCTGGTAGCCTGAGTTTTCCCCAGAAAGTAAAGGTTACTTTTGCTTTATTGTGGTGGTCCCTGCCCGGCGGTCACGCCATCGGCAGATTGGCCTCCACATCTCCGGAGTAGAGGGGAGAAACTTAGCAGGATGGCCGCTGCACTGACAGGAACATGAATCCGGGCTCACCTGGATTTTTTCGGGAGATCCGGCCTGCAGAGGGACCCCCCCTCCGAGCGCGGGAATGGATTTTTGGAAGGTCTCGTCGGTCTCCGTAGAGATCGGCCGGAGCATCGGCATCTCCAGTGGGGGGCTTCAAGGTCTTCGGAGGTCGCCGACGGATCGCAATCACGACTATTTTTTTTTTTTTCTGTTCGTTTTCTGGTTTTTGCTCTCATGGTTTAACTTTCTTGGTGTTTTTTCTGTATTATAGCCTTTGGTGCCTCAAGCTTTTATTCATTCCTTTATCAGAAAATGTACAATTGTCGTTCACATTTTTTATTTCATTTCTTTCGCATTATTGGATATGAGCTGGTCCCAGGGAGCCGGGCGTCGAACAGAGCTCAGTTTTCAGAGTTATCTTTACCTGAGAGTGTGAGTACTTGTGTGTGTGTGTGAGTGTGTGTGTGTGTTTTTTTTAATAGGCTCATCATTCTGGACTCTCCGTTCCGGATGTTAACTGTCAATTCACTGCATGTACGCCATTTATGACTTATGGATTTCTTAAATATTGACAATAAGCGTGTGTCAGAAGAAGGAGACATTGTTTCAGGTACTTTATTGTTCTGGCTGAAGACATTTCAGATTATATTGAAGTCAGTCGCTCATTTACAGCTCGTTTATTGTCTTAAACACACAGAAAGAGTGTATTACAGTGTAATAACAGCTATATAACACAGATACAGTTAACCAGTTAGCTTTCCTCAGTTTAGCCCGGCAGCCAATTATGTCACATTCCATATCGGATGGAGCAAAAACGGAGTTCATCTTCTTTTTTTTCAATCTTTCTTATCTTCAAACTGCTTTCCGACGTAGTAGCTGCTATATGCGAAGGTGCTACTTCAGTTCGTTTGGCGTTGGAGGTAAGCGGGATTTACCGTTAGATGGCGTTGCGTGGACTTCCTGTCGTGTCGCAACCGCAGAAAGATTCGATTGTACTGCTCATCTCATCGCAAAGAATAGAAGCGCATCATCAGCGTAGATCCTAGAAGTGCTCCGACATCACGGCAGGTTTCTTTATAGCTGGCGGGGTTTTGTATGTAACATTTTTGTGCATATATTTGTGTATTTGTCTCAGTATTTTAAGTGGTACATTATTTATTTTTCTATAATTTTCGTACATGAAGGCATTTGGTTATAAACAGCATTCCTTTCAGTTGTTTTAGCTTTTGGAAAAATCCACTCTCTAGCTCTGATTTCTCCTTTTCTTTTCCATTTTTCTTGTGAAGAATCGTGCTTTGGCATCACAGAGCAGTTATGCAAATGGTTTGTTTTGGGGGGTTTTTTTTTGGTTTTCTTTTTCAAATTCAGCTCAAAGGCCTTACAGCGGAAGACATCTTTTAATTTAATTGCGTGTTTTGACAGGCGAACTGAAAGTCTTGAACGTTCAGCCGCCGATGCAACCGCGTCAAAGTTCAATATCACAGCTACTCTTCTCTCTCTAGTTACATTGAATGTAGTTTGATATATGTATAGTTGATTATTATTGTACTGTTAAAATGTGTGCTCATTCGACAAAAAAAAAAAAAAGTGCAATTTAATACGTCGGTAAAATGTGCGTAGCATCAAATGCGGCTGCATCGTCACATCCGTGTGATCTTTGTAGCTCCGTCGGCTCGAGTCGTGCTACGCTATATACCACTACCTGGAAAGAAACTGTTTATTTAGCAGAAAAAATACTCATGTAAACACGCGACCTTTCATTATATATCATTCTTGATTGGTTTGAATATCAAATACTGTCCCTCCATTCATCATATGTTATTTCCATTACTTCATATTTACTTTTTATTTGTTGTTGTTGTGTGTTTGTTTTTTTTATTATTTTTTTTTTATTGTGTTTTGATGTCCAGCCTTGGATACAGTATTTCTCACCAATTGCTGTATCGTTAGCATGTGCAGCTAATTTTTTTATTTTTTTAAATTTGATTGATTTCTTTTTTTTTTCTTCTTGATTGTTTAGTTTCCTTGTTAAAAGTGCCAGACTTTTGTGCCAAAACATTTCAACCATTTATTTCCACGTCTCTATCAGAGAAGCTGCTTAGTAGCTCCAACGTGACTCTTGTGAATCACAGATGTGGCTTTTATTGAGTCATTTTTCCCCCCCCCCGAAGTCAGACTTCAGTCGCGACAGCTTAAAATAACCCGTTATTGTCCTGCCCAACTGTATCGTTCAGCTGATCTTGCGTCTGTATTTCTTGTTGAAAAATTTGACTGAAGTAGTTTATAATATGAGCCAAAGGCAGCATGAATTATGCTAAACAGTAAGGGGCCGAGGATGTAGCCCTGGAGGACACCACCGGTCAAATGGGCATCAGAGGTGAAGGTATTAAAGACGGCTATATAGAAAGATAGGAAGACATTTTATTTGGGCGTATTAGAAAGCATGTGAGGACTTACTAAAGAGATTTGTGTAACTTGATACCAAACAAAAAGTCTAATAAAGGTCAAATAGTCCCTTAAAAACACGCTTTATCAAATGATGAAATAATATAATTAGATTGACTATTTTCCATGAAATGATTTTCTCATTTTACATTCTTGACCAAACCTTTAAGACATTATCTGGAAAGTTTCAAAGTGTCCAAGATAGTAAATGAATAAAGGAAGAAAAGACGCAAAGAAGAGATTTTTTCCATAGTTTTCCATTTCCTGGCGAGGACATTAAAGGGTTAGGAATGCTGGTGTCTAATGTTTGACAGTCGCTGTTGTTCTAGACCCTCCCGTAAACCACAGCCTTACTCAAATAAGTGTTTTGCAACAAATTCTCCAGAATCGTGGGCCAGGAGAAAAAACGGTCAAAGGAAAATCTATAGATTGTTGGAGTCAGATCTACATTTTTTGGTGGTGCTGTGAGTTCAGTGTCTGTTCAGTACTCCTTTGTTTTTTTCACTCGCAAGACTGAAGTTTCTTTATAGACCCTTGTGTTTACACTCTAGTAGGTTTCATTTGACTGTACAGTTGGAGCCAAATAAACAGTCCTTCAAATACATCAAAGAATAGTCCCGCCTTTTATTACGCTTTACTATTTAATGTGATATATATCTATATATAAACACACATATATATATATATGTTTGTGTGTAATACAACTATTATACATAAATAAAACATGTATAAACCCTGAATAGGTGTATATATGGAAATACATATATAAATGTATGTACACAATTATATATTCATTTATAAATATATACAAAAATATATATGACAATATTTATATGGAAATATATATATATATACATTTTATATGCATTATATTTATAAAGATACTATATATATATGTAGTATATATAGATGTCCATTAATATGTGGATGTGTACTGCAACTGTATAGTATATGTATGTATATATATATATATATATATATACTGTATATACACAAACACGTGTATATATGTATATCTATAATACATATATGTGTGTACATTCACATGTGTAACTGTAAAATACATGTGTACAATTATATATATATATATATATATATATATATATATATATATATATATATATATATATATGAGTGAGAAGAGATGACATCATCACATCATTCCTCTTGGAACAGTCTAACGGCCTTCTTTTGTTTTTTCAATTTTAAGTACTAGGGTTTTAATATATACTTCAATTTCATATAAAAAACTTTTAAAGTTAGTGTAAAGTTGCAAATGTTAATATTTAATAATAATAAGTTCACAATAAAGACAATATCATGTTTTCTGCCTTCAAAATACAATTATGACATTTTTACATTCAATCACGATGTCGTCACTTATTTTACACAAAACATCGTTTTCCAGTCACACATAAATAAATGTGTTAAAGATTCTGCTTCAACATTACAAAATAGCTGCATTTTTGGATATAAATCAAATGTTGAAGTGTAGTCCTACTTCTTTTACCTTATCACCGACACAACTGACACACAACCGTGGGTAGAACCGTTTCTACCCACGGGCAATAAACCTGATCAACAATCAAACCAGTTATTAGTGTCGTACAATAACCTGGATCACCCCATTACACAATAACTACCTCCAACTGTCATTACTCTTTGCACTGTCATATATATTCATGTACACATATGAATACATATATATTTAAATGTATCTAACCTGGACACAAGGATATCTACATGTGTTTATAGTTTTTGTATATTTGTTTTTTGCCTTGTTCATTTAATTTATAATTATTTTATATGACGTTCGTACTGTGAGATCTCAGTTAACCGGACTCAAACTCCTTGTTTGTATATACATGGCCAATAAAGCTGATTCTGATTCTGATTCTGATCCAAAACCAGGTACCTGTAAAAATTTCGTCTCAAAAGGATTCCCCTCCTGGAGATATTTCCCTCTTTTCATAAAGTGCATCAGGTTTGTGTTTGTTGTTGCATTTTGACTCCATAATATCAGATTATTTAATACTTAACTCTGCCTGTCCGTTTCTCGATGACGTCACAACCCTGCTACTCCGGCTGTCGCCTGCAGCTGCAGCGCTCTAACGCGTCCGCTAGAGGGCAGCACAAGAGAGCCGCGCGAGTTGTGCAAGCAGAAGAGTGTGTGCGCGCGTGCGAGAGCGTGTGCGTGAGAGTCTTTCAGTTTATGTTGTTATGTTCGCAGCCGCACGCGGATGTGTATAAAAACCAAGTTATCCAGCAGTTGCGGCTATTTCTTCGACACGGCGTGGACTGAGGTGTGTGTGACGTCCGCCCGGTGGACCACTTCAAGATGTCAGAGCATAAACTGGACAAGAAGAAGACCTTACACCTGAGGAAGAGGCACATCGGGTAGGAATACTGACATTCTGCGCCTTACAAAAGATTCTAAACTGAGAAACAGAATTTAAAGGTTACTGCAGACTTATCCTAGAGACAATAACAGAGAAATATTAGAACTAGAACAACTTTGAGATTTGATCCAGATGTAAAGTGTGTTATAAATTGAATGTATTATAATAATAATAATAATAATACATTTAATTTATAATGCACCATCATTACTAGTTTATAAACAGTGATGATTATTGAATAAATCAATAATGCACTGAGTTTTCTGGTGTGCCGGTGTTGAAAATATAACACTGTATATTGCATTTAATGATATTATTATAAGCAACGAGTATCTTTTAAGTATTTAAAACTCAGACTGGGTTTCAAATGCATGGAAGTGTTAATATGAGCTCCTCCGCAGGCCTTCCTGTAAGATTTTCTTCAGCCATGATCCCATCAAGATTGTGAGAGCCAAAGGCCAGTACATGTATGATGAGAAAGACCGGCGCTACTTGGATTGCATCAACAATGTTGCTCACGGTAAACACACGCACTCACACACACACACACACACACACACACACACACACACTCATATATATATATATGTGTGTGTGTGTGTGTGTATATATATATATGTATTTATTTATTTATTGTCTTTGTGGCTGAAATTAAGATTTGGAGTCAGTTAAAGTTTTTTTTTTAGTTTTTTTTTAACCTTTATAAATTTTACGGACCGGTTTTTCACGTGACCAGAACGACAAAGTTCTCCACAGAGTAAGTCAGGGAAGGCACAGGTAATTAAAAATGAACAAACCTGCACCGCCTCCACAGTCAAACTCGCCCGTCGGCCTGTAATTCTGCAGGATGACATGTTCCGACCTCAAACTACACACACACACACACACACACACACACACACACACACACACACACACACACATGATTTGGAAGTGTTTTGATCCCGTTTGCATCATCTTGTCCTGTTTTTTTTTGTTTTCTCTCCTTAAAGTGGGCCACTGTCACCCGGATGTGGTGAAAGCCGGAGCTCAGCAGATGGAACAGCTCAACACCAACTCACGCTTCCTGCATGACAACCTGGTTCTGTACGCCGAGCGGCTTCAGGCTACGCTGCCAGACAAGCTGTCTGTCTGCTACTTTGTCAATTCTGGGTATGGTTACATTCTCCCACTCCTCAAACAACAAACATGTGAATGAAGTTCGGCCCTGCTTGTCTTGTCTTGTTTTTGTTTTTTATGAGGGTGGGGGGGGCGGGGGAGAGAGAGAACAGCTGGTGTGAAGATCCAGTGACATGGAGTGTTTTCAAGTGTGTGTATAATTAGGATTACAGTTTGGTCTTGTCTCTTATTTAGTTGAAATGACTTTGGCTGCAGCCTCAGATGAACTCGGTAAAAGGAGGAAACCCGAAACATAATGATTTTCTTGTTACCGGACCCAAGTAGAAATAACAGACGCCGCCCGCCAGAACTATTGGCACACTTGCGGGGAGATGCAGAAAAAAATCTCTTTACTGTCTAGACCCATGACCTTTCACTCGAATTACGACATTTAAAAAAACATTGTGTTCTGATCATGAACAAATATTTTCGTCTAGAAGGTGTGCCACAAGGAAATCCTGTGGTTCAAAGATAAGTGAAGGATATTTCTAGTCTTATTTTATATTTTTAGCCCCACCTGTTTGAGGTGGTGATCAGGTACTTCCTGTTTGACTGGGGTATAAATATGAGGTGACACAGGCCTGATTCTCTCTGAGGTTCTTCATCATGATGAAGACCAGAGAACACAGCAATGAGGAGCAAAGAAAAGTTGTGGAGCTGAACAAATCTGACAATGGAGACAAGAACATCTGTCAGCAGTTCATAATGTCAGTTTGAACAGTTAGACCAATAATAAAGAAGTTTGAAGAGACTGGAGATGTTAGACATTCGCCTGGAAGAGGATGTGTCCGCAAACTGACCCCACACACTGTGAGGAGGATGGTTGGACCGGCTAAAGACTCTCCAAAGATTACAGCTAGAGGTCAGAGGTCAGTTGCACCTTGGGATCAGAAAGTCTCCCTAACCACCATCAGATGGCGCCGACACCAACACCAGCTGTTTCGGTTGTTTGCAAGAAAAAAGCCTCCGTTGTCGTCCACACACAAGCTAACACTGCTACAGTTTGACAAACACCACATGAACTTTCGCTGGAACAAGGTCAGAGGTCAGATGAGACCAAAGTAGAGCTTTTTGGCTACAAACATCTAAGATGGGTGTGATGTAGCAAGAAAGAAAGCCAGAGAAAAAAGCCCCTCACACCCACTGGGAAGTTTGGGGCCACTCTTCTTTCCAAGGTTCTGGACATCTTGTTAAAGACATGGTTCCATGGACTCCATCAAACACCAGCAGATACTGGATGAAGACCTAAAAGCCTGTCAGGAACCTTAAAGTAGGTTGTGGTTGGACCTTCCAGCAGGACAATGTTCTGAAGATCACCTCAACATCAACCCAAGAATGGTTCAGAGGTCACAGAATAAAGGTTCTGTCATGACCATCCCAGTCACCTGACCAGAACCCCACATAACATCTGTGGGTGTACTGCAGAGGAGAGTCCACCAGCGTGGACCTCAGAACCTGAAGAAGGTGGAGAGGTTCTGTCTGGAGGAATGATCTCAGATCTTCTCCATGTGTCCTCAGACCTCATCACAGACCACAGAAGGAGACTCAGGCTGTTATTGAAGCAAAAAAATAAAATAAATTAAATTAAAGGTCATGGGCATAGATATAAATAAAGACATTTTTTTACATCTCACTTTACTCCCTACTTTCAGCCCCTTGCTGGTCTGGATTTTTCTTTGACGATCTTATCATGTGGAATTTGGAACCACGCCAATAAAGGTTTTTACAGAGAGTCCAGACTTCCAGATAAAGGGTAGTAACGTAGGATAACAGAGTGCTTATACAACTTCAACATTTTGCTGAACCGGTCTTGTGTGCGGTTACTTATTCACTCACGCTTGTGTAAAAACAGGAATGATCTTTTTAGTACTATTGTAAAATTGTACTTTAGTAGGTGAGACATCGTGTGATCACCGGCCACAACAAAGTTTTTAGAGTGCATTTATATTCAATATTAATATTACAAACTGAAGACAACACTGACAAGATCTAGTAAATAATACAATGTGGTTTTTAATTAACTATTCAACTATTTAATAACACATGGTTTGGAAACGATCCCAACAACAACAACCGACGTCATGTTGTTGTGACTGAGTGAGAGAGAGCTGTTAAACTAATATCACTGTAATAACACTGTGATAACACTGTAATAACACTGTAATAACACTGTAATAACCGTTGAGACTTTTATTGATAAATAGATTATCTATCAATAAAATGATATAAATAAATAATATTTATCCCCGTGGGGAAGTGATAACATCAGGTACATATACGCAAATACAAGAGTGTAAACAACAGAATAATTATATTTCTATATATATATATGTATATACATATGGGTTTATTGATGTTTATATCGCTGTTTATGTTAGTATTTTTTACACAGACACAATGTATATATATATATATATATACCTAAATTTATATATACACGTAAATATATATATATATATATATGTATATTTATATATATATATATGATGGATTTTAAAGGATTTTTTCAGTTTTATATCGTTGTCTATGCTAGAATTTTTAACATATATATATATTATATATACAGTATATATATATTTTTTAATTTTATTATATATATTTATATTATATTATATATAGATATAAAATGATATAATATAACTATATAGGTGTATATATACTGCAAATTGTAATAACCCCAGTGATTTTACATCGTGGGATATTTAACAATCACGTAAGGCTGAAAACTTTTGTAAACTTTAATAAACTTGAACGTAGAAAACAGAAGTGACTGTGTTGGATATAAGGTTGACGACCTTATAGAAATAAGATAAACACAGATTTGATTAGCGGTACAGCGATTAGGTTCATGGTTAATGAACAGCTTGATCAATAGGTTCTTGAGGTTCATCTCGCACGCACTCCTGTGGAACGTCAGACGCTGACGGTGACATCCAGCGCCTCTCCTGTGTGTTTTGTGGTGACTGAGTAACTGAAAGTAACCCTTGACCCCTTTGAACTTCAGCTCCGAAGCCAACGACCTGGCGCTCCGTCTGGCATGGCAGTACACGGGCCACAAAGATATCATCACGCTGGAAAAGTAAGCGCAAAAATGACCCGGTTCCATTATTGTGCAGAAGTGTGTCAAAGAATGACAAATCCCAAGAAGAAGAAGAGGGAAAATGCTGATTCGGTGTTTTTGGTTTTGTTTGCAGTGCGTATCACGGCCACGTCTCCTCGCTCATTGACATCAGCCCCTATAAGTTCCACCAGCTGTCAGACGCTGAGCGGAACCCATTTGTCCATGTGGTGAGTGCTTGTTCTCCCGCCGTCCGCCTGAACACCTTTAAAAGACAATGACTCAACCTGCGCTACTGGGCTTTGGCAGACCCCTCAGATGCACCAGGACTCATGTGTGTTTTAGGCAGCTGAGGGTCTCAGTCTCCATATGTTGTTGTTTTTTACATGTATGCGTGAGAAAAGAGCTTTCAGGTCACCGGGGAGGTTTGGAGGAGATGCTTGATCGGTGGAAGACACTTAGTTGACACTATGCTGACAGTGTGACGTCTGCACTCAGCGCCAACATCCACCGGGTCCAACTCTGACTGATGGGGGTCTGCCTCATCTAACACGGCGTCCCTGACTAAAACATCTTTAATGTCTTTACCCATGATATTTAATTCAAATTACTCACAAACGTCTAACCTTCAACTCAAGTAACATCTTCAAAGCAATGTAGAATTCTTATTATAGAAAAGAGAAACATTTTTAGTGAAGCTCCTCCTTTTACCACAATAACAGCCTGAGTCTCCTTCTGTAGTCTGTGAGGAGGTCTGAGGACACATGGAGAAGATCTGAGACCATTCCTCCAGACAGAACCTCTCCACCTCCTTCAGGTTCTGAGGACCACGCAGGTGGACTCTCCTCTGCAGCACATCTCACAGATGTTCTGGTGGGTTTGTATCAGGTGACTGGTATGACCATGGCAGAACCTTTATTCTGTGACCTCTGAACATTCTTGGGTTGATGTTGAGGTGATCTTCAGAACATTGTCCTGCTGGAAGGTCCAACCACGACCCACTTTAAGGTTCCTGACAGGCTTTTAGGTCTTCATCCAGTATCTGCTGGTGTTTGATGGAGTCCATGGAACCATGTCTTTAACAAGATGTCCAGAACCTTTAGAAGAAAAACAGACCCACAACATCAGAGATCCACCACCAGGCTTCACAGTGGGTATGACTGGATTTTTGCTCTGGCTTTATTTCTCGCTACATCACACCCATCTTAGATGTTTGTAGAAAAAAAGCTGTACTTCGGTCTCATCTGACCTCTGACCTTGTTCCAGTAAAAGTCCCAGTGGTGTTTGTTAATCTGTAGCAGCGTTAGCTTGTGTGTGGACGACAGCAGAGGCTTTTTTCTTGCTACCCTCCCAAACAGCTGGTGTTGGTGTCGGCGCCATCTGGTGGTGGTTGGGGAGACTTTCTGACCCTAAGATAAAACTGACCTATGACCTCTAACCTCTCTACCTGTGATCCTTGGAGAGTCTTTAACCAGTCCAACCATCCTCCTCACAGTGTGTGGGGTCAGTTTGCAGACATGTCCTCTTCCAGGCGGATGCCTTGTCTCCATTGTCAGATTTGTGCAGCTCTACAACTTTTCTTTGCTCCTCATTGCTGTGTTCTCTGGTCTTCATCATGGTGAAGAACCTCAGAGAGAATCAGGCCTGTGTCACCTCATATTTATACCCCAGTCAAAAAGGAAGTACCTGTTCACCACTTCAGAGTTCCTGCTCAAACAGGTGAAGCTGAAAATATAAAATAGGACAAGAAATATACTTTAGTTACCTTTCAATCAGAGGATTTCCTAGGGGTGCAAATAATTGTGGCACAGAAGTTTTAGTAGACATTGTTTGTTTCAGGCTGAGGGTTCGGGTTATCATGATTATAGACAGTAAAGATAATTTTACATTTGTTTTTTTTCTCCACGAACTCTGAGAACTTCTCGCTCGGAGCGATTGCACAAACTCCTGTCGGCTGTAAGTATGCTGATGTTTTGAGTTACAAATGTAAAGCATCACTATGATACATCATAACTGTATCAATAGAATATTCAAATGTCGATTGAGTTTTTGACTTTGTATTGTTTGTTTTCGCAACTTTCTAAGTGTTTTCAAGCTCACTTTGAGGATTTGTGTTTTATTGGGTTATTCCTGTTAGTGATTTTGTGTATTCCTGTGCGCTCGGGCCGCATTGCTGTAGTTTGACACCCTGCCCGTGGAATCCCCTGCTCTAGTGTTACGCGTGAAGGTGACACAGTTCTTTTCGGTTTTGCCGGCTTGCATGTTTTATTCATAGTGACTTTGACTCTAACTAAACAGGCGATGCTTCAGATGCTGATGATGGCAGCAACAGAAAAATTCAGCCTTGTGTTCTCTTAGGATATCTCAGGATGCAAAAGTAAGCACAAAGTTCACAGATATATTTGGCAGCAGAGCTTCTTTCACATATCCAATCTTTGAGATTTAAACAAGCCTGCATGGATAAGCCTGCTAAATACACAGAAATGCGGAACAAAAACTTAGATTTTTCTTTTTACATGTGAAAACTGTATATGTATGTGTTTGTTGTGTAAGGCAAGGTAGTTTTATTTTATATAGCAAAAAACAAAGAACTTTTAGAAATATATGTGTGTTTACAATGTAAACAAACATGAAATAACATACAAAGAAATTAGAGATTAGAATAATGTAAATAGAAATTAAAGATTTAATAAATATAACAGTAAAAAAGCTGCAGTGCAGTGCAACTGTGTAATAACAGTGTAATAACTTGTAACATCTGTGTAATAACAGTGTAATAACAGAGTAATAACAGTGTAATAACAGTGTAACAACTGTGTAATAACAGTGTAATAACAGTGTAACAACTATGTAATAACAGTGTAATAACAGTTTAACAACTGTGTAATAACAGTGTAATAATAGTGTGATAACTTGTAACAGCTGTGTAGTAACAGTGTAATAACAGTGTAATAACAGTGAATAATGGTAATAACAGTGGAATAACTAATAACAGTGGAATAAGTATGTAATTAGTGTCTAATTAAAGACTGAATTAAAGTCAGTGGCATATTGGAAGGTCTTCAACTTTGATTTGAAAGAATTGAGATCTGCAGCTCTCTTGGAGTTTGTTCTAGATAAGAGGCATAGAAACTGGTTCTCCGTGTTTAGTTTATACCCGAGGGTCAGAAAGTAGTCTGTGACCTACCCCAAGACGACCTGAGGGGGTCTGGACGGTCTCGTTGGAGCTGCAGATAAACACCCAGTGCTTGCTGTTGTTTTGACCCCAACATGGAACCGGTGTAAAGATCTGATAACTTGACTGATGTGATCCAATCTCCTTATCATAGACCGGAGCAGCTGCAGCCGGCTGATAGATTGTTTTTTTGGGAGGAGACCTATAAACACACCAGTCTCCTGTCTCCTCATGGCTCCTGCTGAGATATCAGTCCTTTAATCTTTGAAAGGCTCTTAAGGGGATCGTTGGCGGACTTTGTGATGACTATAAGATTCAAGTCGTGACTACACCCAGATTTCCGAGTAGAGAAAGTTAATTCAAGGTTGCTGGAGTAGTTACCGTGTTGAGCATGGAACAGCGGGCCAGAGTTGGACTCAGAGAGGGCTGTCGCCCATGTCTAGTGGGGGGTTCTCAGGGGGGCCGCTGAGAATGGAGAATGGACCAGACCATCTGGTCTCTATCTAACCAAAGTTAGCGCTGTGATTGTATACCTGGCACATATTCAAAGTGTTCTGGACTCCGTTCAGGTTGACTCTAATCCAGTTTGTGATATTCACAGCAGGATAGAATCTCATGAATCTCATGGTTCTGTTGGTTGTCAGGAGAGAGTCCAGTTTGGGGTCCCCTCTGCTCTTTGTACGTGATGTGGTTCTGCCGGCGTCACCGGCTCCTGACGTTCAGCTTGCACTTGAACGGGTTTTCAGTTTGAGTGTAAAGCAGCCGTCTATAAACCACCATAAAAGCTTAACTACAATAATCATAAAAACATAAAATCAAATAAAACACACAGGAACTAACGCGATAAGGATTCAACGCCTACAGCGAGATAATCCGCTGCATCGAACGCCCCTGGATAAGCTTCAGGCTGTCTGGTGTTCTGGAATCTGTTCTGGTGGATAGCCTTGGAGATTCCTGCTGGTGTGTGGGGAAAACATCCAATAATTATACCCCCGAAAAGATTGTGATATTGTGGAATCTTCATCGCCGCCTCTGCTGCTGTGTCCCCCGTCGATCCTTGTTGTTCACGCCGTAATTCAAAAACAGTTTCATGGATCCTTTTCAAATTGTATACCCACATAGACCTGTGTGTGAGGAAGGACTGGAGTGATTTTGGGAAAGGTCAAAATATATGTAGGTGTGACTTAGTTTGGCCATAAAAACATTTTCTGATTCTGATATTTCCGGCACAATGTTGAATCGACTCATGGAGATCGACCTCATAATTATTATATTTTACTCTAATAGTTCACTAGGGGGGGGGTTTTGTCTTTTTTTCCTTTTTTAAATTTTTTTACAAAAAACACATTTTTTTCATGAAAAAAACAAACGTTATTGAGTCAAAACTTCCTACCTGTTGGTCGGATTTTGTTAAAAGTGGTGCATAAGAACCGACTCAAGGGGATCTATGTGGTAAACATGATATTTTACTCTAATAATTCATATTTTACTCAAGAGAGTTAAATGTGAACTATTTCTAACGAAAAACACGGTATTTGTTTTAAGGAAAAACACGGTTTTTCAATCAAAACTTCCCCACCGTCGGTCCGATTAACTTCAGATTTGGTGCATTTGAATCCATTCAAGGAGATCTATCTTGTAAATATCATATTTTACTCTGATAGTTTATAATTTGTATTTCGTTTTACAAAAAAAAACTTCTTTCTTGGCTTCCTGACTGTTTGTCCTATTTAGCCCTAATTTGGTACATTTGATATTTCATATTTGACTCACTACTGACCTGAGGCTCAAACTCTTGTACAACGCTGAGGATGTGGTCTGCCTTTGCATTGTGTGCAGAAAGAAAACATCCAATATTGACTTTTTTCCCCCTTTGTCAGGAAACAAAAGGCCGTTTTGAGAATATTTCTAGATATCACTAGAATTGTATTTGGTGTTCTATCAGATTCCAACACTCGTCTGTTGTTATTCCGACATATTGGTATATAAATTATACTCATATTAATATACAGTAAGACAAATATTTACTCATGTTTACTGTTTCTTCACAGGCTCCGAGCCCAGACGTGTACCGCGGCAAATACAGAGCGGATCACCCCGACCCGGCCACAGCTTATGCAAATGAAGTCAAAGATATAATTAATCGGGCCCACGAGAAAGGACACAAGGTAGAGTCGGTTCTGCTGTTTTAAGTCGGATCAAAGTCAGATATATGTGGTCATTACTTAATGGATTGTCTTTTTGAAAGATGACTCTTTTTCCAAGGAAATGGCTCTCATATACAAAAAAAAAACAAACCCCATACCTGGTATGTTAACGTTAGTGTGAGAACTAACCAATCTTTTTTTTTTTCCACCTTTAAAAGAAACAAAGGAAAACCTTTAAAACCTGTTTTCACAGCGGAAACAAATATTAAAAAAAAGGGATTATTAATTTTTCTCCGGGTTTCTGTACAAAAATCCTAAAGTATAACCATACTTTTGTCTAATGTTTTTACTGCCGGGTCCTTTGGAAGTACCTTCACTGTTTCAAGAATAACCATAAAATCATATCTGCTGAACTCTGCCCCGTTCATTTAAAAAAAAACACTCATTTTATTTTTTTTCCCACTTTTCTCTTTTTCTCCCCTTCTCCCACATTTCAGGTTCAGGCTGAGGACTCTGGCTTGTAAGGTCAAATCCTCAGTCACAGCAACATGTGTAGGCGAGTCTTTAGTGTCCAAGCTTGTTGGTCCATAATGTTGAAAAGGTCAACCCAAGGGCATGTCCGTGATTCCAGGGACCAGAGGGACGGAGCGTCAGCCACGATTGTACAGAATGCCTTTCTGACAGGTGTTGGTGAAGTCTCCAGGATGAAACCCCCCCAAAAAATAACTAATGGAGGACAATAACACTCTCCTTTTGTGATAAGGGAGAGGTAGATGCATGCGATCAAATGTTGCACCCTGATAATTCCATCAAATGAATGCACTGCCGAGAAAAAAAAAAGAAAAAAGAAAAAGAAAAGGTTTTCCCTCCCCAGTGATCCACATTAACGTTCATTTCTGTCGAAGCATCGCACCATTTCCACCATCTCTTGTTTTGTGCAACGCCCACACACTTATGAAAGAGGAAGATCGGCGGGTCAAAGATGTCAGAACTCGGCCCTCTTTTCGAGTTCATGAGTCTGGCTCCGGATGGATCGAGCTGATATCTTTTCTCTCGTACGCAGATAGCCGCTTTCACTGCCGAGTCGCTGCAGAGCTGCGGCGGTCAGGTGATTCCTCCAGCAGGCTACTTCCAGCAAGTGGCAGAGTAAGTCCCAGAAGTCCCTGCAGAGACAGACGCTCTGAATGCATTGTCTACTTGAATATTTGACGTTTTTAAATCCACTCACTGACACAAAATGCGGAATTTTCTGTCGCTTGGAAATGGCGGTGTCCTCCAGAATTGTTATTAAAACGCGAAATAAAATGGTCTGTAATTCAAATCAGAACTAACCTCTCACTCAAGCAACATAATTCGAAGAAAAAAACAACTATCTTCCTCACGGCGTGTGGGGGCCAGTTTGCAGACACGTTCTCTTCCAGGCTGTATTTTAACATCTCCGGTCTCTTTAAACTAAAAAACCTGTGTCGCCTCATATTTATACCCCAGTGAAACAGGAAGACATTGATCACCATTTTGGAGTTGCTACTTAAACAGGTGAAGCCAAAAATATAAAATAGAACTGGAAATATACTTCAGTTACCTTTACATCGCAGGATTTCCCAGAGGTGGCAAAAATTCTTACACCGGCATTTTAGAGATTTTTTTAATTTATTTTTTTAAGTCTCTTGAATAAAAGGTTAGTTCTGAAAACTAAACAGAAGCAACGCGTTAAATTGTTGAAATTAAATCAAAAACATCCCACAATATTGTTGAAACCCTGAAAGTAGAGGCGAGAAACGGGTTAGGAGTCATTATTCCGTAAGACATGTTTGCTCATGTCTGCAGACATGTCCGCAAGGCAGGGGGCATCTTCATCGCCGATGAAGTCCAAGTGGGCTTTGGCCGTGTTGGAACCAACTTCTGGGCTTTCCAGCTCCAGGGCGATGACTTTGTGCCCGACATCGTCACCATGGGGAAACCCATCGGCAACGGACATCCCATGTCGTGCGTGGTCACCACCAGAGAGCTGGCAGAGGCCTTCGCAGGATCTGGAATGGAGTATTTCAACACAGTAAGACCCTGAAGGAGTAACGAAAATGGTTGATGTAAACAGCCTTTCTGAGATTGTTCAATAAGATAGCAGAGAAATTTCAAATGTTAAGAGGAGAGAACGTATTCAGGGATATTCTGGATTCTTCATCGCGTCTGACGCCATCGCAGGCGTAGTAGATACTTTGAGTTACTGCAATAACTCAAAAACTATTTTGTGGATCCTTTTCAAGTTTTAAACCCGCATAGACCTTAGTGCGAGGAGGAACTGGACTGATTTTGGATTGGGTCAGTTGTATATTTCTGACACTAGAGGGAGCTTTGGCATCAAAAGTTTGTGAGCCATAATTTCTAAACCCTTCATTTCAATTTAGTCCAAATTCTGTAAACATGAATCGACTCCAGGACATTTATCTCTTATTTTTCTATTTTACTCTAATAGTTTTAATCTTACTCTAATAGTTTGTATTGTACTCTAATAGTTTTTATCTTACTCTAATAGTTTGTATTGTACTCTAATAGTTCGTATTGTACTCTAATAGTTTGTATTGTACTCTAATAGTTAATCATTACTCATAAGAGGCGGGCCTTATTCACGAAAAAATACTGTTTATGGGCATAACTTCACAACTTATCTTCAGGAATTCGAGCAAGAGGGATTTCCTTGTAGAACTCAGAGGACTGGGGGGCTTTTCAGGGAAATACTCTTGCTGTCAGAGACGACAGCGTGGGACTAATTTATGGCCTCCCCTCAGAGCTGGGATGACCTCATGTTGTTTTTAACTGCCATGTGTGTCAACGCAGCTGTTTTCCATATAATGGCAGGAATACATTCCACTCGAGCCAGTTGGGTTTTTTTCATTGATGGATTCACATCACAGTTGTTTCCTGTGCAGTCATTTTATTCTTTTTATTCACACTGAATGGATTTTCAGACTTTCAGGTTCTTTCATTTAAATTTAGCACGGACAAAAACCCCCGACGAAGGAGGAGCTGTGAGTCTTATCTTTCCTCTGTGGTTTCAAATTTGTCAGTTTGGTGGTAACCCGGTGTCGTGTGCCATCGGTCTGGCCGTACTTGACGTGATTGTGAAAGAGGATCTGCAGGGGAATGCTCTGCGTGTGGGCCGGTACCTGACCGGTCTGCTGGAGAGGCTGAAAGAGACGCATCCACTAATCGGTGACATCAGGCAAGAAAACACGCCCACAGATACAGAAAGTGTCAAAACGTGACAGAATGTAACGGAATGTGACAGAATGTGACAAAAAAGTGATATAAAGTGACAGAAATTGACAGAAAGTGACAGAATGTTACGGAATGTGACAGAAAGTGATTTAAAAAAGCGTCAGAAAGTGACAGCAGGGAGTAAACCAGATGTGTTGCATCCTGCAGGGGATGCGGCCTCTTCGTGGGGGTGGAGCTTGTGAAAGACAGGTTAAAGCTCACTCCTGCTACAGCAGAAGCCCAAGAAGTCATATATAAGTAAGTGAAAGATTCACTCTAGTGTTTAATATCTTAAAGCTCATAATCGCCTCACCATTGTAGCCTAGCATAACTCCTTCATGTTTTTTTGTCTGTTTTTTTAGGTTTTTGGAATCGCGTTATAAAATATTTACTCCTTAGTGAGACACCAAACAATCATTAATCACATTATTGACTTTTGCAAAACAACTTATTCTCCTTGGATGGAAAGTTAATTTTCCAAATGACTTGGCAACTTTGAACGGAATTATTCATATTTCCCTCAGGCTAAAGGAAGACCTCATTCTTCTCAGTGCTGACGGACCCCATCGTAACGTGCTCAAGTTTAAGCCCCCCATGTGCTTCACTGCGGAGGATGCGGACCTCGTGGTGGGGAAGATCCACCACATTCTCTCAGGTACTAAACATTTAACAGTTTCTTTTCAGGATGGTTTCTTGACTGGTGTAAGGTTCATGTTGGTGGGGGGACCCTCATTGACTGGTGTAAGGTTCATGTTGGTGGGGGGACCCTCACTGACTGGTGTAAGGTTCATGTTGGTGGGGGGACCCTCATTGACTGGTGTAAGGTTCATGTTGTTGGGGGGACCGTCATTGACTGGTGTAGGGTTCATGTTGATGAGGGGACCCTCATTGACTGGTGTAAGGTTCATGTTGTTGGGGGGACCATCATTGACTGGTGTAGGGTTCATGTTGATGAGGGGACCCTCATTGGCTGGTGTAGGGTTCATGTTGATGAGGGGACCCTTGCTTACTGGTGTAAGGTTCATGTTGATGGGGGGACCCTCATTGACTTGTGTAGGGTTCATGTTGATGAGGGGACCCTTGCTCACTGGTGTAAGTTTCATGTTGATGGGGGGACCCTCATTGATTGGTGTAAGGTTCAGGTTGATGGGGGACCCTCATTGATTGGTGTAAGGTTCAGGTTGATGGGGGACCCTCATTGACTGGTGTAAGGTTCATGTTGAAGAGGGGACCCTCATTGACTGGTGTAAAGTTCAGGTAGTTGGGGGGACCCTCATTGACTGGTGTAAGGTTCATGTTGGTGGGGGGACCCTCATTGACTGGTGTAACGTTCAGGTTAATGAGGGGACCCTTGCTTACTGGTGTAAGTATCATGTTGATGGGGGGACCCTCATTGATTGGTGTAAGGTTCAGGTTGATGGGGGACCCTCATTGATTGGTGTAAGGTTCAGGTTGATGGGGGACCCTCATTGACTGGTGTAAGGTTCATGTTGAAGAGGGGACCCTCATTGACTGGTGTAAGGTTCATGTTGATGAGGGGACCCTCATTGACTTGTGTAAAGCTCAAGTTGGTGGGGGGCCGTCATTGACTGGTGTAAGGTTCAGGTTGATGAGGGGCCCCTCATTGACTGGTGTAAGGTTCATGTTGGTGGGGGGACCCTCATTGACTGGTGTAAGGTTCATGTTGGTGGGGGGAGCCTCATTGACTAGTGTAAGGTTCATGTTGGTGGGGGGACCCTCATTGACTGGTGTAAGGTTCATGTTGGTGGGGGGACCCTCATTGACTGGTGTAAGGTTCAGGTTGTTGGGGGGACCCTCATTTACTGGTGTAAGGTTCAGGTTGTTGGGGGGACCCTCATTGACTGGTGTAAGGTTCAGGTTGATGGGGGACCCTCATTGATTGGTGTAAGGTTCAGGTTGATGGGGGACCCTCATTGACTGGTGTAAGGTTCATGTTGAAGAGGGGACCCTCATTGACTGGTGTAAAGTTCAGGTAGTT
Organism: Lophius americanus; assembly: GCA_037951165.1. Classification (NCBI taxonomy): domain Eukaryota; kingdom Metazoa; phylum Chordata; class Actinopteri; order Lophiiformes; family Lophiidae; genus Lophius; species Lophius americanus. Next base: position 3,608,464 of record JBBDHG010000065.1, on the reverse strand, counting down.
GGGGGGACCCTCATTGACTGGTGTAAGGTTCATGTTGGTGGGGGGACCCTCATTGACTGGTGTAACGTTCAGGTTAATGAGGGGACCCTTGCTTACTGGTGTAAGTATCATGTTGATGGGGGGACCCTCATTGATTGGTGTAAGGTTCAGGTTGATGGGGGACCCTCATTGATTGGTGTAAGGTTCAGGTTGATGGGGGACCCTCATTGACTGGTGTAAGGTTCATGTTGAAGAGGGGACCCTCATTGACTGGTGTAAGGTTCATGTTGATGAGGGGACCCTCATTGACTTGTGTAAAGCTCAAGTTGGTGGGGGGCCGTCATTGACTGGTGTAAGGTTCAGGTTGATGAGGGGCCCCTCATTGACTGGTGTAAGGTTCATGTTGGTGGGGAGACCCTCATTGACTGGTGTAAGGTTCAGGTTGATGAGGGGACCCTCATTGACTGGTGTAAAGTTCAGGTAGTTGGGGGGACCCTCATTGACTGGTGTAAGGTTCATGTTGGTGGGGGGACCCTCATTGACTGGTGTAACGTTCAGGTTAATGAGGGGACCCTTGCTTACTGGTGTAAGTATCATGTTGATGGGGGGACCCTCATTGATTGGTGTAAGGTTCAGGTTGATGGGGGACCCTCATTGATTGGTGTAAGGTTCAGGTTGATGGGGGACCCTCATTGACTGGTGTAAGGTTCATGTTGAAGAGGGGACCCTCATTGACTGGTGTAAGGTTCATGTTGATGAGGGGACCCTCATTGACTTGTGTAAAGCTCAAGTTGGTGGGGGGCCGTCATTGACTGGTGTAAGGTTCAGGTTGATGAGGGGCCCCTCATTGACTGGTGTAAGGTTCATGTTGGTGGGGGGACCCTCATTGACTGGTGTAAGGTTCATGTTGGTGGGGGGACCCTCATTGACTGGTGTAAGGTTCATGTTGGTGGGGGGACCCTCATTGACTGGTGTAAGGTTCAGGTTGTTGGGGGGACCCTCATTTACTGGTGTAAGGTTCAGGTTGTTGGGGGGACCCTCATTGACTGGTGTAAGGTTCAGGTTGATGGGGGACCCTCATTGATTGGTGTAAGGTTCAGGTTGATGGGGGACCCTCATTGACTGGTGTAAGGTTCATGTTGAAGAGGGGACCCTCATTGACTGGTGTAAAGTTGAGGTAGTTGGGGGGACCCTCATTGACTGGTGTAAGGTTCATGTTGGTGGGGGGACCCTCATTGACTGGTGTAACGTTCAGGTTAATGAGGGGACCCTTGCTTACTGGTGTAAGTATCATGTTGATGGGGGGACCCTCATTGATTGGTGTAAGGTTCAGGTTGATGGGGGACCCTCATTGATTGGTGTAAGGTTCAGGTTGATGGGGGACCCTCATTGACTGGTGTAAGGTTCATGTTGAAGAGGGGACCCTCATTGACTGGTGTAAGGTTCATGTTGATGAGGGGACCCTCATTGACTTGTGTAAAGCTCAAGTTGGTGGGGGGCCGTCATTGACTGGTGTAAGGTTCAGGTTGATGAGGGGCCCCTCATTGACTGGTGTAAGGTTCATGTTGGTGGGGGGACCCTCATTGACTGGTGTAAGGTTCATGTTGGTGGGGGGACCCTCATTGACTGGTGTAAGGTTCATGTTGGTGGGGGGACCCTCATTGACTGGTGTAAGGTTCATGTTGGTGGGGGGGCCCTCATTGACTGGTGTAAGGTTCAGGTTGTTGGGGGGACCCTCATTTACTGGTGTAAGGTTCAGGTTGTTGGGGGGACCCTCATTGACTGGTGTAAGGTTCAGGTAGTTGGGGGGACCCTCATTGACTGGTGTAAGGTTCATGTTGGTGGGGGGACCCTCATTGACTGGTGTAAGGTTCCTGTTGGTGGGGGGACCCTCATTGACTGGTGTAAAGTTCAGGTTGTTGGGGGGACCCTCATTGACTGGTGTAAGGCTCAGGTTGTTGGGGGGACCCTCATAGAGCTAAACAGATTTTGTGCCTGTGTCTCCAGAACTTGAAGAAGCTTCAGGCCTGAAGCTGCACAACTCAGGGAATGTGGAGAATGACATCAACAAAATAAAGGTAAGTGAAGCATATTAAGAACAATGCGCTGCAAAAGCCATAACCCATCATAATTAGATAAACAGGCCGCAAAAGTCACGACACATTAAGAAAAAGTCACAACGCATTAAGAAATGAAATGAAATGGGTACATTCATAAGAAAATACAAAAAAAAAACATGATTATTTCTTCTCTTTTACAACCTGCCAACTGAAAATGGACTCCAGAACTGCAACAAGATGGTACGCGAAAGAGAGAGCAGCCCAGGGATCAGCCAACAGAGAAGGGAACCCAAACGTCTGAAGTTATAACGCCGCTCACTGACAGAGTCAGTGCTCCCAAATGACAACAGACACTTTGAGGTGACAAAATGCTGAGATAAAAACTTAAATTCCTCAGCATGTAAGGTAATGAAAAATGATGAGGCATTACAAAACATTGTATTTATGACACGACGGTTTCTTCTCAGGGATTGTGTTTTTATTGTTTTTATAGGAATCATGACCCGATCCTCTCTCATTTTGAAATATTCCAACATTTAGTTGACCATCATTTTAGAAGGTATCATTATTTTAACTAAACGTATTCTCATGAAACAGGAAATTAAGTCATAAGGTGTCTCCATCCTTCGTCATACACATTTTTATACAGAATCTATATGCTCTTATAATCTATATGGAATAATAGGATATAATCAGAATGAATGATTCTTCTCGATCCGCGAGGGAAACGGTCAGAACCTCTGCTCTCAAGGCTGGAACCCAAACTCCAGCATCATCCTGTGTCACAAAAAATGTGACGTCAGAGGGTGACTGTAAAACAATTTGAGTGTCAGTCTCAAAAAACACATTTAAGTTGTTGAGTTAAAATACAAATTTTAAAAAATGGGAACAAAAATTTGAATTCTGTTAAATGTTTTTCAAACTTCTGAGTGATTTTTCTAAAAAAAAATCGGGATTTTACTGTTTTGTTTTACAGTGTAATCGTGAATAATATATTATTTTTCTATATCGAAAAGAAAATAGCTGCGATAAACAACTTATATACATAATGTAACTCATCAGTTCCTGGTAGAGGAATTTACTTTCACGCAATGAAACAACCAACTTATGCACAAATGGCGACTTCACGCAAACTCGCGAAGTTCTCTTAACTTCTACACCGTCTTGCTGCGAGGCAGCGGTCGCATTAAACCACTAATCCACCTAATTGCACTAAAATGAAAACGGCGGCACCAAAATTCCGTCACTCAGTGCGATCGCGGCTGCAGCTCGGACTGATTCTTACTACATGAGTGAATGTTGGTTTCTGGTGAATTTAATGATGGATTTTGAGAAAATGGTACCATGTAAGTGCTGACAACGACTTTATTGTATAATAAATAAGATTCTAACGGCTCCACGCTCTATTGTCCTTCTTTTTTTTCTTTGTTTTAATCAGTGCAGCGGGTACTTTATTGACAAAAAAAATACCTGTTGCATCTGATTTGGACTATTTGGACCTCAGGTTGTGGCCCCTCGAAAAAATCTGAAGGGGCCAAAAATGAGTAAAATCAGATGAAAGAAAATGTCTTTATCGTCTTTACTCATGACGTTTTAGTCAAACTTTTCACACAAATCTAAATTTTTATTTCAGTAAGAAAATCAAAGAAAAATCAAATAAAAAGGCTTTTTTGCTCTAAATCGATTGAGAAGGAACTCCGAAGTACTGAACAAAAATGTCAGTTTCAACAGTTAGATCAATAATGAAGACGTGTAAAGAGACTGGAGACGTCAGAAATCAGCCTGGAAGAGGAAGTGTCTGCAAACTGGCCCAAGACGCCGTGAGGAGGATGGTTGGACTGTCTTTCGAAAGACAGTTTTTCGGCCCATCATTTTTGAACCGTCGGTCCCAGTTAGTCCAAATTTTTCACGTATGAATGGTATCGACGAGATCTATCTCCTGTATATATTTATTATATTTTAGGATAGTAGTTTAGATTTTTATCTGTAGGGGGAGCTCTTTTTTTTATAATTAATACGAATAACACTTCAGCAATAATCTCTTAATTGTTGTTCTGTTTCTTTCCGACTTTAGTTCATATAAATCGACTGAAGGATATTTTACTCTAAAAGATTCTATTTTACTTTTACTTTTAAAAAAAAAACACTTTTTCGGGCGTAACTTCACGTTTAACGTGAGCAGATTGTTTATACAACGCAGGGGATTGGGGACTTTTCGGTGATGAACCTTTGCGGTCAGGTGTGACAGCGTAGGCCTGACGTTTTTTTATTTAAAAATACAATGTTTGGACATTTTGATATATTTGCATTACCTGTTTTACCATTTTCTTCTCTCCCATCTTTTTCTCTCTTTACAGTTTCTTTTTTTTTTTTTACAGTGTTTCTTCTTCTAACTCTTTGTGAAGCGCCTCGTAAACTCTGTTTCGAAAGGCGCTGTGCAAATAAAGCTTTCATGGATTGATTGATTGATTGTCTGTGTAGGAACGAGGTATTTCTCTGCATGTGGAAGGAACACTTCGATGGACAAAGCCGTCCTTTTAGAAAAAACTCTCTCATCAGTCCCACAGTTACGTCACTGAGCTGATAGACGCCTGCAGCTACGAAAGGACGCCAACACCCAAACCAATCCATGAAAAACAAATCCTGTAATTCCTGCTTCGACTAATTGTCTAGCAAACAGGTTTATTCATTTTTGGATTACTCCTCAGGCGTGAAAGTGATCTGGGTCCCAAAGAAAACGACAGACGTCCTTTGAGTCGGTGTCTGTAGTCGGACCTTTCAGGGCAAAGGTCTGTTTTGTTGAAGTCCCTGGAACAATGATCTGCGAGTCTTTGCTGTTTTATCTACTTGGAGGAACTTGTGATGGCCTCATTCCAAAATGAATGTCAGAACGTCCAGGCCTTCCCTGCTGTCCGGAGTATTAAACATGAAGTATGGCGCCACCTTCTGGAGGGTTTAGTCAAAGTGCTTAGGTGGAGACCTCATCTCCATTGGACTGAATATACAAACAAGTCACAGACTGTAAATGTAGACGGTTGAAAAAAGAATTAAAGGGAAAACCTGATTGAATAATAAATAGAGATATATCATAAATGAAGGTGCGTTCATAAACGACACCCCCCCCCCCCATTCTTGAACTATTGGCAGCATTTTAAAGAATTTGTCAAATGAGACGCATTACATTTTTTTGATTTGTGTATACCCATGATACTTAATTGAATTTATTACTTTTGATGAAGTAACTCAATTTAAAAAAAAACAACTCACAGTTTTCTCTAAAGGAACTGTTCCTTTCGCTCCGCCCCCTTTTCTACAGTCTCCTCCTGTAGTGTGTGATGAGGTTTGAGAACACGTGGAGAAGATCTGAGACTATTCCTCCACACAGAAAGAAGTCCTACCAGTTTCTGCTCTGACAGAGAGCAGTATGGACGCATGGAGGGGGGGGGGGGGGGGCGCACGCTCGTGCACGGGGGGCGCATGCTCGTGCAGCTAGGTGTTTCTCTGTTGTCACGTCTGAGGTATGGAGCTGATCACGTGCAGCAGAGTTTCCGCCTCAGCGGTGTAGCCACATAAATCACAACCCCCCCCCCCTCCTCATTGAGCCTCTTCAGTTTGCTTATAGGGCGGGGCGGGGCGGGGCGGTTCAGGTGCTACTGCCACCTTGCTTTATCTTCTGTTTAAACACCTGGAGGGCTACAAAACTCACGCCCAGCGGTTGTTTGTGGACTTCTCCTCAGCCTTCATCACCATTCATCCCCACCATTCATCCCCACCCAGCTTTGGTGTCGACTCCAATTTGGCTGGTTGGATCCTGTAATTCCTCTCAAACAGGTCTCAGAGGGTGAACGGGTGCATGTGAGGGACGATGAGGTCGCCCACAGGCTCAAGGGTGTTTCCTCTCACCGCTCCTTTATATCCTCTACACAGATGACTGTAGGAGCCGCTCCGAGAACAGATGCATCCTGAAGTTTGCAGATGATTCAGTTATTGAATCATCTGCAAACAATTTTGAAAACAAATTGTCCTTCAGGGACAAATGAACTTGAACTGAAACCCTCTGACTCCTTCAGGTTCTGAGGTCCACGCTTGTGGACTGTCTGCTGCAACTTTAAGGTTCCTGACAGTCTTTTAGGTCTTGATCCAGTATCTGCTGGTGTTTGATGGAGTCCATGGAACCATGTCTTTAACAAGATGTCCAGAACCTTTGGAAGAAAAACAGCCCCACAGCATCAGATATCCACCACTAGATTTCACACTGGATATGAGGGGCTTTTCTCTATGGCTTTCTTTCTTGCTAGGCCACACCCATCTTAGATGTCTGTAGCCAAAAAGCTCTACCTTGGTCTCATCTGACCTCTGACCTTGTTCCAGTGAAAGTCCCAGTGGTGTTTGTCAAACACAAGCAGCGTTAGCTTGTGTGTGGACGACAGCAGAGGCATTTTTCTTGCCACCCTCTCAAACAGCTGGTGTTGGCGCCATCTGATGGTGGTAAGGGAGACTTTCTGACCTCCAGCTGTGATCCTTGGAGTCTTTCACCAGTTCAACAATCGTCCACGTCTTTTTTCTGAACTTTTTAATATTGATCTTACTCTTCATACGGAAATTTCTTACTTCTCTTTTAATTATTGAAATTGTATGAGTTTAATTGTGTTCCCTTCAGTTAAAGGTTAAATTCATGTTAATATTCTTTACTGATCTGCTGGTTTTGAACATTACTCTTAACTCATAATTATTTTCTACTATAACACGGAGGCTTTTAAGTTGAACAACTCCCTTTACATGGATAAAGCAGACAGTTTCTGCGATCACACATGAATATGAATAAATATGGTAAATTCATTCATCTTTTCAACTGTACCCAGTCCTGTTCATGATTCCTTTAAGGACTCTCTATTTTCATGGCAAATGTGAAAAAAACAAATGCAAGGAGCTCTGAAAAGAAGATTTATTTCACTCTTGTAAAAATAAAAGAAAGGCTGCTGTGTCAAGATTGAGACCCAAGTATTCTTTTACAAAAACATCCTATCACCGATTTACTGGAAGCCGACAGTCGGTATCTTCCTTTCCTTTTTCTTCTCTAGTGGCTGAGAGAGTCCCAGATTATTGTAATAAAAGGGAATTAAACATAAAAGTGTGCTACAGACGGAGTACACTGAGGGAAAATGAAAAAGCCAATGAGACACAGCGTATCAGAGACTTTGAGGGAGGAAAGCTCAAATTTTTTTTCCAGAGGATCAGTGCTTTCAGTCCTAAAATGGTTCTTGATTATAACATCGTTTAGGCCTAATGTTTCTTGAACTTCCTGTTTGGGGCCCACTCATATCTGACGTCCAATTGAATTATTTTCGGTGTGCGATTCTGCTCTTTAGCCCATGAGGTATCCTCTGAAAAGACAAAAAATATTCATTAGTTAAGACATAAACACAAGAAACGTCCGTTCAGAGAAGAAGGAACAACCGGCAATTGGCGTTGATTTAATCCAACTTTGTAAAACACCGGGTTAAATAAGATGCAAGTAGATTTTTTGAAGGTGGGAACAAGTTCAGACTTACGGCAGCTTCATGCGCATGAAAACTCTGGCCATGAAGAAGCTGAGGAGAACGCTGACAAACCCGATGAAGAGCAAGAGGAAGCGGTTGAGTTTGGGAATGTTGGGTGCATTGGATCGATCCAGGATTATGAAGCCCAGGCCTCCCATAGTGAAGAGGAAACTAGAAGCCAGTCCTTCCATAATGTACTGCCCATTTACTCTGGGAAAAAGAAAAGAGACAACCATGAGGTTAGCTTTGTATTATTCAGCAAAATATCAACAGACTCCTTGTTTTATCTTAACCCTTTGATGTCGTCACAGAGAAAAAAATGGAAATGGAAATTGTCTTTCTATGGAAAGTCAATCTTTTTATTTACATTTAAATGTATGGATTTATCTTTGACTATACAAATTAAGCATAAAATGACAACTGATTTGGTCAAGCACATTTTTAAACAGTAAAACAAAAATGAGACTTTGAAAAAAATCATTTTGTGGAGAATTGTCAGTTTTAATTCGATTAGCTCCACCGTTTGGTCAACCTTGTTTTAAGAAAACTAGTTGACTCTTCATTGGATTCTTTAACTAACTGTTCAGTAAACCCTCCAATTTTAATATGCCAAAGAATCCTAATTATCACGCAACCCCATTAACCTTTGGTGTCCCTCAGGGCTACTTCCTTGACCCCATACTCTTTACAACAAACATGCTACCGCTGCGTCACACTATAAACCCGGTCACTCAAGTGACAAACATTTGTGAATAAGGAACAGACAATCAAAAGGACATTAACGGATTTTAAGGAGATGAGTTTACGGGTGACTTACCTGTATGCCAAAAAGGCTACAGGTCGCTGGTGACCGTGTTCATCAGTCATTGATCCAACACTGGGGGGCTCCACAATAACATCATAGATGATACCTGTGGAGTCAGGGAAGATAAGACCATCAAACGGCTGTAAACATGAAGATCATCACTGTCATTTTAAAATTCCTTCACCACAACCATTACTTCTAAATGGACCCAGACGTTTTTTCACTTTGGTTTCTTTGACTAGCTGAAGAACTAACTTAGCCTCCTTTGATGTTAGCTACACACTTCATCATCCTCATTGATCATCATTAGCTGATCTACATATACTACCAACCCCTTAATCACATGTAATTAACCCAAACATGAAGACACTTTCATGAACAAACAGGACATAGAGCAGATCCAACGACAATAAACTGACATTTAGCGTTAGCCTAGCGGCTAGCTTGTTACCTCCTGTGATGAGAAAGTAGGAGACAATGACCACCGCATACACGGTCATCGCCGACGGCATGTGCAGCCATGACGGCTTCTTCAATTTTATGTTTGGACATTCCAAGACGGCATAAGGCATGCTATATAACGTCTCCATGATCTGCAGAGTTGTTGCTGACGCTGGCTGAGAACCGTCTGAGCAGACGTTAACGGTGACGTGTCCCGGAAGTGATTTTTTTTTTCTCTACCGCCCCTCTATGTTAGACCTTAAAATCAAGCGGTTTGAGAGTTTGTTTTGACGTATTTTATGATGATGGCACGGAGGGACGGTTCTAAACCAAATGATCTCCCATTAGTCGCATTAACGTCACGATAAAAGTTTTAGACTAACGACTTGGTCCACGAAATCTGCAAGACAACTTGTGACGTCATCTTCAAGAGACAAGTAAACTTGGGGTATTTTTTACTTAATCGCTTATACCACAGCTATTTACTAAACAAATTACACAAAGCTAATACATCAAAATAAAATAGATCAGGGGGTTGAACTCGTTGAACACTAAATTAGAATACAATATATGTTATAATATGAAATAATACGTAAGCACAGCAAACTTTGAAAAGATTAGAGAAGAAACATCAAAGTGTGCAAAGTAAAACTAAAGAAAAAAAATCTATGAGGTGGAAACAAAGTATGAAATTTAAAGAATTCAAGAATCACTCAATCGCAGGGAACACTCTTTGGATTAGTTAAATAAAGATCAAGGATGAGACAAAAAGACAGTTTTTAAAGCCTTTTTGTTGGAGCAAGCTCTTAGTTTTTTATGAGATAGCACATTTCTACAAAGAAACTAAGTTAAAAAAATAGCTTTAATATTTTCCTTTATGTTTGTATCATTGCTATGAAGTCCTAATAATACATAACTTTTGTACAATTCAAAGTTTTGGATCAGGGAGTCCAGTCCTGTAGGCAATGCCAGAAAAGATGAGGCCCAGTTTCTGTTTGTGCTTCAAATAAGAGCAGCTAGTATTTATGTTTCTTTTTAAAGTTAATCAGGAAATATTTGACAGGGTAGATCTTGTGGATAATTTTGAAGATGTTTCTAAGATTGTTGTTGATAAAGTATACACTGGGCAATGACCAGAACCTTCCATCAGCAAATATCATTTTTCTTAACCCCTAAGAACCCAGACCCATCAAGGTGACACGAAACATCCAAACAGTACTTGTTCAACTAATTCAAATGATAACCTAAATATTAATGTAACTTATTATCAAAAAACAAATAAAACAAATAATTCTTCAAACTACTTCAATCTGACATAATTGCCACCTGTTAAGAACACAAATTAAGAAATTATGTATCAAAAAAGGTCTAAACCGTAACAAACAAAATGATTAATTAACATTACAACTTTTTATACATATATAACTGTCAATATGCTAAATCCATCTCAGTAAGGAACATTATCAGTGATGAAATTGCACGTTTGTTTCTGAATGAAATCGGCTTTCGCTCCTTGTGCAGCAATTTCCTTAGATTTTTATATTTCATATCTCCTCTTAAGTTTGTCCTTTAATAGGTTATATCTTCCTTTCTTTTGTTATTACCTGCAGTTTATTCATGTACGGTACATGTGGATGAAGGTGGGACTTCTTTTTTGGTATGGAAATGACCAATTCCTGAAATGAAAGTTATCTTGTGCTGTATGTACGAATGTTAATAATGTGATATAACAAAGTCTAATTATCGTCAAATGACTTTATAAAAACATTATTCCCCATACAATTTATCATTCGATGGTAAACTTAAAGTGTCTTAGATATTAAATTGATGGAAGCCCTGTTAAATCACCTATGCAGAGATGTTTTTTTCTCCATGATTTCTTTTCTAGGTGAGGACATTAAAGCGTATAAGATTATTTACTGTACACCGAAAGCCTAAATCTAGAAGATTTGGGACCAGGAACATAAAAGCCCCCCAGTAATCAAAGACTCAATTTGTGATTAAATATATAAGCTCAAATATGCTTCAATATGAAAAAATTCTATTATAATATACAAACCTTAACATTACCTAAAAGGTAAGAAACTTCCACTAATTTTGTCCATCATCTGTAACATAACGTACAGATGAATACGTGACTCAATGTGTTTAAATAATGTCAATTAAGTCCACTTAATACTAAAATCAACATTTTTCAAAGAAATACAGCGAAGCATGACAAATGACAGTTGAATAGTTTCTCATTTTTTTATTGTGGCGATAAACACATTTACTTAGATTTCTGGCTCTGTGCCTGGGCCTTCAGCACCTTGACGACGATCTTCTGCTCTTCAATCAGGAAAGCACGCTTGATCCTGAGAATACGAGCGAAACAGATTTAGTGAAGACTTCAGATTAGGTTGAGGTTGACTATTTGTTGACAACTTCACAAAGACAAAAACTAGTGATGTGGGTTAGTCAAAGCATAAGGAAGAGACGGGAATGATCTTTTTACCTGTCACGCACACACTTGGCGCACATGGAGCCTCCATAGGCCCTGCTGACGTGCTTCTTGGTCTTTGAGAGCCTCATCAGAACCTGAGGTCTAACAGCGCGGATCTACAGGACAGAACAGAACCATAATTAGACCATAGTGAGCAACATGAACATACTTACATCAAAAACAGGATACATTTGCAAACATCTTTAAAGAAAGAAATCAACCAATGCATTCTGTAACCAAAGGCAAGAAAGGAACCTGCAACACAACAAGTTTGAGACGAGCACCTGACCTTTAACACCATGGTGCTCACCAATACAAGACATGAATGTTTTATGTTTTTTATGATTCTGCATTCTACAACATGTTGCACATAAAAAATCATATTGTTTTGATTAGCAAATGCTCTGATCACATCCCAACTGATTAATGAAATTCATTAAGTAGCATCAACTTGTTTTCAGGAAGATTTACAAAAATAAAATAAATAATCTACAGGAAGTAGTATTCCGTTTTTCTTTTCTTAAAAAAACAAATTTGTCTTCAAAACAACATGGAAAACAACAATAATTGTGATTTAAACCTGAAATATTCTGAGAGCCACTGATCTAGGGTCAGGTCATAGTGGAAGCAGGCCAAGCAATGTATTCAGATCGCTATATTTTCAAACAACCACTGAGATTCTCCCAGGTAAGATCAGATATGCAGACCTTTCTGGGAGTCTCAAGTCAACCGCAAGGTCTACCACCAGTTGGATGCCCTCAGGAAAATCACCCAGAATGCACCTTTAACAGAACGTGCAAAGACACTTAAACTCCTTCAAACGGAGTAGAAAGTGACCCCAAACCCAAAAGAAGCACTAAACTGTTTTCAGCAGATGTTAATCCCTGAGCGTGTTTGAACAGTGCTCATTTGAGAGACAACAAACTCCAAGATCCGTTTTACACTCATGTTTTCATGATAAAAGGACAGTTTTAGACACGTAATTTCTGTAGTTTCAGACTATGTATCAGGTTAATAGAAGTAATGGTGACTTCTAACTGTACATGCCATGTGTGACGACATCAAAACACCAGGTGTAAGGACCCACTCACTCCATGAACACATGTTAAAATTACTGCCAGCTTTCAGACACCGTGATCAATCTATATCTGAATTTAACAAAAACAGTCTTTTCATTGACCTGTGATTAGTAGTATGTTATCCATGGGAGAAGTCTAACCCTGACTAGCCTGTTTAAGGTAGTTCTATTACACCTGACTTTACCAACATGGAAATAAAGCAAGAAATCAACACTTCACAGCTATTAAAATATTTGTATTAATATGCAGACCTAAATATGCAGTTTCAAAAGTAAAACCTCAAAGGAATCACCAAACGTCTTTTTTATGATTAACATCACTTAAAGGATTATCTACTCTCCAAGAGTTTGCATCTTTTTTGTACTAGTGTTTACAGGGGACGGCCGCAAATTGAGTTCTGAGGGTGAACATGCAGGAAGCCCTGCATCAGTGAACAAACATGAAAGTTTAAGGCCAAGTCCACACGCACATGGGGATTTCTGAAAAAAAAGAAGATTTCTCTTGTCTCCTTTAGCAAAGTAATCAAATCCATACTTGCACGGATTTAAGAGTACTTCTATCAGTATAACAAGCGCAATGCACGGCGGTAGTGGCGTCAAACCAAGGAGATAGTGATGCACACTGCGATTTTTCGCGCAGACAGTGTCAGATATACCCAGTTATCCCATCCACATGTCAACACCTCAAAAGGAGACTCCTAAAACTTTTCAACCAGGAAGGAGTTTTCTTTTTGTAGGCTATTCCGTTTCAGGTGAGCGTTTGTATATGGACAAAAATAAAGGCAGGTTTTAAACCGTGAGGACAAATCTGAAAAGTATAATCTAGAATGACGGGGGCGCCGAGACATAGCAAGTTATTTCCCTTAACAGCAAATGGAGGAAAAAAAGCCTGTATCTAAATCATCTGCTCACTCAAAAATGGAACTCCGATTCATGCTATTGTAGTTTAACCATTTCTAAACAGGTTATGACTGTGATTCAGTTATAACTGATTACTTCTTCAGGGATCTGTCCGTAGCAGTAGAATGAATGTGTAGCACCTAACCGAGTTAAACCATTATTATTCAGTGACTTCCCTTTTTAGCGACAACAATATGTGAAATACTCGTGTCCAATACATCGCCACTCTTCACAATTTTAGAATATTCATCCAGCCCTTCTCTCACGAGCCAACTGCTCAATACCTGGTTTTGAATATCTAAGCGCGCTAATCCCAAATACGTAGTATTTGGATATGGATAGTAATAAAGACGCTGACCCAGAACATCTGGATCTACTCATGAAATCTCCATTTCAAGATAGTTCATAACCTATAGGGTAAAGGATCACACTCAGATTACTACTTTAAGTTGCATTGTTACGTTTAACTTCAGTTTATTCAGAAGCACGACAAGTTTCCTCCATCAGACAGACACCAGTATTTAAATCAACCGCAAGTTTGCCCTGAGACCAAAGGGAGCACAAACTGATTCTTTTAAGACAAAAACAGACAACAAAGGTGGGCAACAAAGTAAAATATGTCACTAAAATACAATTTACTTACTCCCCGCAGTCTTCCTGGGCAGATGCCACATGCTGACTTGGGAGCCTTGCCGACCTTCTTGGTGTACAGGTACACAATACGGTTACCGGGGGTACGGGACCTGAAGAACAGCACAAGAAAACGGTATGTATTAACTGTGAATAGTGAACTTATAATGGTGTCGATCCACTAAACTGACAACATAACAGAAGCTGGATGGCGTTCACTTACAGTCTTGTTTTGTTGGAAGCTGTGTTGTAGGACAACCTACGTCGGTATGTTAGGCGCTGGACCATCTTGAAGCTGTTTAAATAAAGAAAATAATTACTTTTGTAGCATCATAGTTAATGCTAGCACCATCACCGCTAGCCATGCTAGCCGGGATGTTGGTGACACCAACTAGCATAAAATGTACCATAAAACAAATACGTTTTCTAATGCTATTTTTAAGACTTATACACTTTAAACCACTAGCGTGCACTAAATACATATTCACTGTGTTTCTACTACGGTTATCACACTAGGTGAAGTGTCGCTATAGCGGCCATTCGGGACCAAGAGTCGGACTCTGTAGAATTCAACAACATCATCCGTTTTCGAAGAAATAACCACGTAATATGAAACATATAGTTGTTCTTATTATCATCTTTACTAGAAATTGGCCGATTATTTCTCTAACACCTAGGGATTACAGTGGATTTTAAGTACAAGATGTTTCTGAGGAAAGTGGGGGCCGCCATACCTGCAATAGCCGTAACCGGAAGAGGAAGGACTTAGGCGGAAGTTGGAGGTTAAAGAACCTCCAAGCCGGCAATCTTTACAGATGCCGTCTGTTGCTCTGCCCTCTAGTGGTGACTTTTTTTCTTTTTTCTTTTTTTTTATTAAATAGGAACCACCGGTTGCTTACACTCGTTAAAGTGGATACTTAAAAAAAAGAATAAATGGAAACTTAAAGCAGCGGTATTGGGGCGTATTGAATAACTACTTCTTCGTTCTTGCAAATATGTTGTACAACACCAATAAAATACTCTTCTTCATCTTATCACCAGTGTCCCTTATAAAAAAAAGGAAATACATCTCAAGTTCTTTTTTTTTTGTATTTTTGATTTAAAGGAAACTTTATAACCAGAGAACATTTTGGGTGTGAATTTAGTAGGGGAGAAATTTATCTTTTTAATATACTCTTTGTAACAGCTGCAAAGGAAGTAACAAGAAAATGGAAAAAATAAAACCCAACCAAAAAAATACACAGCTTTAAACAATCTTTATCAACAAGATAGACAAAATAACTGACCCTCTAATTAACAAAAAAACAGTTAGATATGTCCAACCTTTCCCCCTCATACCCCGTTTCTTTTTTCCTCCTTCATTTCCCGTACATTGTATAAAAATATTAAAATTATTTCAAATATATGAGTAGATAGTTGGATATTTTTAGCCTATTTTGTGGTTTTTATTTGAAACCGTTTTTATTGTATGATTACTTAAAATAATTGCCTTTTTCTTACACAGACTTTCACTAAAATCTGAACAAATACACTACAATTAAAAAAAAATAAAGGTTAAAAAATCATAGTGTATGTTGTGAAATTAATTTTTTTTAATCTATACATAAACAAATAATAAATTAAATAAACTCCAAATATATTTGAGTGTAATCATTTAAAAACATTTTGTTATGTAAGTTTTTGTTAAATCCAAGAAATCCCCTTATAAATGAAAGTTATTTGATTTTTTTTATTTATCTATCAGATGTTTGAACAAAAACAGAAACAGAAACAATTTGTTCGCTGTTCAGGATTTATAGGAATAAGAATGTTGGACATGTTACTGTTTATTTGTGATGTACAAAACGATGCACCAATATTCCAGTAGGTGGCAGCAGTGGCATGACGGCGAAATCTCTGGAGCAACTTCCTAGTATTTGTCTGTTGTGCTAAACCAAAACAAATTGAAGTATCCGAAGTTGAAAAAGTAGCAAAAAAATAATCAATCAATAATAAAAAAAAAGAAATAAAAAAAAAAAGAAATAAAAAAGATTTTAAGAAAAATTAATAAAATAATCCCAAAAAAAAAAAAAATCATCTTCAAGTCGACTAATCTGAATCACACCAATTTATTCGGATCTTGACGAACATAAATTCTCACATTTCAGCATGGGTTAAAATCAATGTGTCTGATTTAGATTCGTCAACTTGCACCAGAATTCTGTTTTTGCTACCTTAACCCTAACCCTAACCCTAACCCTCAAAGGAGGTAATAGTGGTGTGTTTGTAAATTCCTGACAGTTTGCATGGCTGAAGCGTGATGCAAATCTTCACGGTAATGCTTAAAAAGTACTTTGTAATTACAAATGTATATGCTCATGGATATGAAACAAGTAAAACCCCCCGATAAATACAAATGATTTCATTTTTTAAAGTGTATTTATCAGAAGTTAAAGATAATAGAATTTTCAGACAATTTTTTTTTCATGGTTCAGGTTTTACAGGGATAAGTTTATTTTTCTGTGTTATGTATGTTTTCGTTAGTTTTATAAAATGTCCAAAAAAAAAACTCATTTTGGCTCACAGGTCACATGACTTGACTAATGTCAATATTAGTTGGTTAACATAATAATAATAATAATAATAATAATAATAACACATTTTATATCAAATAAATTAGAGTTCCCTCAGAAGATAAAGTCGCTGCGAGCATCTCTTATAAATAAACTTCCAGTGAAGCTCAACTGGGAGTCTGGGACTGTGACCAAGTTTTCCTTGACTTATTATGTTGACTTACATACAAATAATCATCATAGAAAAGCTTTCAATCAACAAATTTAATAAAGTGGAATTCTTCTGTCCATTTCATCCCAACCATCCTACCACATATCCCAGTGGAAGTAATTACAGTGTAATAACACAAATTCATATTTGAAAAAGTAGGTTGATCTCCTGCAGAACTTTTGGTGTCATCAGCGCCGACGGCTACTTTCTACTTTAAATACAACAGATCGCTGCTTCCAGGTCACTGCGCTGTTTGTCATCATTTGGCTCGGAGCCAGAATCTTCCCATAGCGATTATGTGTTTATCTTCATCACTTAACTGGTAGTAGTGGAGGAAGACTTCATCCTCTGATGACTACTATTACTACTACTACTACTACTGGTGCCATCTAAAGGTTCAAGATGGTATTACATGTAGGATTCATTTGATTAAATCCAGATGTGGCACGCTTTGGGATTAACTTGTTCATCAGGGGAATAAATATCTTTCACGACGGTTGCCAGGGAGCTTTGACTCACACACACACACACACACACACACAAATAATTAGCATCATCTACGGGAGATCCGTCTTAATATTGTCAGAAGTCATTCTATTTGATTAAATATTTGAATCCTAGCTCTCAAGTCAACAAAATATCCTTCCGGTCCTGACGGTGGTGTTTTTAAAGTCAACTATCTTCATCTTCGACTCAGATTCTGAGTCAAAGATGAATCCCATCACCTTAAGTGCACTTGATTATGCAATCCCCCCACACACACACACACACACACACACACACACACACACACACACACACACACACCCACACACACCTCCTTGGGTCTTCTCTGTAATCTGTTGAGATTTAAACCTGCTGCTCCTGTTTAATAAATCCAGAGCGATTAAAATAGGATTACAGCTCTGCTTCGGTCTGCCTGATGACATCATGAGCGTAAAATAGTTTTTTTTAAAACATTTTTTATTCTTTCTTCTTCTCCTCTTTCATTCATCCCTCCTTCCAACTGCTTCCCTTTAACCAGGCGAATGATTTTCCAGCTCTTCCAAAAAAAAAACCCCAGACGAAACCTCATCCGTGCCGCCCGGCGGGGTCGGCCCATCTGTGGGGCCTGTTGACATCAGGATTAACTTTATAATGCGGCGCACATTATGTATCAATGCCGCCGTCCGTCTTCTCAGACTTCTAGATGATGGACAGCGACCTCGCTGAATATACCCCAGGGTCGGACCGCCATAAATTCACGTTCATGCGGGAGGCGGTGCGGCCCTGCAGCGCTTGAACTCTAGAAGGTCACAAAAGAGGAAATTGATCGGATTTTTTTACGACCTGAACCCAGCAGATACATTAACGTCACCTTAGGGGCAAAAGCAGCGTCACAAATGCAAGTGATAAAAGTTCACATCTGAGAAATCGTGAAATCTTGGCTACATTATACTTTTTCGTGCACCAAACGGGTGTCGCTTTCCCGCCATGTGATCGTATCCAATCAACTCCTTCTCTTAGAGATCCAGCCCGTTTGTGGATTATTAACTCTTTTAACTTCTCCTGTCCTCAAATGAAACTCTTTTTCCTGTAATCGCAGTGACTCGGTGATTTCACGACCTGAACCGGCCGTCGGTGTTTGTGGCCGTTTTGTTTTGCTGACTGTATTTTCCTAAGGGGCAGGTGGTCTGCCCAAGCCTCTTTGTCCAGACTAATGGAGGGGGGCTGCTAATATGAGGCTTTCAACATCTAATCTGGAACAAGTCTCTTACAAAAAGCTTATGGTGGGTCTCTCCACTTTCCCCTTCTCTCCTCCTCCGGAGCAACGGCGCGACTTATTAATATAAAAATTACTTTTCTTTTTTTAATAACACAAATTCCAAACCTCCTTCCCTCCGCAGCAGAAAAACCTGCTCTTGGTTGTCATCATTCTAGCTGCCCCCCCCCCCCCCCCCCCTCCCCCATTGCTGACAAATCCACACAACTATGTGGGACACAAAGGCTTGGATTTAGCTGCCAAGCTGAAAGCGAGGGTGGACCGGCTGGGGGGGTGGGGGGTGGTGGGTCAGAGCCCAGATGGGAATTTCTCTCTTTTTGTCAGGTCGCAAATTTCAGACAAATCAAAACAACTGCAACCTTCAACACCCCCCCCCCCCCCCCCCCCCCCCCCCCCCCCATCCAAAGGCCTTTTTTCCCCCCACCCCAGCCCACATGACCCGTGAGCAGTCATCACTTTTATGCTGGAAGTGCGGTCCGATTAGTGGCGGTGGTTGGAGGGCTGCAGGCCAGGGGGGGGGGGGGGTCCATTGTTGAAAAAGAGCTGACAGCCTGAACTGGATCTCATTTGATATGGCAAAGTAATTGACAGATCAAATTTGAGGAGCGGGGATCACGGGCTCAGAATGTTCTTTGTGATAAAGCTCAGACCGGGTCGGAGAACACGAGCTCATGTGAGCCAAACGCACCGTTTCTACAAACGGATCAGGATCAGAATCAGAATCGGCTTTATCGTCATTGTAGGATGTGTACTGAAATTATTCACCGCTTCTGTCCAATTTAGAAAAAAAGAACTTAAAATACAAAGAAATATTAATTATAATAAAGTCAAACAGAAACATTGAATAAATTAGGAAATAGAATCCAGAAAAAAAATATTCTTATCTTATTTCATTTATCAACTGTGTGATGTCATCATGTGAACTAACTCTTCTCAGACGGTTTATTTATTAATCCTGACTTTAACCTTTCTTTAGTTAGTTGAATAAGAACTTTAAGCCTTATTTTGTAGCAAAAGAAAAAGAAGGTGTAGCATACTTATATAATAATAATAATAATAATAATACATTTAATTTATAACACACTTTACATTTGGATCAAATCTCTACAAAGTGAAAGCAGATAAAAACATCAATAAAAGAATAAAATTATAACTATATAAAAACATGACCAAATAGAAGCAATGTTAATTAAAGTTATAGGTTCTGCTAAAAAGGAAAGTTTTAAGTCCTTTTTTAAATGTGTCAGTCGTCTGTGGAGCCCTCAGATGGTCAGGGAGGGCATTCCACAGACGAGGGGCAGCAGAACAGAAGACCCGATCACCCATGGTGCTGAGCTTAGTCCGGGGAAGGAGGAGGCGGTATGAGTGGGTATGAGTGGGTAGAGCGGAGGGATCGTATTGAGGTCAGTGGGGTGAGTAGTTCTTTTAGGTAGGGGGGTGCGTTGCCATGGATACACTGGTGATCAGTATATGATCAGTCATCGCTCAGATTCTCATTCTAATCTTTCGGACAGCCTCCACTTGGTTCTGGTGGAAACATCGGAGAGTCGTTGAGGAGATAGTGGAGCTCCGGCATGAAGATCAATGTGTTATTAGAACGCTAAACAGGTTGACATTATATCTGTTTTTTTATGTGCTTTGTACAAGGTGGCCATGTTTTTTACGGTAAAATTCTGGCAACCACTGCGGCCGACATTTCACCGTAAATTTTACGGATTTCTTTTTTTTTTTTTTTTTTTACAGCGCAGGATTAATTTTGATTCTGGAGGTTCTACATTCAAATCCACCTGAAGACTTCCTGTGTTGAATTTTAAAATTCTCCCTGCACTAATGCCAAATATTAAATGCAGGGTGTCAATAGTTTTAATACAACATGAAATAACTGTGTTTAAAACGCAAACATGGAATTATTTCATACAAAATACTTGTTATATTTACAGTTAAAAAAGTTTTATTCATTTTTGTGAGTTAAATCAGGGTTAAAGGATAAATGATAGAGATAATATAAATGATATAAATGATATATTTATATATATAATATACGGATAAATAGAAGTCAGAGGTTGTTTGTCTCTTTCTTTAATTAACTTTTTCTTCTCGGGGGACTCAACGTGAAAAGATCAAGCGGCCTTCATGTGTCACTCTGCTTCATTTCAAATGTTCCCCCCAAGACCTCATTGGACGTTACTGTCATCCTGATCGGCCCCGGGGTCTCCATGCCTCCCTCCCCCCTCAGAGAAAAGCCTCCAAACACCGGTTGCCTTCGTTCGCCAATAGGCCACACCCCCTCTGGATGGACGCAGACACGCAATCTCTCCACAGCGTGACAGAGTACGTGTGACACTAATGGCCTGGTGCTGTATAATAAATCATGATTCAGTGACCCCATTGATTGCCCCCTCTCCTTCTCATCTCCTCGCCGCTGTAACCGCCCACCGTTGCATAACAGGAAACGCAGACGACAAGAGAATTAACTTAACGAAGACTGTCCATTCTCAGATGTTCTGTGAATACTATCGGTCGGGGGGGTGGGGGTAGGGGTGACGTTTTCTATTCATGTCAGTGATTTGGAATAATAATCCTCTGACTGTCCTCTGATGGAGACTTCTTTGAATTACATGTCATCATTCAAAAGAAGTTTGGTGAAGCTAAATGGTGGCATTTTCAGGACTGCACGTTTGTCGGGGACCCTCCATTTAATATTTGGCTCCGCCCTCTTTTGCCACAATAACAGCCTGAGTCTCCTTCTGTAGTCTTTGATGAGGTCTGAGGACACATGGAGAAGATCTGAGACCATTCCTCCACACAGAACCTCTCCACCTCCATCAGGTTCTGAGGTCCACGCTGGTGGATTCTCCTCTGCAGCACATCCCACAGATGTTCTGTGGGGTTTAGGTCAGGTGACTGGGTTGGACATGACAGAACCTTTATTCTGTGATATCTGATCCCAAGATTAACCTGACCTCTGACCTCTCTAGCTGTAATCTTTGGAGAGTCTTTAGTCAGTCCAACCATCCTCCTCACAGTGTGTGAGGTCAGTTTACAGACACGTCCTCTTCCAGGCGGATGTCTAACATCTCCAGTCTCTTTAAACTTCTTCATTATTGATCTAACTGTTCAAACTGACATTTTGAACTGCTGAGGGATGTTCTTGTCTCCATTGTCAGATTTGTGCAGCTCTCCAACTTTTCTTTGCTCCTCATTGCGGTGTTCTCTGGTCTTCATCATGATGAAGACCCTCAGAGAGAATCAGGCCTGTGTCACCTCATATTTATACCCCAGTCAAACAGGAAGTCACTGTTCACCACTTCAGAGTTCCTCCCCTCAGTTAACTTTTAATCAAAGGAGTTTCTAGGGGAAGACAATAATTGTAGAACACACGGTTTAGGGAAAAATATTCTTCTTTAAGTTAAGAATGGAATGTTTCTTTTAAATTGTGTTACTTGAATAAAAGGTTAAATCCTTGTGAATAATTCCAATTGACATTTTTTGCGTCTCATTTTAGAAAAAAAACTAACCTAGAAAGAAAAATTCTATTTTTTTCCTTCCAAAATAAGAACTGCTTTGAAATAAAACACGAGCAGCGGTAGTAGTCATAAACGACGCCGCACCCCTGAGCTTCACATCGTGGGTCGGTCTTCGAGCAGCGGCACATAACCTTGATATGACCTTAGGCGTCGCCCTGCACGTAAATCAGCATCAGAGCTGGAGCGGATCCACCTGTTCCGTCATCGTGAAACGCGTGGATATACTGCCTTCGCCGTGTAACCACGGCAACACCTCTTCCTCCAAAGAACGCAACATCACCGAAGCTCCCTCCGCGTGAACGTGAACTCCCGAGGAGCGGACGCGCCGCCTGACGCCATACCTGTGTCCGTGAACCCGCGCGTCACGTGGTCCACACATTTAAGCAACACTTGTGGGGTATTTACGACTCACGGATTTTTCTTTCTCCTCCTTCCATCATCATCACCACCATCATCCCCACCGTCCAGGAGGGATGCTGCTGCTGCTGTGAGGCGGAGAGGCGAGGAGAGGAGAGGTGAGCGCTTTTTTCTTTTTTTCTTTGATCTCATCATCATCCTCCGGAGCTCCTCCTCTGTCGGTGGAGAGCGGAGACCGGTCACATTTTTTGCTCAATGAGAGCAAGAGTGCACCGGAGAGGATTTCCCTGATCGCATCCCGCCGCTGTGCGCTTGTTTATTCTCTCTTCTCTCCCCTCCGTTGAAGGTAAGTCATGACACCGTCTGCAGCCTCTCCGCGCCGCGCGCGCCTCACCGGGGAAAACTAATGCCAGGCTGTTGTTTTTTTTTCCGGTTTACTGGTTAGCTGTTTCGGTGTTGTGTGCGGTGGCACCGAGGAAAGGGCGAAGGCGTCACTGAAGGGCACGCAGCGAACGTAGGGGGGCAGATCGGATCTGAGACCAGCTTAGAAGCAGGCAGCAGAACTGATCCGGATCCGGAAAGTCCGGTTGTGTTTCTCTCTGTTTTCACCTGAGCGGTTTGCGTGACTGTCCGTTAACCGTCGGCCTTTTAACCCCCCCGTGGTGATATTTTGTCAGGTAAAAGCAGCAAGGCTTCCGATTCACACCTGGAAGTTGTAACAATCGGATCGTACCTTAGTTTTTATGTCCCGTAAAAAAAAAAAAAAATCGTATTTCAGAGGAATCTTTATTATTATTATTATTATTATTATTATTTATTAATCATTATAGGTGTTTAATGTGAGTCTGCTCGGACTACGCTCCTTAAAGGAACTTTAAAAAAAAAAAAAATCAAGGAAAGTGATTAAATGGGTTTCTGTTTTTATCCCGGCTTCATGTTGGTTTAACTTAATATACTTGTGTTGAGACGAATGTCATTTATTCAAGATTCAAGAGGTTTATTCAATTATTGTCATTTACACCATAAGAAAACAAAAAAAAAAAAACCCCAGCAGTTTACACCATACAATAAAATGTTTACTTTGGGTCTCCCTTCAAACCGACAATAATATAGATAGAATTAAAGGTAAGAATACGACGTAGAAATAGAAAGACAGACAACAATACAGGGAAGGAAATAAGTTAAAACCTGAGTTTAAAAAAAAAATAAAGAAGGAAGGTTCTTGCTCTTAAGAGTATTGCAACAATGAGTGAGTTTAAAGTGAAGCGTCAAATAAATATTTAGTGCATATATCAGGTAACAGACAGTTGGGGGGGGGGGGGGGGGGGGGGATTGTTGGGGGATGGGAATAGATCACACTTTATGAAACCCTTTGATGTCCTCACCGAGATCAGAACACATTTCCTTGCGTATTTTTTAAATTTATTTCTTGACGACATTTATTAATAAAATAGACACTTTCTTACCATGAAATGATAAAAGGATGTTTTTAAACAGTAAACAAAGTCAGACTTACCAAAATTATTTCGTGAGGAAGAGTCAATTTTCATTAACCTTTTAGTAAAGCACGTTTTAAGAAGACTATTAGGCGCCACGGTTAATGGCGCCTCCTCTGGGACCTCTCTTTGACCTGTGGCGTCCCCCATGGCTCCGTCCTCGGCCCCTTACTCTTTAGCATGTTCATGTTGCCACCGGGTCAAATTACAGGTTCAGTGACAGGTTCACATTTATTTATTCGACAATAAAAAGTGCGTCATCTCGACCAAACAGATGAGCAGCACATTAAAGAATGAACTGTGTTGGTCCAACTCATGTTTATGTATTAAAGTTACTGTACTGAATGAAGTTTACTTATCCAAATAATAATTTGGCCCAGCAGAATTGCTTTATTGCTAATATTAATTGCTAATAGAAACCCATTCCATCATTTGGAAATATTTCCCTATGATTTAATTAAATCAATCCAAAGAAAATGACCAAAGTCTATTTCAGTGGTGAAGAGAGAATAACAGTAATGAGATTATAGATGATAACAAAACCAAAGATATTTACAGAAATCGTTCATATTAAGAGGAGTTCCATGTACTTACATGATGTAATCTTTCTGAAATTCCTGTCTAATTATCTCATCTACACTGTAAATAAAACAAATAAAAAAAAATTGTGTAATTTACAGTAAAATTCCATTTTTCACATCTTTTTTTTGTTTATCAAGCCATAATAATATAATAATAATAATAATAATATAATGTCACAAGCATGCTATTACTGTAGATTATTCTTCTGCTATTATTATAATATAAGAATAATAGAAGGATCATTTACAGTAATAACATACTTGTGACATTATGGTTTTTTACTGTAAATTTTCTGAAAAGTTTTGGTATTTTCAAAGTAAAATTCTGTGTTTTCCACATAATATGACCGTAAAAAAAGTAATTTTTTCTCTCTTTTTTAAGAACATTTACCGTTTCAAAGAACAATTTTTAATGAGTAGGTGTGGTTATTATTATTATTATAATTTAATAATTTTCATTTTGCATTAATGTTTAATCCAGATTGCCAGTTAGTCAAGATGTAATTGTTAAATATAGAATGTATTGATCAAATGTAAATATTAAAAATTATTATTTGGATGATTATATGGTCAATTAATCAATATATATAATATTTGAGACATTTCATTATATTTTGTGCCTGAATCTTTACAGAAAATGTCCAAACAGAACTTTTAAAGTTGTAACTTTACACAAAAAAAAATCGCATTTATCCGATTTTATTTAAATAATAAAGTTTTTTTTAAAAGCATTCAAGCGTTTCTGGTTGTGGATAAAAAACAAACAAAAAAAAAAACAGGATTCAGCTACTTAAAATTTAAAAAGATTGGTTTACATATAATTTTCAGATAAATTACATTATTTTGATAAATCCCATGAAGGTCAATCATGAAAAATATGCATCACATTAAGTTTATTACTTTGTTGAATCAAATACCTGCCATTAAAATCTGAAATATTACTCTTAAATATTTTTTTGGAGTGATAATATTGGATTGAGGATTAAAAATTCCTTTTCCATTTGTCCTTTTTGTCCAACAGATGCTAATATGAGGACGTCATTCGGAAAACCAGACCCTGGAAGGAATCCACAATCTCTCCAGCTCTTTTGAAACTGACGGCAGCACTATGGGTTGTCCCCGGTAAAACCTCGCTCTCGCCCCCCTTCCTTACGAGACTTCACGAGTGAGGACCCCACAATCTGCTCAGTCATGGCTGCAGATCATCCAGGCGCGGATCCATCGAAGCGAAGGCCCACGTTTGGGGCCCCCTCACATCGGCAGGGTCACCGGTGTCTGCGGAAAAAGATGAGGCCGGTGCGAATCTTGGGGTTCGTCTTCTGCCTGGTGGGCTTCAGTGTCGTCTCCTTCAGTGCCTTGAGCTGGAGCTCCTGGCGTCTCAGTGAGCCGGCGCCCCCCCAGGAGAGTCTCCACCAGCTGGCCCCCCACAGGACTCTACTATTCACCCCACCTCAGACGGACCCCAATGTGTCAGCTGATGTGCCAATAGCCATGAAATCTACAGCAGACGGCAACGAGAGCCAGGGGGAGTACCCGCGAGACCTCTTCACCCTTCAGGAGCGGCGTCATGGAGCGGTGGCCCTCCACATGTTCGGCATGATCTACATGTTCATAGCCTTAGCCATAGTGTGCGACGAGTTTTTCGTCCCGGCGCTGACGGTCATCACAGAGAAACTGTCCATTTCGGATGACGTAGCGGGCGCCACCTTCATGGCGGCGGGCGGCTCAGCCCCGGAGCTCTTCACCTCCATCATCGGCGTCTTCATCTCTCACAGCAACGTGGGCATCGGAACCATCGTGGGGTCGGCCGTCTTCAACATCCTCTTTGTGATCGGGATGTGTGCCATCTTCTCCAAGGAGATCCTCAACCTCACCTGGTGGCCCCTCTTCCGCGACGTGTCCTTCTACATCCTGGATCTGATCCTGCTCATCATCTTTTTCCTGGATAACCTAATCTCCATGTGGGAAAGTATTGTGCTGCTCTCTGGCTACGCCGCCTACGTCATCTTCATGAAGTTCAACAGCAAAGTGGAGGGCTTTGTCAAAAATTGCATGAACAAGAACCAAGTGGTGGAAGTGGAAGTTCAGCCCAAGGTGAGTGGGTTTTCCCGACCGTCGGTTCTCACCCTCCTCTTCACCGCCATCTCCTCTCAAATGTTGTTTCCTAGGAAAATGTCAGATGGTGAGGAAGTTACAGCCCGGTGTGCGTGGGTCAGGGGTTAAACAGATGACCTTCAGGGTCTCCTGTGGCACGAGGGGCCCACATTAAACCCTCTACACATATTTGATGGTAGTGAAGTCGGGCTTACGTTAACCCACCTTATATTTATCGCCACATTTCGTCTCGTCGATGGCGCCGCACTCCAGTCACTACTCGCCAAAGCTTCTTATAATCCGTCTGAAGAGTCAGACCCGTATCATCCTCGTTCTTCATCTTAGTATGAGGAGAATAGAACAAACTGGGTGGGTGTAAACAAATTAATGTGCTTTGATTGACGCAGCGCAGCTTGGCTCACACTGTTCCACTGTGGGATTAATAAAACACAGTCAAATGTGTATTTCTGGGTTAAGCTCTATAAATTGAGTCCGGGTCTGATAAACAAAATCCCTCTGGAAAACATTTAAAGAGTATTTTTATTCGTTTTTTTTTACCCAGTTAAAGATTTTCCGCATCAATATTGCGATAAACGTAAACTCACATATAGACCGATGCGGAGAATCGGATAGGATGAAAAGCCTGGAGGTAGGCTGAGGTGTTCCTCCACACTTGCTCCACAGGGAGCTTCTTCTCGTACACCTATTTAGTGGAATGTTGTATTTTATTATTTTTGCATAAACAGTGAGTACTCCCACCACAGAATCAGCAGAAATGACAACATTCGCTCCTTCAATGACACTTGAGGGCAAAAGACACCGCGGTGCGATGTGATGGCGGCGCAGAGATTATCCGGATGGATTTAGTTTTCTTTTGTTACACGAAATGGAAATGAAATTTGGAGAAAAGTGGCATTGTAAAAGCTTTAATTAAATCTGGATTTATTCTAAGCACACGGAAAAAATCCTCAAAATGGCAGTTTGCACAATGTTCTGGGGAGAGGGGGGTGGGGGCAAATTTGCGGAGGATGTCTACATTGGCGTTTGATCGAATTAGATGCTCTTCTATCCACAAAGCAAGTTTTATAAGTGTTATTTTTCTCTTTCTTCCATTTCTGCCGCACTAATTTAATTCACATATTACGTGCGAGAAGAGGAGGGGAAGTTATTTGTGCAGGCTGAGAGCCAGAAAGGACTCAGGTGACCTTGAGCAGCAATGCATTCTGGGTACTTTGGCCAACAGAACTCTGTTTTGTGTTGAAAAACACCTTTATGGGTGGAAGAAGTCCATCTAAAGCCACCATCACGTCTAATGCATGACGCTTTGTCTTTGCCTTTTTCTCAGCGCCCCTGCTGATTATCTAACCAGATGTAGGTTGTGTTCTTTTATTCCGCGGTTCCGGGCCCACAGGGGTTAACGGCACCAGAAAGGCTGATTTATTATTAGAACATCATCTTCGAATCAGCTTTTTTAATCAAGCTTTCACACTTTGGGGATGTGCGTATTTCAAGACAGCCATGTTATTTTGAGATTTAATTGGCAATCTAGCAGGGCTTATAACTTCATAAATGTCTGATGGCGAGTAAAACGGTCGGATGGGGACAAGGATGAGCGAATTACTACAAGATTCTTTATAAAGGATCAAGGCTTTGGGTTTTTTTTGTCGCTATTTGTCGGTGACATTGACCGGCGTGACCTGAGATCAGGGTTGTTGTTTTTTTTATCTCCTCTTTAATCACTGAGTTTCAAGGTGTCCCTAATCCCACATACATTACTCTCCATGTATCGCAACGCAAAGCCAATACAATGTCATTTGACAGAATGCCCTTAAACAAAAGACTTGATTAAAATAGGCTTCCCTGGGATTATTTCAGGCATTATGATATTGCCGTGTGTGCTACATTGCTGCCGTAGGAAAGAAGAAAATAAAACACGTGACCATCAGTAGAGTACTGTAGTATCAGTACGTTACATTCTAAGACAAAGAAAAAGATCAGAAAAAGTAGCTAGGTCTCTAACGGCAACGGGGTAGCCCAGAATTGCCCCAAATCCCCTTGAGTTGCATAAGCAATCCCCTTGTCTTCAAATCAAAAGTAATGCTGGGTCTAAAAATCAGTGTTTTTAAAAATTATTTTTTATTTTATTAAAATTATATTAAAACAGCTCCACCTAGTGAGTAAAACACAAGTTATTCAATTTAAATATGATAAAGACGTGGAGGATCTCTCCGAGTCGATTCATACGCACCTAATTTGGTTTAAATCGGACCAAGGGTTAGGAAGTCGTGTGAAAGATTGTGTATTTCGTAAACACGCTCCCTCTAGGGTTTAAAATGTGAATGACCTCAATCCAACCAATGGTTGAGAAATAACAGCCAGAAAACCTTTTGCGATAAAACATTTAAAAATATATATATATTTAAAAATAAATATATTGCATATTTCTCCCCCCAGGGGCCGAAATATGCAACCGAACGTTCCCAAAATCAATCCAGTCCTTCCTCGCATTAAAGTTTTCGTAGCTATGAAATTAGAAAATGATTCATTAAATGGTTTCTGAGTAATCGCGTTATCACGAAGTATCTGCGGCCGGATATATAGTTTTTACTCGACATTCTCAGACGTGTCACAAAAACATTTCAATGAAGTTCTACATCAAAGAGTTAAGTTGAATTTAATTAACACAGTTATGTCTCAATTACAGACCGCAATCATTTTGCACGAACTGACAACAATAACGGAGAATTTACCATTTAGACTCGTACATTTATGAAAATTAACTCCCGTAGTTTTAATGGTCAAAGCGGCGACTATTAAATTCTTTCAAAAGTACCATGCAGTTGAATTTTCTTTAATAAACACTATTCCAAAAATCACTTAATATTTCTTTAATGCAATGAAACTCCCTTTTTTAATTGTCATAAACGCAATTATTTAGCTCCTCCAAATTAAAAATAAGAACAATCCCGTAACACGATTTGTTTCCAGGAGTGCAAAGATGGAAACGTGGGGAGGATGGTGATTCATTCCGCTTCTGCCATTCATCTGGTTACGTCACTGCTCGTACTACATTCCACTCTGTGAGGTTTATTCGGGTGGAACATCTTCATCCCGCTCCTGGCGGGACATAGCTTCGTAATCGTTTATCTTATTTAGTCTAATATGAATCAACTCCAGGATATCTACCTGGAATATCTCTATCATGTTTTACTCTAATAGTTCCTATTTTTCTCACTAGGGGGAGCTTCCTCTTTTTAAAAAAAAATGTTTTTTGAACATAACTTCCTAACCGTTGGTCTGATTTTGCCCACATTTACCTCATTTGTGCCTCCTTCAGGAAACCTAACTTGTATTTGTCATATTTGACTGTAATTCCTCATATTTCAGTCACTAGGGAGAGTGTTTTTGTTTTTTCGACAATTTTGACAATTAGGGATCTGATCTCAGAGCAGACTGCTGACTTCATAGAAATAGTAAGGGTTGAGGAGTCAACATAGATTTTTTGGGGTTAAACCTTTGACCGTCAAGGGCAGTAAGATGATCAAACCTGAACGTAGAGTTGGCGTCGATCAGCGAGGCTTCAACCGTTACAAAACCGGCATGTCGTTACAGTTTCTGGGTCGTGTGTTCGCTCTGGTTTGGTCTTCATCATCTCACTGGAGATATTAAACGCTGTTCAGCTGCTGAATTCTCCACTGGGCTCTAAATTTGCTGTTTGCTGTTTGGTGCTGAGCGGATTCTGTGCGCTTGTTGTTAGTATGATTCTTCTTTTTTTTTTTTTTTGTTCCCAGAGCTTTTTGTTAGGAGCTGCGGGCTGCAGCTGAAAACGGCGCTCAGAGCACAGAGAGAGGAAAACAGACAATAAAGTCATGACTCGTGAAACCCAAACAGCGGCATGAAAGACATTAGAGGGACTGACAATACTATCCAACCCGTGTCATGTCTTTTTCTCATTTCGATCAACTGTTAATATAAAATTATTGGTAAAAAAAAAACCCAAAAAACCCCTGGAAGGAATCCTCGAGCACTTTTAACAAACTTGTCTAATCCTGATTACTTGATCCCTTCAGTTGATCCCAGTGCATGATATGTGATGTCATTTGTTAACCTTTGACCCAGACAGATGTTGGAAGGATGTATTTATCTATTAGCTCTGCCCTGATTGGTGCCTAATGCCTTTGTTTACCTAATATGGGCTTAGCCGCTGGTTAATCTCAGAACGAGGGCAATCCAGCGAGAGATTTCCACCTCTGCCCTACTATCTCTCATGAGACACAACCCTGCAGACCGGATACGTTTTACATAATGTAATATAAAGTATTATACAGTATTATTCACAATGTTTCTGTATCAGAAAAACTGGACTCTGTTTTTTTGCTGAATTAATGAGGTAACTAAGTCGTTACTTCGGAAAAACTGGACTCCGATTTTGAATTAATGAGAAAATTAAGTCGTTTGTATTTTGATAAACGGAACTGATTTTCCGATAATTAATATGAAAACTAAGTAATTTATCTTTGGAACAACGGGATTCTGTTTCACTGAATTAATGACGTAACTAAATCATTTCTTCGGAAAAACACGATTCTAATTTCGAATGAATGAGAAAACCAAGTCCTTTATTTTTATCTGATTTTCTGAATTAATGAGATAATTTAGTTGTTAATCCAGAAAAGCAAGACTCCCTTTTTCTGAATTAATGAAGAAACTAAATCGTTAATTTGGAAAAACTGTATTCCGATTTTGAATTAATGAGGTAACTAAGTCGATACTTCGGAATAACGCAACTCTGTTTTTTTTTATTTATGTGATAACTAAACTCTTAATCCAGAAAAGCAAGATTCTCTTTTCTCTGAATTAATGAAGAAACTGAGTCGTTAAATTGGAATAACGAGACTCTGTTTCGCCAACTAAATGAGATAACTAAGTCCTTAATACTTAAAAACAGGGCAAACCTTTTTGTTTCTTCTTAGGTGAATGAAATCCGCTTCTGTGGATTTCAAACGGGCTCCAGAGGATTTGTCTAAACAGGGCCAGCAGTGGCCTGTAAATTCTTCCTTTATGTTGCTTGAAACATGAAATCAACGCATTTTCTGTTTTTATTTGTTGTAATAAAACCTGCCGAGTCAGAGACTCTCTGCATAAGTGCCTCAAACGCGTCTCACATCTCGGCCCCGACAGCTGAAAGGTTTGGTAGTTGGAAGATTGGCGTCGATCGGGGCACATTTTCTCACAGTTAAGCCTCTTAGTCTGAGGACAGAGTCGATGTTTAAAGTCAGATTACTGAACGCTACATCACTTGGTATGTAACCTAAGGAGGTTCCGGAAGCCTCTCTGGCACAATCCAAATGCATTTCACTCCGACACACTGAGTGGATGCTTCCTGCGCCGACGGAGACGCGGTTCAAGGTCACAGCGGAGCCAAGAGTTCCTGCTTTTTAGCTTAGAGGAGCGCGAGATGGAGGATATTATAACTTTTTATTTTAATAAAAAACAAACAAACAGACCACAATGAACAGCCAATGTTAGCACAGCTTTAAAAAATAATAAATGTCATTATTACACATCACATTTAATTGAACGTAATTGCGAAAATATAATCTTTTACTCAATTAGCATAATTACTTTTTAAAACGGAATATTTTTCTGTAAAACATGTGTGTCACAAGTATTGGCGCCCTTGCATGTACTATTTGGCTCCGCCCCCTTTTTGCCACCATAGCAGCCTGAGTTTCCTTCTGTAGTCTGTGATGAGGTCTGAGGACACATGGAGAAGATCTGAGACCATTCCTCCATACAGAACCTCTCCACCTCCTTTAGGTTCTGAGGTCCACGCTGGTGGACTCTCCTCTGCAGCACATCCCACAGATGTTCTGTGGGGTTTAGGTCAGGTGCCTGGGATGGACATGGCAGAACCTTTATTTTATGAGCTCTGACCCCAAGATTCAACTGACCTCTGACCTCTCTAGCTGTAATCCAGCGAGAGTCTTTATCCAGTCCAACCATCCATCTCAGAGTGGTTTGGGGGGGGGGGGGTCTGTTTGCAGACACGTCCTCTTCCAGGTTGATGTCTAACATCTGTGTCACCTCATATTTATACCCCAGTCAAACAGGAGGTCACTGTTCACCACTTCGAAGTTCCTGCTCAAACAGCTGAAGATAAATATATAAAATTGGACATGAAATAAACTTCACATACCTTTTAATCGCAGGAATTCCTATAGCTTTGGAGAACAATCTTTGTTTCATGCAAAGAATTTAATGTTTTTTTGTTTTTTTTAAATTATTTTGTTACTTGAGTTAGAAGATACACATTTATGAATAATTTGAATTAAGGATCACGAATAAAAGACAGTAAAGACATTTCCTGCATCTCATTTTACTCATTTCTTTCAAGGGTGCCAATACTTCTGGAGGCTGTATGAAGTCAGGTTTATTTGGAACTGTGGCCAGGCATTAGTTTGGTCTTCCGTCATATCCTCTTACCCTCCAGCCCCGCCTCAGGACGACCTCACTGGTCCAGCCCGGGCCTTTATCTTGTTATCTTCTGGCCTCTCTCATTGTTTGGATGATTGACTGACTGGCTGCTTCTGAAAATACTATCTTGGGCAGATCAGATTAGCCAGCACTTTGTCTACTATGGTTTGTGAAAGACAGGAGTTACAAGCCCCCCTCTACTCGTTTACCGTCCTGGTTACGCACCAGAGGTCCGACTTTGTCACTAAGGATAATGAAATCAGCGTCTCCCTGTAAATTTAAAGGCCACATCTGGCAACTAATCCCAAACAATTAGTGGTTGAACAGTGAATGTCATTATACGACGTCTGTCTGAGCTAAACTTGATTAGTTCGTCACGTGATTCCGAATACGTGTCAGAATGAGCCTCATAAAGGTTAAGATGGCAAGGCATTAGATAATGTTAATGAAACAAGAGAAAACAGTCCCGCCTACATACAGATTAGAGTCTTGTGTATATCCAACCTCAGTATTAGAGGCCTGCTATCGGTGTTGGAAAAGCCGGTGTGTATCAAGGCGGATGTTGGTTCTGCTGAGATGGAAGGTGCGACCGCTGATGTATTACCAGGCTATAAATAGCACCATGAAGGCAAGATCTTCCATCAAGATGCGCTTCAAAGATCAGTTACAAAGCAGGTTCTGTACAGGGAGCAGACTGTCTTTCCTCCATGCACTTTGGGACATTTGGCACCGGCACTATTGCTGCGCACCCCTCCCCTAAAAAGTCTTTTTGGGCTCATTCTTTATGTTTCTTTATCTAGTTCTATCCTAGTAAGACCTCAGCGCCATTTTATTTTAGGTAAAATATATGGTCAATACCCACATAGACATTGTTGCAAGGAAGAACTGGCTAGATTTTTTGGGAAAGTCGGTTCTATAGTTACAACACTTGGGGGAACTTTACTTCTAAAAGTTTTGCGGCTATAACTTCTTAACAGTTGGTCCAAATTAGTCGAAATTTGGTGCATATGATTGAAATTGGGGAGATTTGTCTCGCTAATGTCCTTTTTGACTCTAATTGGTCATATTTGAGTCTTTAGGGGAGTTTTTGTTTTGTTTTTACGAAAAACAATGTTTTCTTTGTTTTTTTTACATAACTTCCTTACAATTGTTCCGGTTTAGTCCAGACTTGGTGCATTTGAATGGAATCGAGTAGTTCTACATCATAATTGTCCTATTTTACTCTGATAGTTCATATTTTAGTCACTAGTCGGAGCCATTTTTTTTTTGTTATACAAAAACAGAGTTTTTCGGACATTACTTCCTAACCATTGGTCCAATTTAGTTCAAATATGGTGCGTATGAATTGAATCGAGGAAATATTCTTGTTTATGTCATATTTTCTATATTACTATCCCCCTATGGTGACTAAAATATGAATAATTAGCTTTTTGATGTTTTGGAAATGATTAGTCAATAGATTGAGAGGAATTTCAGTGCGTATGAATTGACTCGAGTAGATCTAGACTGTATTTGTCGTATTTCACACTGAAAGTTCATATTTTATTCATTGGGACAGCATTTAACTTATTTTTTTAACGTAAAACACTGATTTTCGGACAGGAGTGTTTGAGGGTGTTCAACGGGAACCCAAGGCTACGTGAGGAACGGGAAAGAAAACAAATGTGGAAGCTTGCTAAACTGATTTGACACGAGACGTTTGATGTCCGGATTATCGACCAAAATGCAAAATGTAAGAAACCTGAGCTGTTTCAATGATCCTTGATCGTTTTTTAACACTGCGCGTGCATACATGTCTGCAGACAGAGACAGAAATGGAGTCGGTTCATTCAATAGAAAGCTTGTGTCTTTAATCAAACCAGATTTGATCTTCTGATCCGGCTGTGGTTCCTTGTCTACCGGTGCTGACCGGGAGAACTCTCCGGTCTCTGTGGGTGAAAGTGTTGTTCCGAATAAAGTAACGGGACAATCAGAACGCAGGGTTGCGTTTAGAGAACGAGGATCTGCAGAGCTGGATCTGCTCGCCGTTGTTTTTTCCGCGACGTCTCTTGGCGGTGTCGTGGTTCCACACTGATGCTCGGCTTTTGTCCAAATCTAATTTAATTGCACTCAA
The DNA here is from genome assembly GCA_037951165.1 of Lophius americanus. Taxonomy (NCBI): domain Eukaryota; kingdom Metazoa; phylum Chordata; class Actinopteri; order Lophiiformes; family Lophiidae; genus Lophius; species Lophius americanus. The sequence goes on along the minus strand of JBBDHG010000065.1, from coordinate 3,573,379 downwards.
TGGTAATAATGTTGCAAGTGAAGTCCTCATTTGCATCACAGGTGCTGATGGCGTTTTTTTTTTTATGTCATCCTCAATTGGTTATTGTAGTGCCCCCCCACCCCCACCCACCCACCCATACTCTTATCAGCGTGAACAGCGTCTCTCCACTGTCTTCTCAGTGTTGCTAATGATTTGAAGGTCACCTTCTCACTAATTAGATTGTCCGTTTAATTACGTGATTCACATTGTAGTCTGTTCTGGAAACAAGTGAAACATCAAAGCCAAATTTTTTTGGCTTAATATTATAAATACATGCGTGTGTGTAAGTGTATCTGTGTGTGTGTGTGTGTGTGTGTGTGTGTGCATCCTATTTAGCTGCTGCTAATTTAGCCTTATATTTCCTCATAGAGTTTCTCTGTAGAAATGAGAGGAAAGACAAGTTGCACCAAAATCCAAAATTTAATGCCACAAGATTTATTGGCCCCATTAAATTATGTTTTTTTTTTAAATCAAGCAAAAAATGCTATACATTTTTGTTTAGACTAGATTGGCTTTTTTGTTGTTTTTGTCAATGTAGTAAATGTTAAGCTTGATGAGGATTAGCTAACTTGGATGATTGTCTCTTGTTTAAATTCAGCAGCACTTGGCATAGTCTTTGCTCTCCGTGCAGAACCACGGACAGCCTCAGTGTCCTGTATTGTCTCACCTTCGCATCTGGTACTACCTCTGACGACTTTTGAAGAAAGATCGTGGCGGGATCAGTATGCCGTGACTCGCACTCTTGACATAAAAGACTGCAGCTGTTTTCTGGTGTCATGTTATTACATAATTCACGGTCAGAATCGCTCCTCATAGCCCTATTTACAGGCCACACCACACCAGAACCACGCGAAAGGTTGCGCTACAACGAAGGGGACGGTTAAAGGCAAGATTTGGGACATGACGCGTGAAGTTTCCTGAAATGGAATGGAGCAAAGCCTGGGAGCTACAGTAGGTCATGCTGACAACTCAAGCCACACACACTCATGAAATGCCCTATTCTCCTCACTCACCATGAAGAACAACCAGTACCAGGACTTTGCGCACTACCACCATCCCAGCATCCCCCCAGGGGGCATAACTTCCTAACCGTTGGTCCGATTTAGCCCAACTCTGGTGCATATGAATTGACTCGAGGAGATATATCGCGTATTTATCATATTCTAGTCTAAAATATCAGGTTTTACTCTCTAGGGGGAAGAAACAAGAACATAATTTCACTTTTAATCAGGGCGATTTCTTTTGTAAAAGGCAGGGGATTGGTGGCTTTTTCGGGAAGATGCACCCTTCCTGTCAGGGACGACAGCGTGAGGCTAGTTTCTTCCTCAGGCTAGCAAGTACTCAGATTATCGGACGCATAGTCGGGTTCAGGATTTGTGTCTCGGTATCGGACGATATTCCAAGTTCAGGGATCGGAGTGAGAACTGGAACCGGATCCCGTCTGATCACTTTCACACATGTGAACCTCTGTCTATCTTTAGCTCGAGACCGTCAAGGTCAACGCACAGTTGTATCCATCTTTCATAGCTGCCGCAAGGAAATTGTGGAATACATGAAATTAGAGCTTGCTTGTTTTTTTTCCTCCTTTATTTCCAGGAGAAAGAAAGAGAGACAGCCTGAGGGTGAAACGTTGAGGCTTGCAGGAAACTAAAAGCCTATATCGATCAAGGTCTATTTTTAAAAGCAGGGTCGAATTAGCTAATGTAACTGCACTGTAAAAGCATCATGCGAAGGACACCGAGTTCCCTATCTGACGGGTGTATGATTAGACACGCAACAGCAGTAGGATGGAAACCGTGCTCATGGTAGGAGGTGGCAGACGACCTGCAGGCGGTCTCGCGTACTTAACTCCTTCAGCCGGGTGGGATTTCTTGTGGCCCTCATCATCAGCCGCCTCTAAGCTGCTGCTGCTGCAGCGGATGATGGTCACATCAGCTCTGAGAGTTGTGCTGCATGTCAAAGCCATATTCTCTCAACTCTCTCCGTGGTGGCGAGGACTCTGCGACCACACGGGGTGATCCCGTATGGATCTCCATGGTGACAGAGGGCCCCGACGCGGCGCAGATAATCACAGAGATATTTAAATCAAATTTAAGAGAGCAAAACTCTCCAAAAGGAAGTGATTGCAATCAGAGTCTCTAATGAGCTAATTAGAAAAAAAGGCTCTTGGGCGCAGTAAATCTTTCTGAGAGCCTGTTCTTCTCCGTTCCCATCCGAGAGGTTTTCCACTCATGTCCATCGCTAACCGACGAAGCCGGCTGCCCCTAATCCCCTGCGTTGTACAAGCAATCCACCCTGATTGAACTCCTCAAGTTAAAAGTCATTAAGTCCAAGGCTTGTTGTTCCTTACAGGGATTACAGATAGCGTACTAGCATGTATTGCATATTCGGTTTGTTGGAGAATAAGAGTTTTTATCCATCAATGAGTCAAACAAACTTTATCGAGCACTTTTAAAACAACAGAAAGTGACAAAGTGTTTTACACCATATAAACAATTTCTCCTTAGCCCCACCCACCACCTCCATCCACACAGCAGGCAAAAACAATTGTGTAGTGGGATTATAACCGGAACTGAATTGAGGAAGTACTGGTGGCAAAACTATCAAAGCATATAAAATAAAGGATACTGTAAAAACATTAAATCAATAGAAAACTGACTAAAATGTAGAAAAAAACAGAACATAAAATAATTATAAAGAATGACTAAAATGTGGAAAAAAACAGAACATAAAATAATTATAAAAACTGACTAAAATGTAAAAAAAACAGAACTTAAAATAATTATAAAAACTGACTAAAATATAGAAAAAAAACAGAACATAAAATAATTATAATAACTGAAAAAATGTAAAAAAAAAACGAAAAGAAAATAATCATAAAAACTGTCTAAAATGTAGAAAAATAGAACAGATAACAATAATAATTACAATAAATAGATTCAGTTAAATTGCTTACACATAAAAAGTCTGGAGTTTGCTTTCTAAACAGGAGCACTGAACATCAGACCACAGCAGAAAAATTAAGCTTCATTATGAGTTTTTATTCTAACATTGGGAATAATTAAAGGCCACTACCAGCAGAGCTGTGGGCTCTCCAGGGTTCAGAGGAATAAAGTCAATCTGATATATAAGAAGGACTGAGGCCATTCTAAAAATTAATAAACCAATGAAATGATCTTGAATTTATTAACCTTGAACTTATAATCCTTCTATAAGAGATTCTTTAGCACCGATAAGCAGCTACAACAGTGTCCAGGTGAACTTCATGCATCAGAGTCCTAGATCTTAGTGTCTTTTTGCATTTGTGGCCAACCGGAGCAGAAATACTGCCAGATTCTGGCGGTTCCGGTTTGGATTTCCAACCAATATCTCCATCTTTGTTTAGCCGGATCTTCACGCTATGTCGTAAAATTTGATCCAGAACAAATACCGAGAAAAGGAGGGGAGGGGAACTGTTTATATAAATACCAATTTCTGGAAGAAATCTACAACATTTATTATAAAAACTAAAAACAACAAGCCTCAGTTCAAGCCTTTATGGAAACGACAAACTACAGATCTGATTGGGTTTGCAGGTTTATAGGAGCTGAATTTAGACACAGTAGGACTGATGGTTGGGAAGTAACTGTCAGAAAAATGTGTTTCTTGACAAAAAAAAACTACAAATGATTGACATTTGAACAGTTACGGTTAAATAGAACAAATACAAGTTGGATCTCCGTCATTCAATTCTGAGCAACAGATTTGGAGTAAATCGGACAAACGGTTAGGAAGTTATGTCCTAAAAACAGTGTTTTTCGTTTTTAAAAAAAGGCGCCCCCTACTGAGTAAAATATTGAGTACTGGACTAATATTTGATATATACAAGAACGATCTCCTTAAGTCCAATCATAGGCACCAAATTTGCTGATCAGCTTACCTCTTTTGACTTCATACTTTGTTCCACACAGATTAAACATAATAGCTTACGTTAGCTAACATGAGCTAGCTGAAAATGAGCAAACTAAACATTAACATAATTTGGCGTTTGTGAACTAAGGCTATACATTGAGCTAACATCCTTTTCGGTTAAATCTAACCGTAAACATTCATTATTATTTTGATGTATTAGGATAATAAGGCTGGAATCTACATACATTTAAAAGAACGAGGAGACTTGAGTTTAATGTGAGCGGTATCGTGACAAATCCTCGTCTCTTCCATCAAACCAGTTTTCGGTGATTGTACTTTCATTTGCCAAAACATGACACAGCATTTTTTTGCTCTCTTATTTTTCTCCCATAGGCCTGAGTCTGATTGGTTTATGGGAGGGGGTGTAAGAGGAAACAAGTAGTCCTGGTGAGCATTGCCTTGTGGGAAATCAGCGTCATGCCAGATCCTGTAATTAGTTCTGCTTGTTAGAAAAATGAAGGGGTTACTAATTAGCGATCGGATGGCTTCTTGACTTGTTGTGCATCTTTTCCCTCCGTTCCTTGAAGATCATCATTATCGTCTCCGGGTAAAAAAAATGGGGGGGGGGGGGGGGGGGGGGCAGACAGATGCTGTGCAGTCGTGCTGCTCAACAGTTGAGCTCCAACGCGATGAATGTAGATGGACAAATCTCCAAGGGTGTTCCCTCACACTCTGACAGACGGGCCGCCTGCTGGAAGCACGCGGAGGCAAACGCCTGGAGTTTGTGCAAGATTACTCCTTTCAAGTTTGCTTAACAAGCCGGGCGCTCTCTGGTTTTTCGCTCGTCTCCACAGACGCCCTCTCACGGAGGCCTTGTTTGTCGTTTGTCCTCATTCTCCGCAGCTTTCGCCCCTGAGAGTTTTTTTTATTCCAGCAATGTCACGTCTACTGTAAGGTTCCCAAAACCACTCCGCCAGAGTGACTTCATTCTTGGCTCGTGCCCTTAATTCTTTTCTCCAGTACTTTGTGCCGACCATTAGTATATATTTGTCAATAATAGATGAGGAAATTGTAATTTGATTTGTTTATTCATCATCATCATCATCATCATCATCATCAATGTCCCAGTTCAACTTTCGAAAAGTGCGGAAGCCGAGACCGGCAATGGTGGCCGAGATAATCATCCTCCTTATCGCGAGGAAAACAAGCATACATATTGACTTCCGTTGCCATGGCGACATCGGAAGTCAATATGCGCAATGCTGACTATGATGGATAAAAGGGTTCCTAACCCTGATGTATAATTTTATTTTTCAGTCTCTATTACTTACAGGAAAATGTGACTGAACCTGTTTATTACTCAGTAGCAGCATGTATATATGCTAAAGAGTAAGGGGCCAGTGACGGCGCCCTGGGGGACACCATAGTCCAAAAGCGTCACTGAGGAGGAGGATCCATTAATCATGGCTACAGAAAAAAGTCCTACTCTAAAAATATGATTGTTTTGATAGATTAAAGCATGTGAGGACTTACTAATCGGAATTATGTAACTTGATACAATAAATAAATAGATAAATAGAGTTTTAGAGTTAGATTTTGTGAATTCATCAAAGACATAAGATATGCAAAGAAATCCTTTCTCCAGGTTTTTTTTTTTTTGGTGAGGACATAAGTAAGTTTAATACACATCGTTTACTGTAAACGTGTGTACTCTGTTTTATCAGTGAGTCACATGACCCGGAAATTAAGCAAAAAGTCAAAAATATGAGAGAAATAGTAAAAGAAAACAACAAATGAACCTAATATTGACCTCAACATACAAAATACTCAAAGGTGTATTATACCTGCTTAAGAAAATCGTGAATATTGACTTCTGGCGTCGCCATGGCAACGTGTACAACGTGTTATATGAAGAAAAGGGTTCTGCCCTCATGCCCGTTTTCGGCTTCCGTTGGAATGCATAAGGCGGTGGGGGGCAGATTTTGAAATTGGCGATCGGTGGCAGGGAACTTTTGAACCTTTCATATAAAGAATAAAAGCCGATTAGCCCTGTTTCTGAGAGTTGAAGGTTGTTTTTGTAGAGCTGGAACCTGCAGCTCTGCCTCACATAAAGAACAATAACACCAACAACAATAATAATAATAATAATGATAATAATAATAATAATAATGATAATAATAATGATAATAATAAAGCTAGATAATTAGCACATTATGAGTAAAAAATAAATAACCATAAAGCCCTAAAAAGCACTTTCCACAGCGTTTAAAAGGTTTCTTACGGGTCAGTTTCACGGAATACATGAATAGAATTATTGTTGTATTTAATGGCTCTGCTGATCGAGCAGAGATAAAATCATTCACGCAGCAATTTCTTTTTCAGCCAGCTGTCCAATCTGCATTTCTGCAGCTGCAGCTGGGCTACTTTTAGTCTTTATTATAGGTTTAACAGCTTTGCCTTTGTTCAATAAAAGGGTTTGCTCTGTGAAATATGCAGCTCTACTAGCGGAAGACCCGTCGTAGCCACACTGGGAAAACCAGGAATGACTTATGGAACTGATAACCAGTGAATGACCACAGAGAGAGAGAGAGAGAGAGAGAGAGACAGAGAGAGAGCACAGATCTCGGCGGTTAAACACACACAATATGAAGAGTATCATCAGTTAATCTTGGAGGTCTTAATACCAAACCGTAGTGGCTGCTTCCCTCACAGCTTCCTGTCCAAGATAAAATAGTTTTCTGCTGGCTTTGCATGCAGATCCCAGTTTATCTTATCCCGCGAAAAGTCGGGGATCGAATCAACGCCGCCCCAAATATGTTAATGCTATAACACAATAACTATTTCATGGATCGTTTTCAAGTTTTATATCTCCATAGATCTTAGTGCGAGGAAGAACTGCATTGATTTCGGGAAAAAAGGTTAGCTTTTTATTTCCGACAATGTAGGGGGAGCTTTTTCTGCCAATGTTTTGGGGACATCATTTTTCAACAATGGGTATATATATATATATATATATATATATATATATATATATCATATTTTATATATATCATATTTTATTCTCCCTTATAGTTCATATTTTACACCATAGGGGGAGCTATTTCTTTAGACCGTTGGTCTGATTTAGTCCAAATTTGGTGCATAGTCATTAATAAAAATATAATTCACAATTATTATTATCCCTATGGGGAAATTCAAATGTTCCATTAGCTCCAACATTTATAAAAAAAAAAACCCAGCAGTAGTTAGACAAAAAAAGTAATTGAGGATATCTATTTTACATGCAGTATATCATATTCTGTGGATCTAATAGTTCATATTTTACTCGCTAGGGGGCGCGTTTTTCTTCTTTTTTTTCATGAAAAAACACTATTTTGGACATAACTTCATATTTAATTTGAGCAGTTCACGACAGCGTAGTCTTCAAGGTACACTTTTGACTGTTTTGATGAGTTTATGGTTGTTTTTTTTGCAACGCATCACTTGTGGGAATCCCCTTGTTTCTGAGAGTTTTAAAGGCTTATTTAATTTCTTAAATATTCAATATTGTGTTGCCATGACGATAACACAGTTTAATTGAATTCCCTGCAAAGTTTAAAAAGCGATATTAGGTGGAGCTCATATAGACGGTGTATTTATCTTAAAATGTAAGCTTCAGATTTTTTCCGTGTATTTTAAATATTGCCAGTATCAAACAGGGTTTTGATGGATTTAATCAGCCGCCGCCACCGATGAACCGCAGAGCGAATGAAAAAGGGGCTTAGTCTTGGGTATTATTTGGCGTGGATGTTGAAGAATAAAGGAAATGCAAATGAAAACCATCCAGAAATAGCCTCCTTTAGAGAACTCTGTTTGCTTACGTGAAGGCCTTTAATCCACCACAGAATTTCAATAGTCAGGATTTCCAAATCTGCTTTCAGCGTTTCATCAGCGTGCGCAGATTCCTCCGAAAGCCCCCCACCCCCTCCCCTTCTCCTTTTAAGCCGTGGGCAATTTGAACGGTGACAGCGGAAGCGTATCTGCATGATGTCACACTCTTCATCGATAATTCTCCGTAACGTGGCGTTTACAACGCATCTGGATGAAGAGGGGGAAATTTTTTTTATCGCCCGCGGCTGATCCGCTTCCAAGAATGAGCCTGATGTGACATTACGTAAGAAGTGGAAGGCAGAGCTGCCGGCATTAGAGAGAACACACAAACTTCAGAGAACATGCTAATCTCCCTACGTGATTATTAGTCATAATATTTTAACGCCGCCTTAATGAGCGACCCAGAGCGTAATCGCTATCCGGCCCATTCACCTGTTCTCTCCCAACCCTCCTGATTTTCCTTTGAGGAGGCTGATAAGGGGAAAAGAATAGAAAAATTATATAGTCAGTGTGCAGGGAATTACCCTGAAGATATGAAATGGGGGGAAGGGGGTGGGGGTAGAAGTAAGGTCATAGTCGCATATAGCTCCGTGGAAAATCTTAGGATTAGCTTGGATTCTGCTCTTTTTTTAAATTTTTTTTCCTTCTCGCAAATGTTTAATCTCAGCTCCGTGATTTCTATAAATGATCCGTAGCTACGCGCAGGCAAAGCTAATAATGAGCTGTTAAAACAAGTGGGTACCGTTATTCGCAATGTTTATAAATCTCCCCCTAGTTTTATAGAAATATTCAACTGACCTTTTCCCCGAAATGAATCCAGTTCTTCCTCACACTAAGGTCTAGGTGGAAATAAAATATGAATAGAAAGACCTCCTCGATTCAATTAATATTCAACAAAGTTTGGATCGAATCCAGCTAATGGTTAGGAAGGAAAGTCCATAAAACAGTGTTTTTGTACAACAGCTCCCCGAGTGAGTATCATATGAACATCTAGAGTAAATTAGGATATATATAAAAGATAAACCTCCTGGAGTCGATTCATTTGGAACCAAATTTGGACCAAATCGGACCAACAGTTAATAAATGATGGGCTGAAAACTTTTTGGAGCTAAAGCTCCCCCTACTGTCCTAAATATACAACCGACCTCTCCCAAAGTGAATCCAGTTCTTCCTCACAGTAAGGTGTATGTGGGTATAAAATGCCAAAATGGTCTGTTGAACAGTTTTTGAGTTATCGCGTTAACACGAAGGATCTGCAGCCACTTTTTTCAACGATGGTTGAATTTTAGATCATTCAATCAACAAAAGGAATTTTTTTTCCCCGAAAAAAATATCTGTTCAAGTGAAAAATGTGTTTGTTTGTTTCACGCTAGTTTCTCCACATTTTCACATTTACTAATTTTTTCTGTGTAGGCAGCGAAACAAAGTCCTGCTATGCTAATGTCTGAACCAGAGCTTTGTGTTTGTTCCCTTCCCTTTTAGAAAAACAGAGGAGCCTTAGACAAAAAGTTATTTCACACATTTTTGGAGATGAAGTGAGCGCCGTTCAGTCAGGCAGTTAATGAAAGGCTTTTTGTGTCAGAAATAAACTTTCACTGTGCTGAACATGCCAAACAGGCCTGCTGAGGAGGATACCAGAGAAGTGGGTGATTGTTAGAGGACTAGAGTCACTTTGGCGTGAACCGGCACTTTCAAAGTTATCACATTCACTCTGGCAGCATAATAGACCCACTTTTAAAGAGTCTGGAACAGTACAAGACATTCTGTTTAACTCAAGGGAAAGAACGTGGGAAAAAAAAAAAGCAGCAGACATTTTGGGAAAGAATATAAATTGCTTCCTTACTGAGAGAATACAAATATAATGTGCAACTTTACAGTAAGACTCTCCTTTTTAAGCATTTACTTTTTTAAAAAAGTTTGCAAGTAGCTTACTTATTAAGTTGTATTCACTTTATAAATCATTTATAAGCACTTATAACTCATTAGATGTAAAGGGTATAAGAGACCCAATGCTTGCCAAATAGTGAGCACACTTATTTGTGCTTCTAACTTCTTGTTGCCAAATAGTGAGCCACATTGATAAATTGATATCTATGTTAAAAGTTAGGATTATAAACGTTAACTTAAGTCGTATAAGTGTTGACTGTGTCGTATTACTTTGTTATAAACAATTTATAATTACTTTATGAAAATATTTCTGTGGTAATAGTGGTGTTAGTACACTTTAAGTATACCAAAGCAGGAGTGAAGGGAAAGGTTTCCACCATCTTGGAAACTATTAGTATACTAACAACATAAAGTGTACTCGGAAATTATTCTTGAAGATTACTTAAGTACACTTCAAAGAATTAATCTGGAGTTATACTTCCTTTTTTAGCGAAGGCAGCTATCTCCCACGTTCACAAACATGATCGGCAGCTCCTCCAGTCTTTCAGACGTTCAGCCGAAGAGCCGTCACAATCTGGCCGCTCTTTAAGTTCCTCAGATTCTTACGCTTGTCCAGGATTCTCGCCTTCAACCCGTCCCCTTCAAGGACAGAATGTTCCCTTGTTCTAAAGTGCAAGCGTTTCCACTTGCAGTTGTGACGTAACCTTGACATTTCCCTAAATGTTATTTCAGAAAGTCTGGGCGGTTTTGATTAAAGTGAAATGTTTGAGACATTGGAGGAAGGGATGGGAATGAAGAAAAGTTTTTATTCACAAAAGCCAGAAAACTATATTTTTCAACAAAAAAAAAATAAATATATAAATTATATCTACAACCAGTTGGTTTTTAATGAACAGTATCCACGTAAAGGTGTAAATGTCTGGGCTGATTTAGCGTTACTTTCTTCCCTCACAATAAAACAGTGAAAGTAGACTGTTGGTCCTCGAAATCTGTTCCTGCAGCCAGTAGCAGCTGCTCCTCAGAAAACAGTCAGGAGCATAAACAGCATAAAGGTGCGTTTCACATTAACTGTAAGAAACTTCATGTGTTTTTTGTTTGTTTTCAATGCAGCACCACTGACACCAATGAACGATTGGAGGACGTGAACGCACCTCGCAAGTTAATTAAAACATGCGTTAAACTAATTTTCGCATGCGACTTACTAATACGGTTCCTTTTTTAAAAATCGTTTAAACATATTTCCAAAGACTCCTTCAAGGAGAAGCCTAAAGGTTTTATTAGAATAACTGGATAAACACTTCTATCTGAAAAGAGAGAAGCGGGAGCTACCGCGGTGCATTCTGGGATTTGTGGTATCTGTGGTGTTTATGATGTATACAAGCGGGCCAGTTATTTAAACAAATTAGAATTAGAAAATTAGATCGCTGGTTGTATAATTGTTGTGCGGTCTGGATGTGGCCCACGAGCCTTGAGTTTGACACGTGTGCTCTGGATCAAGCAGAAATTCTAACCTCGACCCAGCGGGTAGGTCCGGCAGTGGGAGCAGATCTGTCCTTCTAGTCTTGTCCACTTCCATCACAGTCATCACGATCGGTCTGACGTCTCTCTGTATCATCTCGTCGTCGTGTCGGTGTGTTTGTGTGTGGCATGCTTCACATCTATGTGCTGTTTTCTCTCTCTCTCTCTCTTTTCTCTCCCGACCCCCCCACACCCCCCCGCCCCCGCTTGTATTTCTTCTTCTCTCCGTGTTGGATGAGAAGGCAAGTCCTGGGGCAGCAGAGGATGACGGCAAGTTGTCGGTAGGTCCTGTCAGATTGACTCTCCTCCCGTTTGCTTCAGTGTTTGTCCCTGTGTCTGTGTAGACGTGACGGTGTGACTCCTGATTCTCCCACCACACTGTTAACGAGACGTGAGCGCTCTTATCTCGAACCTTCAGCCTCCAGAGAGTAGCTCCCACTGTGTTCTGAAGCATTTCCTACGCAGCATGCGAAAGACAACTGAGGAGGGAAGACGTGTTGGAAGCGTTTACTTCCACACAGCCCGCCTCACGTTTGTACTTTTATGGTTTGTAAAAGTTGCATTTGTTTGTTTAAACAGCAACGTTTTTGGCTTTGGGCACTGAATGTTAAATCTATAGCTGAAAATTGTGTCTAAATGTGTAGAAAATATACAAATTTACACTGAGGTCAGTGTGAAAAACACTTCTATACAAAATAAATGCGGCCCCTTTGCATCAAGCTGGGTTTTTAGTTCTGGGCCGGTGCTGAACTTATTCGAAACCTGGCCGCTAAAAAAGGTCCGCTTAAGAGCGACAAAAAGCTCCTGGGTTAAAAGCAAGAAGCGGTGATGTCAGAGACTGGGGGCGGGGTTTACGTAGCAAACACAAAGTTTTTGTCCACCGTGTTTGAGAAGACAAAGTGAGCAATTTAAATGTATTTATTATATTTAATTTATATTTAATATTTAGATGTAAGACTTAGATATAGATATAACATTTATATATAACATTTATATATAACATTTAGATTTAACATTTAAATATAACATTTAGATATAAAACATTCAGATATAACATTTAGATTTACATTCAACATTAAGATATAACATTTAGATTTAACATTTGAAATGTTGGAGCTAAATGGGACAAAATAATGCCGTTAAAATTAACATGTGCTGCTTTTACAAACGGCGCCCCATATAATCTCCACCCAAAGGAGGCAAAACGACGAAAGACGAAACCAAGCAACAGAAGGAAACGTCACACTGAGAATCTAAATATTACTCAAGTTCTGCCAAGTGACATGCCTCCAGCGCCTCCCGCTCAGATCCATATGGACCTGTGAATCAGAAGATGACGCCTCCTGTTCCTACGCAGCACCTGTGGACACCCAAAGGGGGGCAGACCCCAAACTGTTGCAACTGGTTTCTATTTTCCACTCATATGTTTTCAGAAGTTGAAGCACTTTGCTAATTCTACTGAGTTGCAGGTTTATTCTATTGGTTTCATGAAAACCAGGAGTAGGGAGCCATATTTCAGACAGCTTACGTTAGAAGTGGCTCGATATTATAAATGTATGAACCTGGAAAAAAAAAAGCACCAGTTAATTAGAAAAAGAAGAAATGCACAAATTAAAACGTGTTTGATTCATTCGTTTTTTTGTCCAATCACAGGCCAGGCCTCGGCTTCAGAGGGGAGGTAGCTCCGCCTCCCTGCACAACAGTTTGATGAGGAACAGCATCTTCCAGCTGATGATTCACACCCTGGACCCTTTAAGTGAAGGTAAGACAGTCGGATAAACTGCACACAACTCTCCTAATCTGTAATGAACTATTTCCAGATTGCTCCTGCCTTCACTCTGACATTTATTTTTTTTTATCTCTATCGCTTCAAAATGACCAAAATCCTGTTTTCAGACGTCTCACAAATTAAATCCAGGGTCTCCATTCTACGAAATTTAGACATTTAGGCGGCGGAAGATCGTTTCGTTTTAATCCGAGGTGAAGGACTATTAGCTGAGCTAAAGAAAATGTAAATCGGCGGCGTGAGTGCTCGGATGAATATTTTAATATGCAGGAGGAGGGAACAGTGTCATCCTATTCTCAAAGCAGGCAAAGGCAAGGAGGAGTTCAACTTAATAGGGGAGCAGACAGGAAACGGGCTTTGAGAGCAGTTTTTAGGATTTAGTCAGTAAAATGTCTCCATTTCTAGCTTTAATGAGAGACTTTGATTTGGTTGGAAGCAACATCACATGGCTTGATGTATCCTAATCCTCCAACCCGAAAGGATATTAGTACTGAAACTAATTCCTGCCTCTTTCTCCCTCCTCACCCTATTAGCTCCCATTAAAATGTATTTAAAGAGTGATTTTTGCCTGACGGAAAACATCAGCGTAGGTTTTAACTGCAAAAACTTTACCATGTGGAATGTCAACGAGCCATTTATGAGCATAAAACAATAACCAGACCAAACATTCCCCCCCCCTGAGGAGACGTGATAGCATTAGCAGACATCTGCCCAGGACAGAGGGGAGACATTTTCAGCTCTCTCCGAAATGACTCCACATTCCTTGAAGAGCCGACGCCGGAATGAGTCAGCTCAGGAAAGATTAATGCGCCGCGCCGAGACGGACCTCAGAGTGTCCATTAACATCCATCAAGTCATTGTTGTACACTGAATCCAAGAAATCCCATCCCAGAGTGTATTAATCTTTCCATCACCGTGATTAAAATGTAAATCATAGCTTAGTGGGGAGGGAAACAGGTCTGTATGACCAATCGTATATATATATATATATATATATACATATATATATATATATATATATATATATATATATATATATATATATATATATATATATATATATATATATATACAGAGTTACCGGCACCCTCTTAAAGAAATTAGTAAAAGAAGATGCAAAGATATCTTTATTGTCTATACTCATAACCTTAAATTCTAATAATTTTTTTTAAATCATTTTTTAATTTTTTCTCTAAGTCATGTGATTCACAGTTACCACCATTCCAGAGTAAGTCCTGGGATTAAAAAGTAACAGAAAAATATTTCCAGTCCTCTTTAACGTTTTTAAGTTTCACCTGTTTGAGCAGGAACTCTGAAGTGGTGAACAGTGACTTCCTGTTTGACTGGGGTATAAATATGAGGTGACACAGGCCTGATTCTCTCTGAGGTTCTTCACCATGATGAAGACCAGAGAACACAGCAATGAGGAGCAAAGAAAAGTTGTAGAGCTGAACAAATCTGACCATGGAGACAAGTACATCTGTCAGCAGTTCAAAATGTCAGTTTGAACAGTTAGACCAATAATGAAGAAGTTTAAAGAGACTGGAGATGCTAGAAATCGCCCTGGAAGAGGACACGTCTGCAAACTGACCCCACACCCTATGAGATGGATGGTTTGACTTCAGCTACAGAGGTCAGAGGTTTTATGAGTGTATCAGTTGAATGTTGGGGTCATAAAGCCTCTGCTGTCGTCCACACACAAGATAAACCTCCTGCAGTTTGACCAAGAACATTGGACTTTCACTGGAACAAGGTCAGAGGTCAGATGAGACCAAAGTAGAGCTTTTCGGCTACAAACATCTAAGATGGGTGTGGCCTAGCACGAAAGAAAGCCATAGAGAAAAAGCCCCTCATACCCACTGTGAAGTCTGGTGGAGGATCTCTGATGCTGAGGGGCTGTTATTCATCCAAAGGTTCCGGACATCTTGTTAAAGACATGGTTCCATGGACTCCATCAAACACCAGCAGATACTGGATGAAGACTTAAAAGTCTCTGTCAGGAACCTTAAAGTGGGTCGTGGTTGGACCTTCCAGCACAGCAGGACAACGATCTGAAGATCACCTAAACATCAACCCAAGAATGGTTCAGAGGTCACAGAATAAAGGTTCTGTCATGTCCATCCCAGTCACCTGACTTAAACCCCACAGAACATGTGTGGGATGTGCTGCAGAGGAGAGTCCACCAGCGTGGACCTCAGAACCTGAAGGAGGTGGAGAGGTTCTGTATGGAGGAATGTTCTCAGATCTTCTCCATGTGTCCTCAGACCTCCTCACAGACTACAGAAGGAGACTAAGCCCCACGAAAAGGGGGCGGAGCAAAATATTAAATGCAGGGATCGAATAACTGTGACGCATGTTTTAGAGAAAAAATATTTGTTTAATGGGAAGAATGTAAAATTAGAGGTTAAATATTTGGGAATAATTTGAATTAAAAATCTTGCATATAGATAATAAAGAAATTTTTTTGCATCTATATCTACAAATTTTTTTTAAGGGGGCCGTCAATTCCAGATGACATGATTTGACAGAGAGAACAAACACAACAAGTTTGCACTCAAGCTTGATTTCAATATATATTGGATTTTTTAAAAAAAACGAAAACAGTCCTTGAATCTTCAGACACTCCAGAAAGTCCACAGTATAAATGTGAAACTGGTCCGGAGTATGTCGTAAAACTCACTCATTACTAATTCTTCTTAGAGTAATTGCACTGTTCTATTACCAGGAGGGTCCAGTAAAAGGTTGGCCCGATCCGGACATGAGAACGGTTCTGTCCAAATTTACTGATTTCATTAATGCAAAAGAACATTTTGTTTATGAGCTTGGAACGGAACCAACACAGAAGAACTTGTCCTGTTGTGAACCCAGTCTTTAAAGTGTACCTCCACGGGCCCGAGCGAGACTCGGCGGAACCGCGTCCATACAATTTTCATAGATATATTCTGGAGATAAAGCCGTCTGGACTTCTCAGAGACAGAGAGAAGGCGGCGGTTGTTCAGCGGCTGCTGGGAACCTGCTGCTTTTCACTGGATGACTTTTAGAGTGGGGTTAACGGTCAGCAGTTGGAGGGAGGAGTGTGTGTATGAGTGTGTATATGTGTGTGTGTGTGAACGTGTGGTTGGCAGTGAGAGGAAGTTGGGTGTGTGTGAATGTTTGTGCGCGTGTGTGTATGAGTGTGTATGTGTGTATGGGTGGTCAGCAGTTAGAGAGAGGTGTGTGTGTGTGTGTGCGTGCGTGCATGTGTGTGTGTGTGTGTGTGTGCATACATACACACACAGAAAAGTCTTATATTTCTGTCTGTATCTGTTGAAGTTATAGTTTATGTCGTTTTTGTCAAACAAACTCATTCCATTCTTCTCTCCTTTTCTCTCCTTTTCGTGTACAGAACCACATAAAAAGATGAATACCAACCTCATATCTGTCTGCTAAATGTGAAGACATGCTTTTATTTAGCCGTGACCTTTTGGGGTCAAACATAAATGTTTATATTCATGAGTTCAAATGAAAGAAGACAAAACAGATGCTATTTAGTGAGATTTTAGAAACGTTAGAAGGACGCAACAAGAGTCAGCTTAACCCCTTTGGTTGTTTATTTGTATTGTGTTAAGCCATGTATCCCAGAGTTCATAGCTTTAAGACACGTAAAAACCCACAGTGAGGTCGCCTCCCACTGATTTAATGTGGCCTTCACTAAATATCACCTGGATTTATCTTTTCTCCTTTTTCTGTCTTTCTGCCTCTCCTTCTTCTGCTGTCCCTTCAGAATTTGCTGACTCTGGTGAGTTACTCCTCTAATTTCTGTGCCCCCCCACCCCCCAAAACAAATGTGTTCTGTCCTCATTCCAACAGCCTGGAGACGACTCTCCTGTCCGACTTCTTCTTGTTTACATGTACTTGTATGTCAGTTCTGCTCCGTCCATCCCTGCACATTCACTCCTTCCTTCATCTTCCTCTACGGATGTTTGATCCCTTCTAACCATTTTTGCACCCCACCTCCCCTTTATCCCAAATCCTCTCCCTCCTCCTATGACCTCCTTCTGCTTCTAGTATTTCTGTTCTCTACGAGACGGACTGAGGTCATTTGTCATTTTTCCCGGTCTGTTTTGTCCTCCTCCTGATTTATTACACTGTAATAATTAAACTTAAAGGAAGATGACTGTGTCAAAAACACTTTCAAAAACAGATTCCACTTAATCTACCGTAAAATAACAGCGGCTTTGTTGAATTTACGGTAATTACTGTAAAAAAAGCATATATACTGTAAACTTCTTGACAAGGAAATTTGATAAATTTTCAGTAAATTACTTTTAAAAATTACCTTCAAATCAACGATATTTCACAAATACACTGTGGCAAAATGTTTTTATTGTAAGGTTGAATTTACATCGCAGTGTAATGTTAGAATTCATAAATATTTCATTGTGGCTTTACGGTATTTTTCAATTATTGTTCCCCTTATTTTATCGTTTATCGTTTTAACGTTTTAATTTTTACCGTAAAATTCTGTCGAACATCTTGACTATAAAAAAATAAAGGTATTTTTGCATTAGGGCAATCTACTACTGTTTTGAATTTCACCACCTCTTACTGCCCCGATTTCTTTTTTACCGTAATTTACTGAAAAAAAACAGGATGTTTCAAATATATTATCTTTCACATAGTAGTCTGAATCTATTGTATTTTACTGTTTTAATATAATGTCCTTGTAAAAAAGGTTTACAGTTCATCTTGTTTTTTCCATGTTATTTTACCGTATTTTGTTCTACGTGGTCACCGTATCTTTTACGGTAAATCACCGGCAGCTGTGGTTACCAGAATTTCATCACAAAAAAATACGATGACCGTGTACAAGTCATAACGGTAACATAACATGAAAATGATAAATACTGTAAACCTCTTTACATGGTAGTTTACATGGTAAAAAAGTAATAGAAATTATTTTATCAAACGATTGTATATTTACAGTAAAATTCTGTTTCAACCTATTCTGACTTATCTTACTGTTTTTTGATTTAGGGGTAATTCATTCTACCTACTAATGTTTTGGACTTTATTGCCTCTTACTGTTCCCATCTGACATATTTATACCGTAATTTTTGCATACGAAACCAATATGTTTAAAAAGACTTTTATAATTAATGTATTAGGCAGAATTTACTGTTTTAATGTGATTTCCTGTTAGAAAGGTTTACAATTTATCTTTTTTCATGGTATTGTACTTTATTGTGTTCTACATTTGTGGTAAAATACCACATTCCTGGACCCACAGCTGCCGGTATTTTACTGTAACGTATACTGATTTTTTTTAACTCTCGACATTGTTCATAAACGTGCAAAGGTTGTGTTCTGATTTTCTCCGTGTTTTTTCCTGACGGGCTTTTCATCAGGATTCGGAGTCAATGAGAGTTTAACGGAGCGACTAATGGTATTAGCTTTCTTCTGAAGACCTTTTTTGCAATTAGTTGCTTCCACTTAACCATAATCGATCTGAGAATCCACGTGATGCTCGGGAGATACGCTAGATTTTTATTCAGCCTGTAAATTGTTTTCACGAACTGCATCTCACAATCACTTCCTGTCGTTTCATAATAGACCTTTAATGTGAGTTTTTTTGTTTTGTTTTGTTGTTGGATGGATCATGGTTATTTTTCTGGGACATTGAGGTCCGGACAGAGGTACCTGCTTATTTTTCCATTAAGGTTGGAGGTACGAACAATATTGCTCAGTAGTGGCATAAAATATTGAACTACAATAAGAGATGGGGGGGGGCGGGGGGCAGGGCAGTGAGGGCACTCTACTGTCTGGCTGAAACACGCTTTCCGAACAGCACTCAGAATTCAGCCGGCGTCCATGCCGTCGGCTCAAGCCCTTCAATAAGATTTATCAGCCCGAGATCCGAACTCAGCTGCCAGTCTTTGCGCATCTAGAAGCTGGAATTTGACCTCGGCGAGGGAGGAAAGAGTTAAATGAGAACACGGATCGAATAGAAGTAGCCATTACTTCTAACATACCCATGATGCCTTGCGGCAAGGGCTCAGCAGATGCTTTTTCTGCAGAACATAATCTCACTCAGATACATTAGGAAGATCGCTCACAATGCCGGCGCGGACTCGGACATGTTTATTGATGTGGGGCCCGTTTTTATCGAGCAGGCGTGGGCGCGGAGTCCTCCGCGAGCCGAGCGCTGAGATGACAAGGTCGTTTGGGTAAATCATGATACTCCCACATCGGCGGACAGAATGCTTGTCGGGCGAATTGGCCAGACAAAAGAGGGAGTGGCCGTCCAAAGTGGACGCAGTAGGACATGGGCAGAAAACACGGAGTTTACTTTTACAGCCAAACAAGAGGGAAAGAAGGAGCGAATAAGGAAAGACTAACGGAAACGTAAATCTAAATACTCCATTACATTCTGTGAAAAGGCCATTTAGTGACTGTGGCAAATCAATCCATGGAGGCAACCCCCCGCCATCGGCACTGTCTGCAACTGTAGCAACCTATTGATCCCAGAGTTCAATAATGCACTCACTGTTACTCCCCCCCACCCCCACACGCCTTCTGCAGCGGAAATTTGTTTTCCATTTATCTCGATACTGTACGTTATATTGACATTCAGCCGTAGGTTCGTCTTTAGGTGTGGATGTAACACTTTTCGTGCCTCGTTTTGATCAATAGATCACGTAGAACACCGACGTCCAGGTGAAACCGGTCATTGTGGGATGGAAACTGTAATTACTGATGAAAATAAACAAACATTAATGTTACATTTTTGAGCCTTTCCCCCCCCAGAACTTTTCACAAAATCAACCCAGTTCTTCCTCCCACTAAAGTCTATGTTGGTATAAAATTTGAAAATTAACCATGAAATATTTTTTGAGTTATCGCGTTAAAACAATCTTGGGCGGCGGCGGCAGATGCAACATGTATTTCCGCTGCTAAAGTTAGCTTAGCCTAAAGATCGGATATGAGGCCTAGACATTAAATCCACACACACAGAGAGTTCAGAAGAACATCGATGCAGTAATGGAGGTCAAAGGTACCTAACGGCGTTTTCCGAACCCGCTGAGCTCATGACATCACCACGGTTAAATACCCATCATTCTCTTGGCATGTTTCTCCCCGGGAACGACCTCATCACCAGGGAGAACATGTGACTGGGGTCATTGGTGGTCAACCTCTGGTAGCGGAAAACTCAGAACTAGCTGCAGGTAGAAGGTATATGTATTATTATTATTATTATTATATGATAAAGAGTAAGGGGCCAAGGACTGAGCCCTGAGGGACACCACATTTTAAAGGGGGCACTGAGAGGGAGGCATTAACAATGACTATTGAGAATGTCCTGTTCTATAAGTAGAATATTTATATTTTTGTCATATTAAAGCGTGTGAGTAGTTAATAAACAGAATGATGTCACTAGATTGAACCAAAAAAAAAAATCTAATAAGTGTCTTATAGATTTTTCCCTTTTTTATTTATTTATTTTTGTTGAGGACATTGAAGGGTTTCAAGATTTTTATAGAGTTTGTCGTAAAAGTAATATTTATTACAGCCTCCCCTAATCTAATTACTTAATTCAACCTAACAAAACTTTATTCTGCTTTGATGGGTGATTTTAAGTTCAGTATGTTGTGTAACTCTGACCAGCCAACCAGCACACACACACACACACACACACACACACACACACACACACACACACGTTCTCTGTCCCCATACTGCGCCTGTTGGACCAAAGAATCAATGTTAAAAGCCTTTTGCTTTAGCACAGGCTGTCAATTTCCCAGACACCCCAACCCCCAGCATACTCATGGACGCACCCACCCACACACAGACACACACACACACACACACACACACACACGCACACACACACACACACTCAACCACTCACCAGAGGTTTAGAGGTCACACCACAAGGACAAGAGGGCCACTGGTAGACAACAACATGCCTCTCTCTCTCTCTCTCTCTCACTCATGCTCTTTCTCTCTCTCTCTCTCCCTCTCTCCCTTTCTCTGTCGGCGGAGTGTGTGGCCCGTGATTGTGTTGAGACTTAATTGCCCTCAGAGCAGCATCAGTCGGGCTAAGCCCTCACGGTGGAACTGCACTGGAAGTGCAGGTTAAATTGCCTGATTGTATGGGATTGGAGCTCCGGTCTGGTGGAGCAGGAGTCGCAGAAGACGCTCTGCAGTGGGATCTGTTTTTATTTCATTATATTGTGTTTTCAGGGCTGCCTTGTCCCACATTTGGCTCCGTAATCCCCACGGCGTGAGTGTCGCCCACTGCTGGACAGAGCATGAACAAAGCTGCTGGTGGTTTTATGCAAAAAGCAAAAAAAGAGAAGAAATTTCTCCTCAATTAAACTTTATTAAACCATAAAACAGACATAATACGAATTATTCTTCAGAACGGAAGGTAGATAGATGGATGGATGGATAGATAGATAGATAGATAGATAGATAGATAGATAGATAGATAGATAGATAGATAGATAAAAGCATGAAAACACATTTTTGAAATTTTCTTTTTCTTTTTAATGCGGTTTATGTCTAATTTAGTCAAACTAAATTAAATCAAGTATTTTTGATTCTAACTTAGTGATTTACTCATTCATACTTAGGAATAAGAAATATTTAGACACATTTATTTTATAAACATATATATATATACATACACACAAATAAATACAGACCTGCAAAGACATATAAACTATAAAAGACATATAAATGTATATAGTCATAATAAAAAGTGAAAAGCAGAAATACATTCATTTAAATCATGATAAACATGAGATATATATGAGATAAATATGAGATATATATAACAAGAGTCCAATCTCCAAGAAAAAAAAAGCATGAAATAAATTGATAGCGGTTTGAAACAGGTGATGGCAGGTGAACAGGAAGTTACCAAGAATCATATCTCTTCTCCACTGGTATCAAAAACACAGAACTACAAAAATGAGTCCTCGTGACGTTAATAGGTGCTGAGCGTCTATTTACTGTCGCGCCCAGAACCGCTGCAATCAAATTAATTGTTTCAGCTTTCACTGTGGGAATAAAACGCCGAGTCATCACAACCTTTAATAAGCCGGTGTTCCGAAAGAAGGAGGAGCCGTCCTCTTTAAAAAAAAATCTTTTTATTCATCTTTAATATTTCTTTCTCGGCATCTCTTAACTCTTAAATCTTTTCTCACGGCCCTCTAACCTTGCATCACGGGCAAACCCATTCTCAGACTCCTACGTTTCCTGAATGCTTCCATGTATTTGCTTTGAACTTGTAGCCTGACTGCTTCCTTTTGCACTTATGCAGCGATGCCTCTTAGAGAACCTGTCTTCCTGTATGTCGCTCTCTTTTTTGCACAGTATGCCCTGCAGATCCAGCCGACCTGTCTTGTTCTGTTGTGTTCACTCTTTTCCTTTTTTCTCTGTGTGTTGTCGCCTTACCCTTGTCTTTTTGCTGTGATGTCATAGAGCTTGGGACTTATGGGAAACTAAAATATTATCACTCAATGACTGAGGAAGGTAAGCCTGAAAGTTTTCACTTGATCTTTGAGTCCGCTTTATTCATCACTCTTCATTTCTTTTCTTCTTCTCCATCTTCGATCATGAAACAACAACTCCGACTCCATTTTTCTCTCCTTTTTTTTTTTTTTTTTTTTTGCTTGTGACATACAGTTTGTACAATGTTGAGCTTTAAGTTGGACAACTTCTCTGAGATTTCACTGACATAAGTGCAAATCATGGGAGCCATGCCATCGTTTTTTTAATTCACATTTTTTATTTTTGCCTTGTATTTGTTTGACCCACAAAATACGTACATATATACTCTGTGTTGGTGTGGATGTAGTGTTTCTAATTTCCTTTCATGTCTATTCCATTTATTAATGTCCCGCTCAACTGTTTGGTTGAGCGCATTTTGAGTCTCTTTCTTATTAAAAAATGTGACTGAACCTGTTTATAATATGACCCAGTGGCAGCTTGTTTATGCGAAAGAGTAAGGGACCGGGGATGGAGCCCTGTGGGACACCACAGTTCAAAGGGGCCACTGAGGAGGAGGCATCAACCATGGCTGCTGAGAAAGTCCGATTCAATTAGTAGGATTTTTTTGGGGGGCATATTAAAGCCTGTGTGGACTCAAACAGAACTGTACAAAACCAAACCAATACAATTGTTCAAATAGTTTTCTTAAAAACATGCTTTTCCAAAACATTGGGCTAATGTCATTAAAATTTACTCCTTTTTTTCCTGAAAAACAAAATTTCATCGTGAAATAACTATAGAACTCTAATTTAGTTTTACTTTTTTAAAAACATTTCCGACCCAACACTTTGTCGTTTTATGGTACATTTTATATATATACGACATTAAATTAAATGCCCCAAAATAAATATAATACGCGTATATATATCACATTTTTTTCCTTTTTTTTTGTGTCAATGTTTAAAATAACTACTGGTATACAAGCCGGTAAGACGAGACAAATGCAAACTACATCATCCGTGCCCCTCTTTCACAAAACACAAGGCGAAAGGTTTCCATTTTCTTTATCTTTTCTTTGTTTTTTTTCTCCTTTGGCCCTTTTGCCCTTTTGCATTAGTGAGAAATACATCATCCTTTCCTCACAGCTCTCTTGGAGACAAACGTAAGACGCACGTTGCTGAAACCGGCAAACTGGAGTGAGTCATCCAGCCTGAGGTTGCGTAAGAGGCGAAGCTGACAGGGAGAATGAGCGCCTGTGTGGCGGCAGCAGGAAAAACCAACGGTCACTCTTGAAGCTTTATTCGCTTCGTCGCTATGAAAGCCGGATGCTTCTGACAACCTTAAATGTTTCTCAAAGAAACATCTTTGCATCGTTTTCTCAGAGCTAAACATTTATTTACTTTTTCAGGCCACAACCTCCAAAAGCAAGATAGAGTAAGGACACATTTTTGCAGAAATTTTATTCAA
Organism: Lophius americanus; assembly: GCA_037951165.1. NCBI lineage: Eukaryota > Metazoa > Chordata > Actinopteri > Lophiiformes > Lophiidae > Lophius > Lophius americanus. The sequence goes on along the minus strand of JBBDHG010000065.1, from coordinate 3,549,459 downwards.
AACATAAATTCTATTTCTCTTAAATTACATTAAAACACATTGTGATGAAAAAACAATATTTAAATAGATCATGTGTTAGACTTGGCTAACCTTAACCTAAGATGAAACTAAAAATACTTAATCCTGTTCCAAACTTTTTGCCTTTAAACCAAATTTTACATCATTGCCAGTCAATTTATTCCACATGACTAAATGAAGCTAAATCTAGACATGATGGGGGAAAAAAACAAATCAAACGCTTCCTTTTTTTCTCCCCAAAGTCCAATCCTGCTACTTGCATTCCTAAGCAGAGACCTCGGACCCACATTTACCCGCTCGCCACGACCAGCTGACAATCCCAGCATACAATCACAGTGTGTGACGAGTGATGTGGAGGCAGAGGGAACAAGAACCACACAGATGTGTGTGTGTGTGTGTGTGTGTCTTTGTTTGTGTGTGTGTGTGTATCTGAGAGTAGAGAGGGAGGGAGGGCAGAAAGATAAAGTGAGAGAATGATGGTGTTTGTCAAAGACAGATGAGTGACACAAACGGGAATGATGGAAAAAAAAATGTAGGGCGAGATGGAAGATACAGGCGGAGGACGGAGAATCCCTGGGGATGGTTGATGATTTTGACAAAGGTCACAGGGTGGATGGAGTGAGTATCAACGAGTCACTCTGTCAAGCGCTGACGAATCCGCCGTGCCCCCTTAAAACAGAAACAGAAGAAAAGTCTCTCATACCGATTACATGGATCTCATTGGGACTAGAATACAACATGTCACCCAGGCAGCAAGTCGTTGGATTCAGATAGAAACTCAGCACCAAGGTCAACTAGGACTAAGCTTTCATCCCCAACAGCAGGGGTATGTCACTGAAAAGCCCCCAATCCGTGGCATCGCAACAAAAAAATCCTCCTTATTGACCTCTTCAAATTCGATTTAAAAAAAAAAAGGGCCCTCTATTGAATAAAACATGAACTTTTAGTGTAAAATCTGATAAATACAAGATACGTTCGTTACAGTTGATTAATATGTGACAAATTTGGACTAAATCGGACCAAGGTTTTCAAAGTTGTGTCTAAAAAAATCGTGTTTTTCAGATAAAAGCTGCCACTAGTTGGTAAAACATTTACTATTTGAATAAAATCTGATTTATACAAGATTGGATCGCCTTCAATTGACTAAATCGGTCAGAGTTGCATCCCAAAATCATGAGAAATATGAGAAATGAAGATAAATGATGAATGAAGAAAGATTTGATCGGGTCGATTAATGTGCGTTTATGTCATTTTTAAAGCTCCCCCTAGAGGTTATATTATGGATGTTAGAGTGAAAGATGATAAATGAGAGATAAATCTCCTCGTGTCGATTCATATGCACCAAATTGGGACTAAATCAGACCAACGGTTGAGAAATTATTTGCAGATAATGCTCCACCTAGTGGTGTAAAAATGCTACTAAAAATCAATCCAGTTCTTCCTCGCACTAATGTCTGCCGGTTAAGAAATTATGTCCCAAAAAATTTCGTGATAAAGCTCCCTCTAGTGTCAAAAATATGCAACCGACCTTTCCCATTACCAATCCAGTTCGTCCTTGCACTAAGGTCTATGCAGGTACTGAATTTCTAAATGATTTATGAAATATTTTTTGAGTTGTGGCGTAAACATAAAAGACACTGCGATTGCAGCCATGAAGATTTTCAAAGGTAAAATGTTCGATTGGTTGTACAACAAATGAGGAAAGTAACACGTTTTGGTTTTAAGTGAAAAACTCTTTATTCTGCTGCTGCTGAGGATGTCCAGCACGCAGAACTATCAAATAGAACTACTCACCCCACTGACCTCGACACGATCCCTCCGTTCTACCCACTCATACCGCCTCCTCCTTCCCCGGACTAAGCTCAGCACCATGGGTGATCGGGCCTTCTGTTCTGCTGCCCCTCGTCTGTGGAATGCCCTCCCTGACCATCTGAGGGCTCCACAGACGACTGACACATTTAAAAAAGGACTTAAAACTTTCCTTTTTAGCAGAACCTATAACTTTAATTAACATTGCTGCTTGTTGGTCAGGCTTTTATATAGTTATTATTTTATTTCTTATTGATGCTTTTACTTTGTAGCACTTTGAGATTTGATCCACATGTAAAGTGCATTATAAATTAAATGTATTATTAAAGAATAAATTAGAAGAAATAAAGAATAATTAAAACCAACATAGGGACACAAGAATCTGCACTTAGAAGCATATTTCCTGCTTTTCTGGTTGTGTGTCATCGGAGGACTTCCGGCCGTGGGTATTTCATGGGAAGTCATTGTTTTCCACAGGCCAGAGGCGAGTCGCTGGCTTCGTGGCGCAGAATTGCCTTACATGAGCCATTATTCGTAATGTCGAGAGGGCAATCCGCTTATGTAAGCCGCAAGGTCATCACGCTCAGTTAATGACTTGTTTCGGTTCCGTCAACAGCATCGCACTTACAGTACGACTGAATCAATACCTGACATCAGCGCAAACATCACTAACAGGGATCCTAACTCATCGGTTCAGCCCTCTCTAATTCACAGATTTCTCTGACGTCTATTTAGACACAAGTAGTGCTACGGTAAAAGGAATATGTTACGTTATATGCGATGTCTGCCGGTAAGACGTTGGCTGCTCTTAGTTTAGAGGTTCGACCTCCAAAAGCCTGATATCTTCAGGCTCTTCTCCAAGGATGAGGACATTGCAGGATCATCGGTATCTGATATGCTACCTCATATTGACTCTCCGTGTTGTTTGAGCAGCACTTTTGTGTAAAGCCAACACCCCCCATGTAGCCTGCATCTTTGAAATGTGACCCATTTGGGGTTCAAAGATGGCTTTCTGACTGGGAGAAGGTTGGAAGGCTCTGTTGATGCGGCTCTTTGTTCCACCTTTAACCTCTTGCCGCCACTCTTTTGCAGGTAAATTCCGAGAGAAGGCATCTATCCTTCACAAGATCGCTAAAAAGAAATGCCAAGTGGAGGACAGCGAAAAGGCCAACGGAGTGGCGAGCCGTTCAGGTAAAAAGCTCTTTGATGATCTGCAGCTGTTATTGGCTGCGACGCCTTTGCCTCTAAAGTTCATGTGAGGCGGTTCAAGTCCAGTTCAAGACGTCTCCTGGCATTACCTTCTGATTGTTGATTCATAAACAAAACATAATCAAGATGTAGCTAACTGCAAAAGCTGGTTCTTAAGCAGAAACACCTGAGAGTTGGATTCAGTGTGCAAAGCCCAGTCCGAAGGAAATCAATTTTTATGTGAGGGTCAGCGTAGTCAAGACAAAAGACATGATCGTAGATCTCCGAAACTATTCCTCAAACCACGAGACTACCATCAACAGAAACCAGGCTGTCGTCTGCGTAACTTAGTAATAAGGCACCCATCAGTGAGACATAATTCACATTTAACTTCTTGAAAAAATAGACGACTATAGTGCGTTTATAAGGAAGCAAACGGGCAACGGTACAACTCTAAGCATTTTAACAACTTTATTGACTCTCAGAAAATAAAGTATTTCTTTGCACCTTTAGGGGTACAATGGCTTGTCACTGGGGCAGAACCCTTTAAGGAACCCTCAGGCTGGGTACTTATTTGTACCCCCATGATCTTTACCTTATTGAAACCGGTAAAGTACTTCTGGTGACAATTTTGTCCCTTTACTTGACGAAGACCGACCCTTTTAATGGGTACAAAATTGTGTTTTATTATATATATATATAAGTTTCATTGCCTGATTCAAATGTCTGAATCATCTCAATCGTATTTCTTTACTTTCCTTTAATTCAAGAAGATGACTCAACTATAGAATCTACCTTAAGTTAATAGGAAAACAGTAAAACCTTCAGATTCTCCCTAAAAGTACACTCTCTCCTGGTGTTGTACCTTAACCTTTAGAAGAAATTACACATATGCGTACCACGTACGTCTTACTGCCTTTTTTGCACCATAAAAAGGTACATATAGTTACCTTTAGGTCCAGTAATGACGGTTTATGTGGCATAAATTCTGACTAAATCTGAATAACGGTTTGGAAGTTATGTCCAAAAAACTGCTTTTCAAAAAAATAGCTCCCCCTATTGAGTAAAATATGAGCTGTTACAGTAAAATGTGATATATACAAGATATAGATATTTTAGAGTGGATTCATATGCTCCAAATTTGGATTTATTTGGTGATAAAACTCTACCAAGTGGCATAAATGTGGAACCATCCTTTCCCAAAATCAATCTACTTTTTTCTCGCATTAAGCTCCATGTAAGATAGGAAATGAAAAAAATTATCCTTAAGATGGTTTCTGAATTATTGCGTTTTCTCAAAGGTTGTGTGGATGCGGAGATGACGATTCCGTAATATCCCGGATCTTTTTTAAGATTTAACTAATTACCTCTTCAAAGTGAAATCTTAATGTAATCCGAGTTTACAGTGTGGGATATTTCTGTGCTGAGTTTTCATATTCTCCAAGTCTTCCACGGACCAAAACCCCTGAATGAATACTTGTTTCATGTGTTTTCCCCGAGGTTAACTAGTCTTCCAGTGCGTACCCCACTTCTCATCGACTTACCCCCCAAGCGCCCCCACCCCCTTCCCACCCCGAACCCTCAACAAGATAAACGGTTACAGAAAATGACTGAAAACAAGAGTTGTATCGATCTTCCCATCTGTCTCCAGACAAGAAAGTGAATGAGCCTATTTTACAAAATGTCAAACTATCCCCTTTGGCTTGAATATCAACTCATTATTCACAGAGACCCGTCTGACGCCTCGAACAGACGATACCGGGCTTCAGCTTGCTTACACCCTTGGTTAGGATCGGCGCTGAATCAGTTAATGATCCTCCATCTGATGTTAAACAGGCATGGCATTATTGAAAACGGCCAAATTGATTGCAAGTGTTGTCTTCAAGCAGTATTTAAATCAATCACAGTCACTGCCGAGTGTGATTTGTGTGTTTTTCACATCAAGAGAGGCGGCGGACCGAAGAATTAACAGGCGGCCAGAGGAAACGCTTTCATTCATCAACGTAGACGGAGCGGCAGAATCAAAGCGAGACTTAGAAGCATATCAAAAAGAGGAAATTATGCTAACAGCGCCGCATTAACATATTACCATCTTAATCCAAATGTGTGACAGCTGGATTTATTTAACAGACCTCACGCGTCCATTTTTTTTTGTCCGTGGCGTCTGCAGTTAAAGAGGACTTCCTGTCAGTATAGTTGAGTGGGTAAAACACGCCGTCTCTATCCGTCATGTGTCGGCCGGTGGAGGTTTTAGTCTTTCTAACTCTCAAACCGAGCCTAGGATTATCACGACTCCCACTGCAATTACTGTACGCCGTAATAAACAAGAAAAGAAAGAAGAATCTTCTCATTGGTTATCTCACTGTAGCTTTTTACAGTGTGTAATACTTTTCTTAGTACGATGCAGGAATGAACTGGAATAACATTTGGGCCCATGTGTTTATTTGATGCTTCACATTTTAGGTTTTTTAATGTGAAATTGTGAAAATTATAGTTTTTTAAAAGAATAGAATTCCAAAAGGTGGATGGACGGATGGATGGACGGATGGATGGATGGATGGATGGATGGATGGATGGATGGATGGATGGATGGATAGGTGGATGGATGGATGGCGGACGGATGGGGGGGCTGGCAGTTGGATGGATGGATGGATGGATGGATGGATGGATGGATGGATTGATGGATGGATGGATGGATGGATGGTTGGGTGGCACATTTTGGTTCGTGACGAAAAAGTATATATTGATTAGAAATAAATTCAAATAGTAATTATAATTTGTATGGAATTGAAAGTTTGACTTGGGATAAATTAAAAAGTATTTCTTGGAAAAAGATTTCATTGTCTACCAAAGAAGACAATGTCTGTCAGTCTAAAGATAGACTGACAGACAGACAGGCAGACGGACAGACAGACAGACAGGCAGGCAGATAGACATACAGACAGGCAGACAGACAGACAGATAGACACACTGGATAGACTCTTATCGTTTAATTCAAAATCAAACAATAACAGCGTTTCTGTTAACTCTGTGTGTCTGAATTGTTTTTTTAAGAGCATCATAACAGTTTGAAACACTGACAGCTCCAGAAGATTTCCATTTCATCATTTTTTCCAATTTCCTACAGACAGGAACCTTCCAAACAGCTCCAGTGTGGAGGTGGAGGTGACACCACCCATGAACGGCACAGCGGTGCAAGAAGGGGAAACTGTGAGTAGAAAAAAAAAACTTCTATTCCTCCTCTGTCGTTCCCCCGACCAATGGGGTCATCTGCTGGAAAAGGCAACAAATTCAAGAGACAAGTATAAATATTTTATGCCTCTCATCCGTGTCCGTGTTCCACCTCGAGTGTGATGGATGTAAAGGTTACGCTGGCTATTACTAATGCTGGTAATTTCCCAGCATGCACTCGGCCAGGTTCCTCCATCTTCAGCCAGAGCTGCCAAAGACCCGCCTCGTCCCACTGAGTTCTGTAATCACACTCCTCACTAACCTGCTGCTCCCCGCCGTTGGGTGCTTGAAATGAAAACACTTCACACACACACACACACACACACACACACACGGGCACATTGTCCTTGATATACAGACGGGCACAGAGCCTCAGAATGGCACCTGCAGGAGTTCTGCTGGCGTGAGCGATGTCACAGCCATGCATCAACCTGCGGCACTGGCAGACAGTCCTTGGGCAAGAAGGCAGTTATTCAAAGCTGCTCAGTAAAGATCAAACAGGACGAGGGGACGGGTTTTTCGTCATCCTGCTGGGACCCTACTTGCTTATTTGCGAAAGAGCTGAAATATTTACAGCGATGTGGAAAAAATTTCTTTATCTCTATATTTTTGTGTAACAATTACAAAACTGTGTCAATCATCCAAAAAAAAAGGTTATGTAGGTCGTCCCAGACATTTAAAGGTCCAGTCTTTAAGATTAAGGGTTTTTTTAGTGATGGAGGATCCTACTTATTATTGTTGAGCAAGAAGAAGCAACAGACTGCCTCCTCGGCCGAGCCGAGTTGAATTCGAGTTGAATTCTGCGGTACCTAACTGTACCGACTGTACCTTTAAACCCAAAAACTACCATACTGCTTGCAGCTGGACTAGACCCACCCAGCCCTGATGAAACAAGTCCTTTTCAAGCGATCCAATCACTTCAATAAACCATTTTCTGTTTCACGGAGCTGATTTGTAGGTTTTGCACACTTTGCTAAAATCGTAAGAAATCAAAAGCTCATTTAGGAAGTCCAAGGAAAATTCAAAGTTAACATTCAAGGAGGCCCCTCCTCAGTGAAGATCAGTTACATTATTTAAATTATATGAAATTATATCTAAATAGATTAAAAGACATTTGCAGTAGGAAAATGTGAGCATTAATGAAAAATTGTAAATTATCTCTTTTATGTGAAAATAATTTTTTTTCTTACACGTTTTTTTTTTAATTATAAATCCTAATTTTATGTATCCATTTATTTTATTTTCAAGTCCTGATGCAGTTGATGAACTTCGTTCATTCCTCAATTCAGTTTATTTTTACTTTTCAAAAATTGATGGTCTATTGCAAGAATTTGTGAAAGGCTTTTGTGATTAAATAATCTCTGAACAGAGATCAGAACAAAGCTCTAGGGATTATAGTCTTTGTTGTATCCAGAGTTGAATCAACAAATCGATTCTGAATTAAAGGCTCTGATCGATGCTTAAAATGAAAGAAGGGGTATTTTTTTTCTCGTAAGAATCGACACCGCAGCACTTTAACACTTTCTCCGGGGCAGTTTCATTTTTCTGTAAATACAACCTGCCATGGAAGCATCTACTGGAGGACTTTCTCAAAATAGACTGATTAAGTAAAAGGGACTCGGAACACGACCACTTGCGTATCGATTCCGTCTCATCGCACCGAGTTATTTTCAGATAGATCTCTGCCTTTTGGCTCCATAAGGGTCTTAGCGGTGGAGCTGTCCACACCGTCCTGGTGCTGAAAACATCCTCTTTTTAAAACGTGGTCAGAAAAAACTCCTATGTGGAAACCTTTTTTTTTTCAGGTGAAGCATTCCAGAATCATAGAGTATTGGACAGTTATTGGTATCTCTGAGACTCTTACGCTGCTACTTATAGCGGCAGCTTCCCACAATGCACCTTTGTGCGTCAGCAAAGAAGCAGCTGGAAGCTGCTCATGACTTCATATGGCACCAGAGGGCCCCGTCATACTAATTGCCCTCCCAGAAGCCTCGGTGGCCAGCATTGTAGAATAAAGCAATTGTTAAAGTCAGATTAAAACTATACAGAGCTGTCCTGACATAAATAATCAGAATTAAAGGGTTTATTTTTAAGAAATGATATACTGTACCATATATTCATTCTAATTTCCTAAATCTTTTCTTAAGATCTGGATGTGAGTCAGAGCAAATTCCACTTTGTTCGATAACTTTGGGATTTTAAGCTTACATTTTGAATTTTTAACAGACCATAAAGCTTCTGTGAACACCTCGTCAGATGGATACGGCGATGCTTTACGCGTCCATACTGTGATTTATGACTCATCCGATGTCTTCTATTAAATAAATGTTGAGTGCGTCATAGTTGTGTCACGCGTTGGATAGCAGAAGAAACGTCAGCTTTTAATATCGGACGTCGCTTCTTAACCATTGGTCCTATTAGTCCAAATATCATTCATGTGGATTGATTCTAGGATATCCAACTATTATAAATCACATTTTACTGTAATAGTTGATATATCATTCATTAGGGGACATTTTTAACGCTAATTTTCGAATACAACTTTCTAACTATTGGAAAACAAAACGAGTTCTGAGTGTGAAAAACACAACAGTTTACACGCAAACGTGTAATAGTCCAACTATCTTGTGAGAAAGTATCTGCCTTCCTGAGGAGTATCCATTTGACCGACTGTTGAACAAGTTTCAAGGGATATGAGCGATTCCTGTACTCTGTCCATTACGTGATGCCTTCATGAAATGAATGTAAATGCATTGAGATGCATCTTCATCGCCGCGCTGTGACCAACACAAAACACCTGGTGCCAGCTCACAACATACCTCCAGAGAGGAGAAAAAAAATATAGGAAATGTCACGCCTCCCCTCGTGGCGCTGGTACCTGGTAAAAAAAAAAGTCAGTGCATTTAAGCCTGGAGTTGGTACTATTGCCTACTGAGGCACCACGGGGCAGGAAAGGCCCCCAAGGAGGCTGGCCTTTTCAAACTATCTCTGAGAAGGGAGCATCAGCTCTATGGGGCACTAAAGAGAAGCAGATCATAAATAGACAAATGACAGATTCGTAGTGTGAAGAGCCAGAAATAGTCACCTGCAATGCATCGGGAGCCAATCGGCCGGCAAGAAACGTACAGAGAAGCTGCTGTGGTTGCCTTGAATATGAAAGTCAGGGGATTTGGTTCAGAAAGGATCTTCTTAAGGCCTCAAACCAGAAACCTGAGGCCTTTTTTTTTTTTTTTTTTTTACGGACGACAATGCAGCCATCTGGATGTGGAGAGGATGAGGAATCGTAAAGCGCTGCCTTTTGTGTGGCAGCTCTGATTACCGAGGTTACCAGGCGATACTCAGCAGCAGTGGCTGTCACAGCAGGATGAGCGCCGTGTGATTCATGATTGGCGAAGAATCCAGCGTTAAGGATTTCTGCTTTGCTCTCCGGGCATGCTTAGCTGATGTTACTGAAGCTGTTGAGACGATAATGTTTTTCTTGATAAAATCATTATTTACTCAGCAGCATCTGTCATCAACATCTGCCGGGCCGGTGTGAATTTCCACCGTCGTTTTTCACAACGCTCTCCTAAAGGGCAGGAGACAAATTCTACTTTGTCAGTGTGTTCTGCCCAGATCTGCATGTGTGGACCTGTTGTCTAATCCCAAAGGTTCAGAAGGATCCTGTATAATTGGAACAAGGAGATCTGAGACGTCATTCCGCCCTCAGAGGGCCGTGCTGTTTCACCATTAAAGTCTTCTAGTAACAGAACTTTGGCCTAACTTTTGTCGAGGTTGGCACAAAAGACGAGCTTGTTATCTACAACGATAAGTTAGGGTAGGTTGAAAAGATCATTACGATTTCTAAGTCAGCGTTAACAAGTGTTTTGGAGTATCTGCCCCTAGGGGTACTTTGAGGTACTGCATGGGGTACTTGAGATTAAAATCATGAATCGTACTTTATCAAACTGATAAAATGGATCCTTTGTGTTAGCTGGATAACTCAAAAAACTGTTTCATGGATCATTTTCAAATATTACACCCGCATTGAACAAATAACACAATGAAGATTGATTTCAGAAAGGTCAGTTGCATATTTCTAACACTAGGGGGGCTTTATCTCGAAAAGTTTTTTGGCCCTAGTTTCTCAACCGTTAGTCCAATTTAGTCCAAATTCACATCATATGAACCGACTGAAGGAGCTCTAACTTGTAATTGTCATATTTTACTGTAATTATTCATATTTGACTCATCAGAGGGACATTTTTTGTGTGTATAGAAACACAGATATTTGAACATTACTACTATTACCCAGCAGTAACTATGGATGGAAACAGATGATCTGCTGTGGCGGCCCCCACAGCATCACCAGTGATCGGCCCTTGATGCTGGAGAGGTGGAGACGCGGTGCAATCTACCAAATAAAAGTCATCAGACTCTTCTGTCTTAAGGTCACGGCAAAGCAAAAGAACATCCGAGTCTCTTCATCATTTCCTGCAGAGCTCGGTGCTGTTTATTACCGTCTTGTGCTGATGCTGCAAAAACTATACCTTCCTCTCTGGAGTTGCTACGGACAGGTGTATCCCACTGAGACAAGTCGGCAAACTGAAGGAGACACCTGGATTATAATGACTCTTCCCCTGTGAGAACATGCAGAACACATGACTCAACTCTGCGTTCTACCGGCCTCATATTTATCTGAATCCAGCTCACATGTTTCACCTTTATGGTGTGTGGAGGCCCAAACATGATACACCTGTGTGACAGCACCCAAGGTTTAACTCCCATTCTGATATCCTTCCCTTCTTTCTGTTTATCTGGTGTTTCCTCTCAGGCTGAAGATGAGGAGGAAGAGGACCAGCCTCTGAGCTTGTCCTGGCCCGATACGAACCGCAAGCGCCTCACCTACCTCCTAATCATCCCCATCGTCCTCCCACTGTGGTTAACGGTGCCGGACGTCAGGAAACCGGTGAGTGACGGCAAGTTCTGACACTCAAGAACTTCCAAATGAAGATAACCGTCATCTTAATTTTCATTATTGACGTCTCTCTCCTCTATGTGTCAGTCGGCCAAGAAGTTCTTCCCCGTCACCTTCGTGGGCTCCATCTGCTGGATTGCGTGCTTCTCCTACCTGATGGTTTGGTGGGCTCACCAGGTACACAACTTCTCCATAATCAAAACTTAAGGCCATTTCTACGAAAAAGATAAGTTTCCCGGGCAGAACTTCTTAACCGTTGGCCCAATTTAATCCAGATTTGGTTCATGTGAATCGACTCCAGGAGATCTATCTTGTATACATCATATTTTGCAATAGTAATTCAGATTTTAGTCATTTTAAGGAGCTTTTCTGTGAAAAATAATGTGAACACAACATCACATTTAATGTGAGGACAACAATCAGAATGATTGCTTGTACAACGCAGGGGATTGGGGACTTTTCGGGGACATACCCTTACTGTCGGGGACGAAAGCGCTTTTGGGTTTGCAGTGCACGCTCATTCCTGAGGACATGATATTTTTTTAAACTACTTTGGTTTCATGAGATCATAACAATCCTAAACACAGACAGGGGGAAGTTGTCCTTTCAGACCATCTTCCATCTGTGACACTTTTGAATGAACTCTTCTTCTATAACACATAAATACACTTTAAACACACAGATTGTCACATGTAGGGTTCTGCTGCCTCCTGGGCGTCACAAGGAAATCAAAAATAAACGGAACAAAAGATTATGTTTTATTTACCGCTAAGCTTCCTTTTCCTTTTGTTTTTTTTTTTTTCTTCTTTTTCGCAGGTTGGAGAGACCATCGGGATTACGGAAGAGATTATGGGCCTGACTATTTTAGCAGCTGGAACCTCCATCCCTGACCTCATCACCAGTGTTATTGTGGCACGCAAGGGTCTGGGTGACATGGCTGTGTCCAGCTCAGTGGGCTCCAACATCTTTGACATAACCGTTGGGTACGGCCATCTTTGTTTTTTAATATACATGTATTCTAACTGAGAACCGAAAAGTCTCAAGGTGACTTTAAGGCTCGCTCCCTTTATACATAACAATAAATCCTCATTACTGCAGCAAGGTGAGACATTAAACTGGAGGTCAACACAACAAAACTAATACTTTCAGCAGCCGCCAACCGTCTTTGATTTGGTTTAGTCCTTGTTACAGATTCTGTTACAGCTCCGTCAGGAAAAAACAAGTGCTCCCCAGAAATGAATGTTTGAAGGTCATTGATTGCATCAGAAAGCCGTTTAACACTCTCCTCTTTTTAAGTTCATCCTCCATCACTTAAAAGTAGATTATGTGCTATAACATTTGTGAAAAGTATGAAAGTATTAGAAAGTATTAGTACAGCGCCCTCCAGAATTATTGGGATATTATTTTAAAAAATGACTAAAATGAGATGCAAAAAATGTCTTTGTTGTTGAAACCATGATCTTTAATTCAAAGTATTGACAAAAATCCAACCATTTATTCAAATAACATAATGAAAATAAAAATTACATTCTTAACTTTACATAAATATTTTTGTGTAAGCAAATTTCCAGTCTTATTTTATATTTCAGCCCCACCTGTTTGAGCAGGAACTCTGAAGTGGTGAACAGGTACTTCCTGTTTGAATCGGGTATAAATATGAGGTGACCCAGGCCTGATTCTCTCTGAGGTTCTTCACCATGATGAAGACCAGAGAACACAGCAATGAGGAGCAAAGAAAAGTTGTAGAGCTGCACAAATGTGACAAAGGAGACAAGAACATCTCTCAGCAGTTCAAAATGTCAGTTTGAACAGTTAGATCAATAATGAAGAAGTTTAAGAGACTGGAGATGTTAGACATCAGCCTGGAAGAAAACGTGTCTGCAAACTGACCCCACACACTGTGAGAAGGATGGTGGGACTGGCTAATGACCCTCCAAGGATTACAGCTAGAGAGGTCAGAGGTCAGTTGAATCATTGGATCAGAAAGTCTCCCTAACCACCATCAGACACCAACACCAGCTGTTTTGAAGGGTAGCAAGAAAAAAGCCTCTGCTGTCATCCACGCACAAGCTAACGCTGCTACAAGCTAAAGCTGCTACAGTTTGACAAGCATCACTGGGACTTTTTTTTTGTGAATTATGTGAATTAAAGATCATGTGCTCAGACAATGAAGACGCTTTTTTGCATCTCATTTTACTCGTTTTCTTTAAAGTGGCCGATAATTCTCCAAGGTTCCGTAAAAACGTTTTTAAGGACTTTTGTTAGTTTATACGGCGTGTTGCGTTGTCTGAAGAAGTGACCCGTGTTTATCTCTTTACAGGCTGCCGTTCCCGTGGCTCATGTGGTCCTTTGTCAGTGACTTGAAACCGGTGCAAGTCAGCTCCAACGGCCTCTTCTGCGCCATCGTGCTCCTCTTCCTCATGCTCCTCTTCGTCATCATCTCCATCGCCGCCTGCAAGTGGCGCATGAGCAAACTGCTCGGCTTCATCATGTTCATGCTGTATTTCGTCTTCCTGGTGGTCAGCGTCATGTTGGAGGACCGGGTCCTCACCTGTCCAGTGTCCATCTGAGAGCCTCAAAGGGACTTCCTGCTTCCTGTCCCCCATCACCGCAACGACCGCCAACCGCACAACGACGCCCCTCTGGTCCGCCATCCCTCACACCCGACCCCTATGACCCCTTGACCCCTTGACCCCAGGAATTAAAGGAAGAATAAGTAGGGCAAGTAGATAATATGTGTGAAAAAGTGGAAACTACCTTTATTATCAACTAGCAGGAAGTGTCAACGGAGGTTTCGACCAAAAAGGGCACAAGACTCCATTTTTATGAAATTTAAGGATTTATTTGGCAGGTGAAAGAAGGTTACGGGTGTTTCAACCAAGTAGAAACATTAGACATTATGTCACTAGATGGATTCAAGACTACACCTGCTAAAGTGAGGATAAAACACCTGATGTGAACGTTGGGGGTGGGGGGCGACAAAAACAACAGACCCCCCCCCCTTTATTAAACTACACTATTAATGCAGTGGCTGAGCTGAAAAGGTGAGCATGTTTTAACACACACGGACTAAGACGCCATCTCCAAGAGTGACTTTGCGGGTGAGGAAATGACGGACTGATTGGATGAGGATTCTCAAGCGGGCTCCCAAGCAAAAATGGAGGAAACACTCATGCTGTGCCAGGCGAACTTCTTCTTTGTTCTTTTCAAAATTTGTCACGTCAATTTGTCGGACAAGTTCAAACCCCCACCCCTCTTCTCGTTCGTCGCTGAGGGTCTCCTCAGAGGATTCCTCTGTTTTTTATTTTCATGAAATCTCTAGAAGTAGCATTAGGCGAACCGTAGCAGAATTAGTTCATGTACATCTTCTTCATCTTTGACCATCTGCGGCTCGTTTCCACGGAGCAGCCCATTCTGATTGTACAGAACCTTTCGTGCTTCACACCATGACAAAGCCGACAAAGGCAAGAAAAAAAAGAAGAAGAAAAACCAACGTCTAATTGAACTGTAGCCTCTTGAATCTTTTGTGCTTAGCCTTCGAAATCTTTCACTGGTTGGAAAAAAAGAAGAAGAAAAAAAAACGAGGCTCCATAATGAAGTTCTAAGAATACATTTGAAGAGGATTTAACAGTGTTTAAGCGTTATGGTTGATTTAGACTAGTCCATGTGTAGTGCTCTGGTCACTGTAAAAAAGAAAAACGGTGCTCGACTCACCGGCTAGAACTTCCCGGTTAGTTTAGTTTTCAAGTCTCGACTGCATGTAAAAAAGAAAAAGAAAAAAAAAGATTTGGCGGTAAAATAACACCAGTTAACATCGAAAAGACTGTATACCAAAATGTCGACTTTTTCAAACATGTTTCATGACTACTGCAAACCACTGCTGAGTTTCCATGTGGGAGAAAAAAAGTCAACATATATGATATTTATCCTACTTGTGCAATTTATTTTCTAATCAAAAGGTGCTTTCGTGTGCATGTGTGCAACCTGCATCCGAATCCATCGCACAATGACCGTTCCTGATATTTATCTAAGACTAGAGGTTATTCTACTACCAGTATTTTGCGACTAAATGCGAAGAAATATACACGAATATGTGATTTATACTGGAAAAATTCAATTCGCAATCTCTCTTTAGGCTACATAGAAGTTGTAAATCAGAGATTTAACAGCAATATACAGTGTGTGTCGTCGTTGAGCATCATCCATCTGTCCGTCGCCGGCCTTCCTGTCCGACACGCTCCCAAGCCCCCACCCCGCCGCCGCCGCCGCCTGTTACAAAAAAGGGTCACCATTCCTCAGCAACACCTTTCCTGTTAGAGCTGGCCAGAAACACCCGCTTTACCTCAACACAGACACTGTACAGCAGCTTCGTAGGAATTCAACTGTAAAATAATCGTAAATAGATTCTCGGATTGTGTGGAGAGAAACGCATGCATGGAATTTTGGGCTGGTTACCCACTGACTGTACAGCTGAGCTCCGACCGACTATGTATCTTCACTTTTATGCATCCATGCAGAGAGAAACACCAAGAACTCGTTGCTTTTAATTTGATTAAAGCCCCTTTTTTTCCAGTTTTTTTTTCTTTTGTTTCATTTGTTTTAACGTACGGCAGCGTTTTGCTTTCATGCCAGATTTTTTTTTTTTTAAATGTCAGTATCATGTTAAAACTTTTACAGTTTTACATGATCATTTTCCATAATTAAGTTTTAAATGATCATTTTCCATAATTAAGGCAAAAGATAAGTTTCAAGTCTTCGACATAAGATTTTCGCGTTATAACGTGATCGTTTTTTTTTGCACGTTTTTTATGCGATAGTTTTTCGCGTTATAATGTTATAACTTTTTAGGCTTTTAAATGCTTTTTTTTAACACTATAACGTGATCATTTGATGATTTTCATATTTTTTCGCGATAATTTTCACATTTTAAATTGAACATTTTCTGGTTTTAATGTAAAACAATTTGCGTTTTTATGCGATAACTTCACCTTTTATGATCATGTTTTGATATGATAGTTTTTACGTTATAACCCGATCGTTTTCACGTTTTACACAATATTATCTTAATTTTTACGTGACAATTTTCAGGTTATGACATGATAACTTTTTACGTCTTTCCGCGATCACCTTCCTGTCTTTTCATGATTATTTTCACATTATAATATTACGTGAGAACTTTTTCGCATTTTTAGATAAAAAAATCCTCACGTAATTTAACACGTAAACATTTGAAAAATGATCACGTTATAATAAGTTACTGAAATGTCTGTATTTTATGGCATGACAGCACATTGTTTCCGTACACATGTATTATTATCCTTTTAACTCGTTTTGAAGGATATAAAAGTTGGTCGCCCAAGTATCAAAGTATTATTCAGCAAAAAAATCGAACAAAACAATGCAAGAGCATTTCTTTTCTCAGACTACTCAAAGTCTCATTTGCATACCGTAGATTGTAAATGTGTGGATCCAGGTTCCGGAGTGAAGATTTGAAAGACTTGAAACGCCGCGTTGCTCCCGCAAAGTGGTACAAAGTGATTCTGACTCATTTCCTGATATTTGGCCGAGCTTGAAAATGCGCTTGGCAAAAAAGAAGAAGGATGATCCCAGCAAACTTAAATGTTAAACTAGAATGTGTGATGTGCTCTTTTCTTTAAAGGTTCCAGGAAGAAGAAGAAAAAAACATCTGCGGTGACTCATGCTCTCTGTAATATTCTCCTTTGCACATTTCCGTTCAAACTCTTCCCTCGGAGTGCCCACACGCTCTCCTGTGGGGATGACATGATCACACCTCGCTTTTAATTTCCACTTCGCTCCCACCCGCAAGAAAGTGTTTGACATTTTTGGGGATCGATTTTGTTTTATGAGAAGATGAAGTAAGAAGAGCCAGGACTTAATTATCTACACTAAGCTGGAAACTGGCTTATATATCCTTATTCTTTCTAAAAGCACACTGCCGGCCCAAACAGCTAGGTCATATCCCCTAGAAGTCCCCAAACCCCTGCTTTATACAATTAATAGCTCTGGTTGAACTCCATAAATGAAATGTTATGCCCAAAAAAGGTTTTTTTTTTGTAATAGAAAAATTTTTTAAAGCTCCCTGTAGAAATTAGAATATGAAATATTAGAGTCAAATATTCTATGAACAGGATAGATCTCCTCGAGTTGACTCATGTGATCGAATTTGGACCAAATCTATTATATTATATATTATATTTATATTAGAGTGTCCCCGGTTGAAGTAATTTTTTGTTAAATTCATCAATAATTCTCTTTACAGGAGGGGGGGGGGGAATATGAACTATTAGAGTAAAATACAATATTCACAAGATAGATCCCCTGGGCTAGAATCATATGCATGAAATTCGGACTAAATCGAACCCACACATTTTAAGGCCTTCGAGAGTTATGCACAAAAAGCTCCCCCTAGTGTTTCAAATATGCAACGGAGCCTTCTCTAAATCAATCCAGTTCTTCCTCGCACTAACGACTATGGAGAAACAGAATTTGAAAAGAATCCATGAAAATGTTTTTGAGTTATCACGTTAAAAATCCAAGACTTTCCGGGGAACTTAGTTCAAAAACCGGAGAAGCTAACTAACTAGCTTACCAGCAGCTTACAGGCCGTGTTTGTTTAGTCTATATTTGAAGAAGGCCTCACAGAGAGCAAACTTGTATTTATCTTTCTCCTTTATCGCTGAACAGGAAAGCTAATCTAGAATATTCCCCAAATTTCTGCTATCGGTGAAACGGATCGGGAGGAGATTTGCTTGATGGGGTCCCACGCAACACTTTTGTTAGCCATCCCTCCAACTTCCTCCTGGTGCTTTTGTGTGACAGCATGAATGGTCTGAGGAACTTCATCCAACAAAGAAGAAAAACCGACAGGCAAAGAGGTTTAAGACGTGAGCTTGGCTTTGGTTGTGGATTAACAGGGTACCAGTGTGAGAGTTGACCACTAACAAACATTCTTGCACTGTAAGTGTTTCATTTTCTTGGTGTTAATGTATACGATTTATTTAAGAAGATGTACATATATACAGATAAGAGTTAACCATATAATCTATATGTGTAAAAGAAATATGTCTCTTAATGTAAAAATACAAAGTATATAATAAAGCAAATAAAGATGATCATTCAAATATGTAACAAAGTGTTGTTTAATGTTTGAAATAATGTATTATCTCCAAGTAATGGCTTTCTTTCTCAAAATAATGACTTAATCTCTCAAAATAATGACTTAATCTCTCAAAATAATGATTTAGCAGCTCAAATAAAGATTTATAATCTCAAAAATAATAACCTACTAACACAAAATAATGTCTTCTTATCTCAAAATAATGACCTTCCAGCTCAATATTCTGACTTTTTATCTCAAAATTATTACATTCTATACAAAGTAATTATTTAAAATCCTCAAAAATATAACTTACTATCCCAAAATAATGACTTACTTTCTGGAAATAATGCATTTCTATTCCTCAACTACGCTGTCGTCCCCACTAGTAAGACTATATCTCTGAAAGCACCCCAATCCCCTGCGTCTGATTGAACTAATTAAATGTGAAGTTATGTATGGAAAGACTGTTTTTCTTTTTAGAAAAAGAAAATGAAAAGATCCCCTGGTGAGTAAAATATGAACTAATAGAGTAAAATATGATAAAGATCTCCTCAAGTCAATTCAGAAGTACCAATATTTGGACTAAAACGGACAAACTGTCTGTAAGTGATGTCAGAAAAACAATGTTGTTAGTAATAAAGCTCCCCCTAGTGAGTAAAACATGAATTATCAGAGTAAAATATATGTTTTAAATATCGAGTTTCTCAAGTTCGGTCTAAATCTGTTGAGAAATTATGGCCTGAAAATTACGGAGATGAAGCTCCCCCTTGTGGCGGAAATGTGAATCCAAGCTTTCCCGAAATCTATCCAGATCTTCTTCGCACTAAAGTCTTAACGGGCATAAAATTTGAAAGTGATCCATGAAATATTTTTGGAGCTATTGCGTTAAATAAAAGGGCGGTACAGTAATGACCATCTCCCAATAATGACTCAGTCATCTCCTCCATTCCGGTGAGGAAGTTTCATCGTCATCACACCGGACACGTTCTTCGCTATGAGGTGAACAAAGTGAATTTCGGCTACAATGTTACGATGTAAAACTTCTGCTTTAACGAGGACGCGTCTCGGTAAAATGGACAAACTGGGGAATGTGCCTCCTTTAACAGGATTTAGTGAAATTCGGTATGATGGTGATGATGTCATCATGTTAAAAATACATGTGGCTGTATATGATGTCATATCGACTAATACATGTTCCATCAGGGAACATTACCGTCTTAAATACCTCGTTGTACTTTGGGTGACATCATACCCAGCTAGGATGCTGTAGCTGGAATCCCTCCAGCCTTCCATTTCTCTGCGGCTGATCAATGAGACGTGACCTCCGGAGCGTCGGACGCATTCTCCCTGCTTTACAGCCCCGTAGGTTTTGAAAATCCCTCACATCGTTGGCATGCTGATCCCCATTTCTTCCGCGGGGCTTAATGGTGGCAGAATCCCACCACGGCTCAAGCCAAGCGTGAAGGAGAGCTCGATCAATCGCACGGATGAGTCATATTCCTCCGTTTCTCCGCTATCTGCAGACATTCTTTCATTTTAGCAGGATTCACATCAAAGCCACGCGGCCCAAATAATCACGTCATCACGGGATTTGTTTCACTTTATAACTATAAGATCTCAACGTTTGAACGTGATGGATACAATCTAAGATGTTATAGCACCAAAATATCTTGTTATATCATGAAAAAAGTGACAGGTTTCTGCAATAAACGTTTCATCACATGACATGATTGTCGATTATTTCTTTTCTTTTTCCGGCCTGGCAACAATTCACTTCCGTAAGATTTCCCACTTATATCTTAGAAAGATAAATATTAGATAAATGCACACAATCGCCCTGCAATAATGACCTTTTATCTGAAAATAATGACTCAAAATCTCCAAATGATGACTTACTATATCAAAATAATGACTTATTTTTAAATAATTACCATCTCAAAATAATCCCTTACTGTCTCAAAAAGATCAACTATCTCAAAAATAATATCTCACTATCTCCAAATGATGATTTAATATCTCAAATGAATGATTTACCATCTCACTATATACTCCTACCCTCCTTCGTCTTCGATCACCTTCACCTCACGTTAAACTGAGTAAAGAAAGAAAAGTAAAAAGTAGAAAGTAAAGTGAAAATCAATCTCCGTCTCAGTGATGATCTCAAAGTACAATCAGCACTGTAAAAAATAGAAGAGACACAAAATTTAATTCTTTGTAGAAGGTAAGTGATTAGTTTTATTTCCACAGTTAAAACCTGTGGGGCAGGGCGCCCTCGTGTGTTCAAACGCCTGAACTACAACCCTTCTACCGATTATTATCTTTTCTCAGAGCCATGAGTGCAACAGCTGTCTCTTATTCCACAAAGGGATTGATCAGATTTTAGAGGGTTTCTTTGTTTTAGATTAAGATGTCTACATATAAACCTGTTAAAACTGAACCATGAAAAAAAAAAAAATTTTTATTAGTTTTATTTGAACTTCTGACCAATTTAAAAAAAAAAAAAATCCAATACCACTTTGCATATATCAGAGTTTTGATTATTTTATTTATCAAATTAATGTATTAGGCTTTTATACATAATATATGCCCACGCCATGTTTTTATTAAACAATGAAAAACATACAGAACACAACATTTGAGCCATTAAACTCAAAACTTTCTGAATTCATAAAAGTACAGTTAAATACATTCTATAATATACATTATGGGTTGTTGGTTTTTTTTATTTGCTATTATTACCATTTAATAATACATATCAAAAACAGTTTAAGAAGTTTATAATTCAGTTATTCTGAAAGTCAGTGTGAAAAAGTCAATTATTAGAATGTAAAACCCGGTAACCTCCAAACTCCCTCATCATCATCATCACACAACAGGTTACTCTGGGAACATTCAATACGAGCTGCAGATATCTAAACATCTACTCGTATTGTTGACATTCAATAATAGTTGATTAATTTAAACAATCGTACGTGTGTGTTTTGTCAAATGGAATTGCATAACGCATGAAATGCAATAAAATGTAAATTGAAGGATTGACCGTTACATTTTCTTAAATACCTGCTGACTAAAATATGAAACACGCATTTTTAACAGGGTTCTACAAGATAAGAATTTAGTTCATTTTATTAGATCAAACATTGCATCAATCTATAATATATTTATACTGAAGTATCAGAAATATTGTGAAACTGTAACTTGATCAAAAAAAAAAACCCACATGTGGGCTTTCTCTTATTCACACCTTTATATTATCAGAGCATGAATATCACGTACTGAACTACTGGTCGGGTCATTTTTCATTCAGGAGTGCCAGGCAGCATGTGGGTGCGGGTTGAATTTCCTGACTTGATAAGACATGAATGGTATTTCCCACATGTCGGCGAACACGCTCAAACACTCGGTCTGGGATTCATGGAGACAATTCCTGGGGAGGGTCAGATATCTCCAGGGGTTTCCGGCTAACTCTTCCATCTTTGCCGCTTCCGATGATCCAATGCCTCCGACAACAACAACATCATCAGACGTTTTCTTCAGAAGAGATTCACCCTTTAAACAGAACGATTTTAGCCGGAATCTATGACGGTGAACCGGGCCGAGTCATTGTCTGGATACTTGAAAATAAACATGAGACCGGCTTCTGGTGTTAGACTTTAAAATGATAACTCATCGGCATTAGCCTGAACTTGAGTTTCTTTAATCAAGGTTACTGATATACTATAAAAAAAAAAAAAGAAATCCTAATTTCAGGGATAATAACCTGAAATAATTCTATTTAATTGTCTTTAAAAGTCTGTTATTATGGACATTATATGTGCACTCAAGTCCAATACCAATAATTAATTGATAATTGATCTATTGCACTCCAGGAGATTACATCATTTTTGGCCGTTAAAAAAATAAGTAAAAGGGAAAAATGAGATTTAAAAAACAACTTTTTTTTCAAATTAAAAAATTCAAATTATTTATAAAAATCTTACCTTTAACTCAAGTAACGAAATTTGAAAAAGACCTAAAAAACGACAACATTACATCCATAACATACAGAACCTCTCCACCTCCTTCAGGTTCTGAGGTCCACGCTGGTGGACTCTCCTCTGCAGCACATCCCACAGTAGTTCTGTGGTCATGGCAGAACCTTTATTCTGTGACCTCTGAATAAAGGTGTGACCTCTGAATAAAGGGTGTGACCTCTGAATAAAGGTGTGACCTCTGAATAAAGGTGTGACCTCTGAATAAAGGTGTGACCTCTGAATAAAGGTGTGACCTCTGAATAAAGGTGTGACCTCTGAATAAAGGTGTGACCTCTGAATAAAGGTGTGACCTCTGAATAAAGGTGTGACCTCTGAATGAAGGTGAATTAGAATCTGAATTAGATTTTTTGTGGATAATTTGAATTAAAGATCATGGGTACAGACAATAAAGACATTTTCTCGGTTTACTCATTTTGCTCAAAGGGTGCCAATAATTCTGGCTTCATGGGGAAGCACAAGTTTTAAAGTAGGATTTGCTTGTTTTCCTGTAAGATTCAACTTTATCTCAAGGTTAGATCCACAATATGTTGTGAATTGTTGTCATGCATGTTGATTCAAGAAGAGGAAGTGCAAAGAAAAGAAAAAAAAAGAAGATTGTTTTTGATTTAGGAGTCATTTGCACAGCCGGCAGATTTTGCGGGGACTCTCCCTCTTCCGGCTAACATTTAAGAACGGACCAACTCAGCGTCTCAGCATCTGCCAACAGTTAATGAAGTCCACATGGTTCTGAGGGTTAAGTTAGCCAGCTTACAATGCGCCACACTTTGCTCGGTGATGATGTCATCGTCTCTCTCTCTCTCTCTCACAGGTTGTGCTTGCGTCTGACTCAGCAAAAAAAAAAAGAGGAAAAGGGAAGGAAAGAAAATAAGAAAAGACAAACATCTATGAGGAAGCATCTGGCAAAATCCTGCAAACGGGCCTGGTTCTGTTCAGGCCTGTCTGAATCAGGCCGCTGTGAGGTCTGCCTGAGTCACGCTTTGACTGTAGAGGAACAAAATAAGTTCAAAATAAGTCAGACACAGATGAGTCGTCACCAGAACTGCCCTGTTCTGCAGTTTTTTAGGGGGAGAAAGTCTCATGACTCTTCAGAATGGGGAGACAGAGTGGACCGGAGACAGAATTATGACTCAAGCGAGGGTCAGTGCTGATCTGCTGTACATTTGGAACACACATGAGAAAATTAAGAGCCGTCCAGGCGGACATTCGGTGATGTGTCATGATCTGAGAGGGTGGAATAAAACCAAATAAGGAGAAACCCAAACAAGCGGTCCTGAATGAGGAAAAATTAAAAAAGAGGCGTTCTGTGTTGAAGACTGGGAAACGTAACCTGGTTTACGGGGGATTTAGAGAAACGTGGCAGCAGAAATGGAGTAAAATATTCATGATTATGTTTTCATATGTGACAAATCGACCCAAACTAAAAACTATCCCTCGGTTTCTTATCAGCTTCTATTGGGTCATAATTATATCAGCAATGGGAAGAAACTTTGGTTCCACAGCTGCTCAGAATGGACCACAAAATATATATATATATATTTTATTGCTAACATTTTATGTTGATCTCGTACGACTATAAGTGATAGAATAAAGTATAAACATATTAAAACTAACTCTCTGCCAACAGAAATGTATAATTTAATGAATTGACGGTCTAATAATGTTAAATATGAAAATATAAAAATGTCAGAGTCACGTGTCTGTATAATGTTCAGGTATATTTTTGCTCTACTTTTAGCCCTAAAATGTCGGAAATATAAATCGGGGAGGTCATGCCTTGGGTTCGTATAAAAAAAACGCCCCCTAGTGAGTAAAATATGAACTCTTAGAGTGAAATATGATATAAGCAAGATAGATAAATCATATTTGGACTAAATCAGACGGTTGAGAGCTCCGGCCCAAAAAACCTTTAGAGCTAAAGCTCCCCCTAGAACCATAAATAGCCAACTGACCTTTCCCAAAATCAGCAGATTAAGTAATCTGCAAACTTAATGCAGATTATTGCCAGCCTCTGCATCTACTGACAACTCCAACAAACTCCCTGACCATCTCTCACAAACTCTGTAAGCAGCCGTCTCCTGCACCTTCCACTTCAGCGTCTCTGTTCAGCTCACTTGGCCCCCAGCTCCACCTCAAATAAACATCAAAGTAATCAGAGGAACCCCTTCAAACAGCCGTCAAAACCCAAAGAAACATTGCAGGAAATAAAGGAACCATTCTGAAGTCACTACACCAAACTGCCTATAATTATTTATATCGGATCTTAAATGCTGCAAAACATGTAACGTCACCGAAATGTATTCACCTCTAGGATATACCAGGATCTACATCTAGGTGAAGTTGAATGCAAATCGGTCCAGTAGTTTTTACGTAATCCTTCTCGCTAACAAACAAACTAACTTGTCTTAGTTTCACGCAAATACTTACGATAGAAAAGCTCCGTTACATCGTTCATTCAAAATCCTAATTTTGTACAGAATTTTTTTTTTGATTTTTGAGAATAATTGGATTAAATGATCATGGGTATAAACAATAAAGATCATTTTGTATCAAATTGGACTCTTTTTGTTTTTAAGGGTTAGCATAAAGCTGGAGTCAGTGTTAAAGCTCTAAACAATAGTGAATCATTTAAGGTCAAACTTTCCTGTTGAGTTAAAGTTTCTCGTCCTGCTAAGTCACCACTTTCTGCTTCAGTCGGCGTCTGAATCATTCGTTGTGATTCATCCGTCAACTCCTTCTGTTAGTCATAGACTGAGAATCAGGCCTGTGCCACCTCATATTTATACCCCCCGCGAAACAGGAAGTCATTGTTCACCACTTCTCTTTGAGTTCCTGCTCAAACAGGTGGAGCTAACAATATAGAATAAATATTATTCAGTGACCTTTTAATCACAGGTGAGGCAATAGTTGGAGCTGAATCACGTTTTGGAGTAAAATCCGTCTTTCATGTTAAGAATTTAGCCTGATGGGTTTTTTTTACTTGTCACTTCAGTAACAGTAAGTTTTTGTATCTCTTCAGATCCTCCAAAATTCAGTCATCGCCGCCACCACTGCAGATCCTTTGTGTAAAGACAATAACCCTCTCAAAAACTGTTTCATGGATCGTTCTCACATTTGATACCCCCGTAACCCTAATGAGGTTACGGGGGTATCAAATGTGGGAGATTTTATCTACACCAGTTTTTTGGGCCATAATTTCTCAACCCTATGTCCGATTTAGACAATATTCAGTACAAATGAATGGACTTGGGCATGTGTGTCGTATATCTCATATTTTTCACACTAATAGTTCATATTTTAGTCGCTAGGGGGAGCATTTTCCACAAAAACAGCTTTTTTTGGACATAACATCCCAACTGTTAGTTTGATTTCGTCCAAATTTGGAGCCTATGAATTGACATATTGTTATGTTTTACTCTAACAGTTCCTATTTTAGTCACTAGGGGGATTTATTATTATTTTTTATCTAAAAGAAAAACCTTATTTTGGTCAACTTCTCATTTAATTTGAGTAGTTCAAACAATAGGGACTGCCTGTTCAACGCAGGGGATTTGGGAACTTTTGGGGGATCCATATCCTAAATATATAGTTAAACACTCATAGGGATGATTAATCAGTACTTTTACTTTGATACTCCAAGTACATTTTACTGATAATACTTTGAAACTTTAAGTAAGGAGTATTTTCTAAAAGTGTGGTTTCAGTAGTTTTACCGAAGTTAAGGATTTAAGAAAACCTTTAAAAACCAGTTGTTGGACATTCCTCAGTCCCGTTCTCTCTCCCTCTTCTGGGAAGAGGTCCGTGGAAAAGAACAGGAAGTACTATTACCGAGCTTCCAACGCCAGAACACACCTACTGCATGGTAGAGTCAGTCAGACCTGACTATGACACAGTGGGCGGCGGCAGAAGACTTATCTCCTCCACTGTGACGTCTGGAACCAGACACATGCTGGAGGACAACCACAGAAGAAGAACTGGACCCGAGGAGTAAGACCGAGGGGTCCGGATGGACCAAACCACCTGCAATTATTTCCCACCCATCCGCAAAGGTTGATGCTTTTTTTATTTTGTCATTATCCCGCATTCTTACATTGAGGAACCGTCTGGAAATCAGATTAATGCTTTAAATTATTCATTTTATCTTCTCTTCAGAATGACATTGATTTTATTAAATACAGTATATCCCTTACGGAAAATAAATATACATCGAGTTGAAAGGTAAATTTAAGTGAAGTCCTAATATAATATTCCAAGTATACTATATTTTGTATTTTGTATTGTAATACGAATATTAATAAAGGTATCTTTTACTCTTAAGTATACTATTATAATACTTTTTAAAGTATAAATAAATCAACTTGTAATTGTACTATAAGTATAGGAGTTCTAAATTCAAAGTGCACGACTTTACAGCTAATTTTATCGAAACTGTTCTAACATTTTGTCGTTTATTCATCATATTCATTATTTCTACACAGAAAAAAAAGAAAAGAGATTTTTTTTTTTGCTGGTAAAACACAATTAAATTCATTATTATTGAGTCTAAAATTTAAGTTATACTTAAATACTTAGTTTCAAAAGGGATTTGAAGAATTTCGCAAATATGGAGTTTTCCTTTTTTTTTTTTTTAAGGCTTTGTCATGCACTTTAAAAAAATAAAATTGTTGATAAACTTGAAGAGATTACTTCAAGTTAGTTCAATTAAACTGTTCATTTTGAAGTATCTGACAAAAATAATATCTGATTTGTACAAATTATATACAAATATTTATTAACTTTTTTAAATTTGAAAGAATTTTCAAAGCTGGAATTTCGCTTCCTTATTCTTTTGAGGTCTAATCTTAAACTTAAACTTAAAGGATTAACTTCAGCTAGTAACCTGAATCAAATTTAGTATTTTTTTGGTCTAACTTCTAAATTTAAGTTGGTTATACTTGATTTAATTGGGTGTAACCAGTTGAAAACTATTTTTGAGGTACATCAAACTATTATTATAACTGTTATTTTTACAGTGTATATCAGTTGAACTGCCGGGACTCGAACTAACAACCTTCCAGTTTGTAGTCAATCGCTCTACCCACTGAGAAACTTAGAGGCAGTATTTAAATACTTCTAGTCCTTTTTTCAGTTTACTTGTAGTATATCTCGATGTGTATTACTACTACACTGTAAAAAGGAGAATTGTTCAAAACATTACTTCGACTGGCAACACTTTGTTAAATTAAATTCATACAATTTAAATTAATAAGTTAGACTAAATAAATTATAAATCTAATTTAATTCTTTTACCTTCAAATAACCTCAAAAATGAAACAATAAAATAAAAATGTATTTATTATAGGTGCACAAATCTGACGCTGCTGCAACGTTTTACACACTGTAAAAATGTGTTTTTTAGATTTAAACAAAAGACATTAAATGAAGTATTTTCAACTTGATTTTTTCGCTCAATAATACTTAATGTAATTGTGTATTACCACTGGACAGATTTTTTTTAAATTTTTTTTTTTACAGTGTTTGCAAGTAAAACCTATATTCAGTAAATTTACTCTTTTAAAGATTATGTTAAAGTATAGTATAGTATACTCGCACTTTTATGTATACTAGTCAGAATAAATCAAGTATAATTAATCATAATTGTATTCCGTATATATCTAGTGAGTACATGAAATGTATACTCTTAAAATACTGTGTCATATTAAGTTTAAAAGACGTATTTTACAGTATTAAAAAATAGGTATTCTACAGTAACAGCAGACTTGAATAAACTTCTTTTATGTCTACTAGTCAGAATAAATCAAGTATACTTAATTAAATTATTTTAAGTATATATCAGGTGAGTACAAGAAATGTATATACCTGAAATATACTTTGTTATATTTAGGTTAAAAGACGTATTTTACAGTATTAGCAGACTTGAATAAACTTCTCTTATGTATGCTAGTCAGAATAAATCAAGTATACTTAAGTATAATTATTTTAAGTATATATCTGGTGAGTACATGAAATGTATACTATAAATATATTGCCTTATATTTATTTAAAAAGAGGTATTTTACAGTATTAGCAGACTTGAATAAACTTCTCTTGTGTAAGGGACGTTTCTGAGGAAAGATTTCTCTCCCTGGACCTTCATCCTTCATCTTCATCCTCGCTCCACCGGTTGGAGTAGAACCCAACCCGGACCTCCAGGATGGACTCTGCCTCCATAACATGGGTCCGATGAAGGAAGGCAAGATGTAGGCATAGCTGCTGAGCTGAAGGTCCTGCTATGCCATCAACTTGCCATCTTTCGCTCCCCTTTCCTGCTGGTTAGACCTGGAAACTATATTTCAGGCTTTATGATCTTCATCCTGGAACTCTGTCGTCTTCATTTCTTTATCTGGTTTCTTTTTGGGGGTTTTCACATTTACATAATTTCACAATGTTTGACCTTTTTTTTAAAAAATGTTATAACCCTGTGTATAAATCGAGGTAACTAAACTCAAAAACTATTCGCTGACTCTAATTAATTGACATATGTTTGCAATTTCCACCAAACTGATTTATGTTGGATATAATATATATATGATTTGATAAAAAATTTAAACCCTTTAATATTCTCACTAAGAAAAAATAAATTATTCTTTCTTTTTTCTTTTCTTTTTTTCATTTCTATGGGGCAAATATTAATTTTACATCTTAGAAACTCTAAATGTAGCATAAAATGTGAAATTCCTGTTTTTACACATTAAAAAAGATTTATTAGATTGAGATAATTACCATTTAGTTCAGGTTTACAAGATAAAATAACCTTTAATATGTCATAATGACGGCAACGATTTATCAGAAAAAATTTTATTTAATGGAAGAATCTTATATTTAGTCGCCACGGTAGAATGTATGTTCTTAAAAGTAAGGGGCCAAGGAAAGAGCCCTGGGGGACACCGAAGCTCAAAGGGGCCACCAGAGACGGAGGCGTTAGCCATGGCTATCGGAAAAATACTACTAGTAGGATTTTTCTTTTCTTGGAATATTGTAGTATGTGAGGACTAACTAAAATGAATAATGTATCTTGATACAACAAAAAAATATACGTTATTAAAAACACGCTTTACCAAAAAAGTTTAGCTAATCTAATTTAAATTAATTATTTTTCCCAAAAATCTGATTTTTTTTTTTTTAAGTCTTTGAAAAAAAAATTTACCAAACCATTTTATCATTTAATGATAAATATAGAGTTTCTAAGATACTAAATCAATAACGGCCCTAAAGAAATAAAATATGCAAATAACTTTTTTCTGACTATTCTGAGACATTATCTAGCGGATTTATTTTTATTAATATTTTCTATTAATAAAGGCATAAACCAGCAAATATCCGACAAACATCTAATAACATGGCAGAATGACTTCACAGAATAATAGAAACGTGAATAACTATGTATAGAAGATTAGAGATAAGATAGAGAAAAAAAAGTATTTAATTCAATCGAACAGATTTTTTTTCTTCATTTCTTATTTTTTTCATGATTTATTGGATCTATTTTTATTTTTTTACAAAAGAAATGGCTTCTTACTCAATCTTTATTAAATAAAGATTTAATTCAAACAACTTCTTGCTGAAGCTTTTTGTTTTTCTTCATTTTGCCAATGGAATAAATGATCTAGTAGATTTTTTTTTTTTTGGTTTTTAATATATAATGTTCTTTTTGAATCCACTAGTAGTGACTCAAAATGAGCTTCGAACATCTGAGCGGGACATAAAAGGTTTAAGATGAATAATAACAGAATCGTGTGCGGCCATCATGATTGGGAAAGAATCATCCCTCCCAGATGGATCATGAGTTTCCAGCTAACTAAACTGAACAACATGAACCTGATAATTAATTATAAATAATCATATTTTACAGTGTTTATTCTGTCCAGGGGAGAAATTGAATAAATGTATTGACTGTGTGAGCCATTCAAAACCGTGAAGCTTTATCAAATCAATCGTTTTCATTTTATTTATTTTATAATTGCTACTCCTAATGTGGGCTTGAATAAAAATAAACCGTATATATTCATTGACTTGAGCTTAAGTGCATTTATTGAATTAAACACTTTCCATTTTTATTTTTTTATTTTGTGTAACAATACTTTTGAATATTTCTTTTTATCCCTTGAATGCTTCTAAAGTGCACTCAGCACAGAATTTCAACAAATAGATAAATCAAGTACAAGAAATATCACGGGGAGATATTTTGGGTTTTTTTGGTATTTTATTTATAATAAATTAAAAGAAAATACTTAGATCCCGTCGCAGCATATTTTAGAATATACCGAATGTTCTGTATAGTCTATATATATATATATACACATATATATATATATATGTATATAAATATAAGTAGGAGTACATTACGTATATAATACTGTTAAAAAAAGAAGATGTTAAAGACACAAAGATCCAAACGCTCATCATATCTCACTCTGCGAATATTTATATTTTTAGAAAACTGTAGTTTTGACCGTTACTTGCAGACCATTTGTCTGACTGTGTCTAATATATCTTGTGTTTATAATATTTCATTATAGTAGTTCATATTTTACTCACTAAAAGGGAGATTCTTCTGTGGAAAAAGAATGAACTGACGCGAATAAATCTGTTTTTATTATCACTGAGCTCAGAAAAACTAGTAACCTTATTTTATCTTCATCATTGAGTCGCTGTGGGATCTGATCCCAGAGCAGACTGCTGCAGAAAGGATGATGACTTGTACAACGCAGGAGATTTGGGACTTTTCGGGGGGTTTGGTAGGTGAAGTTTTCGATAGCGATTGTCATTAATTCATTTATTCATTCATTCCCGCCATTTACTTCTGGTATAAAAAGTTTGTCTCAGTAGAATGAAGATAAAAACTGTAATATATAACATTTTAAAATATTTTTCTTTTGTATTTTTCATATATTAATGAATCCATTCATTCATTCATTCATGAATTTCAAATTGAATTTGATTAAATTCATTCATTAATGTATGTATTTATTACAGCAACGTACATTTGATATGTATGTAAATAAAAATAAATAGAATATGTATTTATTAGAATTAACAAATGAGCTCAAGAGGACGATGAAATAAACAGACCGCCGTCGTTAAGGTGAAGCAGAAATTATGATCACATGATTAAAAAGCTTCAGTTATGCATCCGATTGAGAAATACCAGATTTTATGAGAAAAATATAATATGTTTTTATATTTAGTTTGTTTTATTTTACCGTAGAAAACGACATACAAGACAATACGGAATTTTACAGAAACAGTTATAAGGACACCAACAAAAATAAACATATATAAATCCGACAATTCCGTGGAAACAAGCAGAATAATAGATAATACTCAATAAAAGTAAAATAAACACACCAATGAAATAGAATTACATATTAAAATCCATCAGAGGTCCTCTTTATGAGCATTATAAAAAACTCATAAACGAGTCTTTATACATTTGGCCTTGTGAAGAAAACATTTTGTAGGCTAACGTGAGTAAAACATTAACCTCCATATCCAATCTTTTATCCTCTAAAATAACACCAGAATAACTTTTTTTTATAGTTTATACTAGGGATTATTTTTTAATTTTTTAATTTTAACCATTCAGTGAATTGTTTCAAAGAGATAAATAGATGTTAAATAGATTGTTTTCAATATCATCCTTACAGAAAACCCATTTATTTACCTCAAACCCAAACCTGGGTCGTAAGAATTCATTTGAAGGATAGAAGTAATTCATTCTTTTGTGGTGGATTTCATTTCCTGTTTTTGGGAAGGATTGGATACTTAAAGAATTTAGTCCTTTTTTAGGATGGTCATACTGTCGGTTATGAAAAACTCTTACTATTATTTTTATAAGATTATGCGGTATATAAGTCATTTATCAGAGTAGATCTTATGAATTTGTCGGAACATCTTTTATCACGAAAGCCGATTAAAAACGAAATATGTCAAATCAATTGCGATCCGCACATTTGCCGGTGGTAAAGAGCGCTATAAAACAAGAAGAAGACGCCGACCAAGAAGAAGAAGAAGAAGAAGAAGACGAAGAAGAACAAGAACAAGAAGAAGAAGACGAAGAAGAAAAAGACGAAGAAGAAGAAATAAAGCGATAAACTGTCTTTGATCACGTGACGATGGGACGTTTTCTGCGTCTGTGACAAGCTGTCTATGATTGCGTGACGTCCACTGCGTCCATGACAAACTGTATTTGATCACGTGACTTCGTGACGTCCGCTGCGTCCATGACAAACTGTATTTAATCACGTGACGTCATGACGTCCGCTGCGTCCATGACAAACTGTATTTGATCACGTGACGTCATGACGTCCGCTGCGTCCATGACAAACTGTATTTGATTACGTGACGTCATGACGTCCACTGCGTCCATGACAGACTGTATTTGATCACGTGACGTCCCATGCTCCCATGCTTCTTCCTTCTTCCTTCTGTTTGCTGGCGGTTTGACATTCGGAGGCTTTGACAGGATCTCTGTGAGGTAAGAATAATAATTAGAGTAATTTAACAGCAGCAGCGTTTCCCTGCTGGAGCTACAAAGTCTCATTTACTGCGTGAATTAGCTTAGCTGCTAGCAACCTTTGCTTCCAATGTAAATAACTTTGGTTTACTAACCATAGCGAGCTGGTTTATTGGATTATATTCTGCAAGTCAGTTGGTTGGCTTCTCTCTGATGCTCAAAGTAAAAAATATCTTAAGATACATAAAATCAAGTAAGTTTGAAGCGAGAAAGAAACCAGGCCCCTATAATAAATATAACGATTTTCTCCAAAGAGGCCTCGATAAGATGGACAGCAGCATCACAATCACAAATAATGCAAATGACAAAATAAAGATTTCTTTCTTAACCCTAAGATTAGTTCAAAATGTAATCTTCCACTCCGCCTTGTGAATATATTTAATTTAAACATAATTTATTAATAATTAAATAATTTATACGTATTTTCATGAGCAAAGGAGAACTTTTCAGGACTACTAAAGTTATTTTCTTATTCGATCTAGTTGATTTTAATGAAATAAAATGTCTTTGTTTTCTTTCCGTGACTTAGAGAAATCACAAAATGCACTTAATGACTCCTCTAATTTACTTTTTCTGTTTACAGCTCGGATATAGAACTACACAGATGAATCCGCTTATAGAATTATTACTATTGTTTATTACGTATCTTGGCGATTAACCACAAACGTTTAACAAACTGACATTTATAATCTTGTTGTCTTGCTTAGGTCTGTGTCCTCACCAGAAAAAAACCCAAAACCAACAAATTCAAAAACTGTTTCTTGGTGTATTTTATTTCTTTGGGACATTTATTAAGTTAATCTTAAACACTTGTGTAACCTTATACAACCAAGAAAAAAGACTAATAAGGGTCAAATAGTTTTCTAAAAAAAAACCTATACCAAACAATTTGTCATTTGTTTTAAATTCAGAGTGTCTAAGATATTAGATTAAAAAATATCCAAAAAATAAAGCATGAAAGACAAAAAATACTGGTTTTAAAATGATTATTTTGTTTTGATGTGCTTTGATAAATGTAAAATGATCCGCATGTTAACAAAGAAAAGTCTTTCTTTCTTCTCGTGACTTGTGTTAACGTGAAACTGTTGATTTGACAGAGATGAACAGTGAAAACTTCAGCCTGAGTGAGAAGATCGTGTCGTCCTCCTACATCCGTCAGGGGTCTCAGGCACGCCGCGGCCATGAGCAGCTCATCAGACACCTACTGGAACAGGTGGGGGTCCGCAGATGCTGTATGTTTCCAGAAAGGTCACTGCAAAGTCATCCACTTTCACGCTGTGTTGGTTGCAGGGCAAGTGTCCAGAGGTGGGATGGAGTGAGAGCACCATAGAGCTCTTTCTGAACGAGCTGGCCGTGATGGACAGCAATAACTTCCTCGGCAACTGTGGCGTTGGAGAGCGAGAAGGCCGGGTGGCGTCCAGCCTGGTGGCAAGACGACATTACAGGTTCTAGTCACGTGTGAATTTGATGATATTTGATTGGAGCGGTCAGAGAGCAGCAAGGCGGCGCAGTGGGTCGCACGGTCGCCGCACAGCAAGGGTTCCAGGTTCAAATCCTCCTCGGGTCTCGGGACTTTTCTGTGTGGAGTTTGCAAAACGTGAATTATGATTGAAATCTCAACATAAATTTGTAGTTTTGTCACTATTTGACATAGATTTTCATAAAAAGGTCCCGACTAGTAAGTAAAATATGAGCTATTAGAGTAAACTATAATCATGAAATGCACAAGATAGATCTTCTTTTGCAAATTTGGACTAAATCAGACCAGCGATTGAGAAATTATGGCCAGAACACATTTGGAGATAAAACATCCCCCAGTGATGGAAATAAGCAACAGAACTCTACCAAAATCTACCCAGTTCTTCCTCTCACTAAGGCCCACATGGTTGAAAATGATTCATGAAATCGTTTTGTGTTAACATGGACGAGCTGCAACCAAAGATTAAACTGTAATATCACCTATACTAACGCGTCGTTTGGCCTCTAATCATCATATTTCCACTAATTCCAATTCTAATATCTGATAAGGAAGGTTAGAAATTGGTAAGATGGTTCCTGTTGTGACATGGAGCTGTCGTGTTTTTCAGGTTGATCCATGGTATCGGTCGGTCAGGTGACATCGCCGCCATCCAGCCTAAAGCTGCAGGATCCAGTCTGCTGAACAAGATGACCAATTCCGTGGTTCTGGACATCTTAAGACTCTCAGGTGTGTGTATCTAACCACGTTTGTTCAACGTTGTACAATAAGATTCTATATATTGTGTCAAATAATGAGGATTACGTTCCTTTTGGACCTTTTAAAATACAAAATCTAAAGGGCCATTGAAATGTTTTCCATGTGACGGATTAAGAAAACCGTTAAATGATGCAATAAATTAAATGAGGAAAATAATGTTTGGGGGTTTTTTTGGACATCAGGTGTCCGGAGTGTGGCCAGTTGCTTTGTAGTTCCCCTGGCGACCGGAATGAGCTTGACCCTCTGCTTCTTGACATTGCGCCATCGGAGGCCGAAGGCTCGTTACATCATTTGGCCTCGAATCGATCAAAAGTCCTGTTTCAAAGCCATGATCACAGCAGGTAATGACATCAGCGTTGGTTCTAGAGGGGATCGGCCAACAGAACATCCTGCGGTAGAGCCGTCCGCTCTGGAGAAATGCACATATTATCTTTTATTCATACATGACGGCGTTGTCAGGGTATGAACCGGTGGTGGTGGAGAACCTTCTGGAGGGGGATGAGTTACGGACGGACTTAGAAGCAGTTGAGCGAAAGATCCAGGAGCTTGGCGCCGAGAACATCCTGTGTGTTCATTCAACAACATCCTGCTTCGCCCCACGGGTCCCCGACAGGTAAAGTAAGTTTTTTTTTGGTTTTGTTTTTTTTGCAACCTTTGACTTTATTTTTCTATTTCTCAGTCGGAGATCAGAGTCAGATTCTAAATAACAGTAAGAATGAAATGAAGTTTCAAATGATATTCCTTGAAAAGTCACGGGTCCTTCGTGTTAACGCGATAACTCCAAAACTATTTCCTGGATCACTTTCAAATATTATACACGCATAGACCGTAGTGTGAGGAAGAACTGGATTGATTTTATGGGAGGTTGGCTGTATATTTCTCCAAAAGTTTTCTGTCCATAGTTTCTCGACTGTTGGTCTGATGTAGTCCAGATTTGGTGCATACGAATCGAGTGACGGAGATTTATCTATCCGTCATATCTTATGCATAACAGTTCAACTTTTAGTCACTGGGTGGAGCTGTTTTCACATAGAATACTTTTTTTTAAATGGAATTACTCTGAATTTACCTTATATGAACCAATATATGAGCTCCAACTTGTATTTGTCATATTTTACTCAGTGGGGGGCTTTCTATCTTTTTTCTTTTGTGTAAAAAAAGCATTTTTTTTTTACCATTATATGTCCAGATTGGCTCAAAAGAAATATGTATATATTATATCAAATTCATATTTTGCTCACTAGGGGGAGCTTTTTTTTTTCTCATCTGTAACTTCCCCACCATAAACCTGATTGTGTCTGAATTAAAATCTAAATGGTTAATTATGATTTTCCTGTCCTACAGGCTAGAGGAGCTGGCCACTATGTGCGCCAGATATGACATTCCCCACATAGTTAACAATGCCTACGGTGTGCAGTCGTCCAAATGCATGCACCTCATTCAACAAGTAGGTGGACCTCATCCCCGCCTCGTACGTCGCTTCTGTTTCAAGGAAAACGCATGAAGCAGAAAAACGTTTTTCTTTGATTCCATCAGGGGTCTCGCGTTGGAAGAATCGATGCCTTTGTACAGAGCTTGGACAAGAACTTCATGGTTCCAGTAGGTGGTGCCATAATCGCAGGTTTTGATGAGACTTTCATCCAGGACATAAGCAAGATGTACCCTGGTGAGTAATCGGATTCAATGAACACAGATTGTGTTCTTTCAACAAGTTTGTTTCAATTTCTGACCTCTAATTTTGGACTGATACATCTGCGTACCCCTGATGGTGCACAGACCCTAGTTTGAAGATAGGCGGGGAGACAACACAGTAAACGTAGGATAAGAACATCCTGTTGGAAACGTCCCGCCTACAAGCCGTCCTGGAACGCCGCTGTTGTTTTCTTTTAATGCATTCTGGGAATACACATGAAGGATTAGCAATAATGAAACCATCTCTCCGCCCACTGGGCCGCTTTCATCCAATCAAAGCATACAGAGATGGTTTAGAGTCCCTGAAGCCATCCGTGAGACCCCTCACCTTTAAACCCACTGATCAGTCCAGTATTTTTAACTGTAACTAGTCCACCTCTGTCGTCCGGGACAGCAAGGGGATATCCCTGAAAAGTCTCCAATCCCCTGCGTTGCACCAGCAATCCCCGATTGAACTCCTCCAATAAAATGTGTCTCGTCAGTATTGACTCAGCCTAACTATTTCTATGAAGTCAGCGGCCTTTTTTAAGATCGGACCCCCTAGTGACTCAATATTGAACTATTTTTCTGAGCTCAAGAATAAAACGACCGATTTCCTTGTTCAAAAAAAGTTTTTTTTTGTAAAATAAGATGAAATATAAGAGTTTAGGTAGATCTCCGGTCGATTCATACGCACCAAATTTCAACTGAATCGGACCTGAAAACAGTTTGTTGTTAATGCCACCTCTAGTGTTGGCAAATATACAACCGATCTTTCCCTAAATCAATCCAGTTCTTCGTCACCGCAAGGTCTAAGTGGGTTTCCTTGTTTCAATTCATAGGAGTTAAATGTTGACAATATTGGACTTATTACAGTGAAATAATACAAACAAGATCTTCGTGTGTTGATTCATGTGAGACAAATTTGGACTCAATAGGACCAACAGTTGAGAAATTATAGTGTGAAAACCGTTTGGTATAAAGTTGTCCTCAGTGGTGGAAACATGAAACTGACCTTTCCCCAATATCAACCCAGTCCTTCCTCGCCCTAGGGTCTGCGTGGGTTTAAAGTTTGAGAATGATCCCTGACATTGTGTTTGAGTTATCGCGTTAATAAGAAGGATCGCGGCGATGAAGACTCTAAAATCTCTTTCGCTGCTGAACAAAGTCGCTTCTTTGTCCAGGTCGGGCTTCGGCCTCCCCTTCCCTCGATGTCCTCATCACCCTCCTCACTCTGGGAGCCGGCGGCTACAAGAAGCTCCTATCAGAGAGAAAGGTGAGAGCACCCACACAGGCACTGTATGGAGCTGAATATTTTAACGGATGGGTAAAATAAAATCACTGCGGTAATGTCGGAATATGTTTATATGCGCTCTGCGTCAGCCATTTTTTTTCCCCTCCAAGAAAAAAACCCCAACAGAGCTTACATAAGTTGTGCTGAGTCGCAGTGAGTACAGTTTACCTGCAGTCTGAGCGACAGCTGGGAGCAGAGCAAGCAGTGTGCTCCGAGGAGGAGGAGGAGGAGGAGGAGGAGGAAAAGAAAATTGATCCTGAAGTTTCAGAAAATATCCCCGTGTGGCTCGCCGCTTCAATGCAGCATCCCCGTCTTCCAATAAAAGGCACTGCAGCATCCTCACCCCTCCATACACGTCCTGTTACGGCACTGGTATAGAATGTCTGCCTCACTGATGACGAGGATGCCTTTCAGAGAGCCTCTCCGATGCATCACACGGATTATTTTTTACATACATCCATTTAGGGGAAAACAAATACATAAATAGACCGAAACCTAAACGGGTCCCCATTACTGTTTGACATATTATACCATCCCATAAACATAAAACCAACTCTAATAGCAGATATATACGCATCTAGGAAACTCCACTGGCCTCTCGTATGACCCGATGCCATCAAGGCTCATTGATTTCTCCCGGTCCAGCCTATTCATTATTAATGCACAGGACCGGTTTCCGTACCGCTCGCAGAAGCGAATGATTTCTGAAGTGGGAGAAGTGAGGCTGTAAATAATTCACACATCTCATCTGTGGAGATTCGTTGACGGCCTAATGCTACCACAAAAGAAACAGATATCAAAAGATCAGCCGATGATGTGCTTTTTCATCATGCTCACACACACACACACACACAACACACACACTCACACACACTTACTGTATGCGGAGTCGTTGCCATGCGCTCCCTCCTCTTTCTCTGCAGAAATGATGATGTCATCATTGTTGTTAGAGAACAAGGGGCGTCATTATAAAGGCGTTTGACTTTTTGATGCCGACACACACACACACACACACACACACACAAACACAAACACACACACAAACACACACACACACACACACATACATTCTTGTATTTGTGCTTTTTGAGCTCCTTATGTAAATGCCTACTGTTTTTTTTTTTTTTTTAAGGACCCCGCTTCTTATCCATCCTGGAGAAATGTTCATTAAAACGCACACACTCACTGCTGCAGAGAGCAGAGGGGTATTCCAGAAAGCAGATGTATTTTAAAACTTTGAGATTCTTTACCCCGAGATGAGAGACACTCTGGGTTTTCTGTTCCAGGAATTGAGGCAAGATAAACCCTTGAGTCAGTTACCATGGTAACTTCATTTGTGAACCTAACATGCTCACCTGCAGGTTCCTTCAGCGGTGTCCAGCTCTCATTCGGTCGTGTTGATCGATCTACGTCGGGACTGTGACCCGGATTGAACTTGCTTTCATGCCATCATTCATCAGAATGGCCAATTCTCAAACCCTTCATCTCAAACCCATCACACATGGTGGACGTCTCGTTTTAACGTCCTTCACCACAATAAAGGCAGCAATTTTCTCCCACTCCAGTTTTCTCTCCAGCAAACTTCCAGCTCAAATGGCGTGAAGTATGGCGACCATAGCGTCTCCTGGTTACCATGGTGAGGTCACAGCATCTGAGCGCCATGGATGATGGATCGTCCTCCAGCACGAATTTAACTCATAGAGTTGATCGAACCAGCCCGGATCAACTGTTCTGGAGCTGAAAGCTCGGTTTTCTTTTCTCAGGGTTAATCAAGCCAGTTCTCAGGGCTGAACTCAGACTTTGTTGAGTCAGCTTTCTGGATTACACCCCAGATCCTTTGTGTGCCTCCTTGGGTAGCCTTTCACCACTAGCCAGCAACAAAAACTCTAAACATTGTGGTTGGGCAGCTTTCCCAGCGGGCCTGGGCTCTTAACATCTTACTGCAGAACTCCATCGCCTCCCACTCAGTCCCCCACACTCTGCTTATAGACTCTGGTCTTAACTTAGTCAGCATATTTTCAACGTATGGATGTTTAAGTCTCGCAGTGAAGAAGTCCTTTCCTCTGCTCCTGCATCTATGCGTGACATAAGTTAAGATCTGGGCCGTAGAGGGAGGAAATGGACGCATCACTCGTGCTGAAGCATGGAAGTAGGCAGGCAAGGGTATGGGCAAAGGAGAGTGGGGGTGGGGGGACCCCCCTGCAGCCGCTAAAATAAAGTGTCAGAGCGTGAAAGGAGCATTGTGCTCCTATTTATAGCTCTTTCACGCCGGCCCTTCCCTTCTGACTCTCCATCCCTCGCCCCCCTCTGTGTCCCGCAGGAGATTTATTTGCTCCTGGCTCAGGAGCTGAAGACTCTGGCCTCCACACACGGGGAAAGATTGCTCCACACCCCACATAACCCCATTTCACTGGGTAAGACATAACTACGGCTACAGTCGATATTGTTCCTTTCTTCATTTGTGTGCGTTTAAACGTAGAGTAATTGTGTGTCTGTGTGTTTGGTATGACGACTCTCTCTCTTTCTCTCTCTCTCTCTCTTCCCCCCCCCCCCCCCCCCAGCCATGTCTTTGGATGGTCTCCAGGCCGAGAGCAGCAAGGCAGTGACTCAACTTGGCTCTATGTTGTTCACTCGGCAAGTGTCAGGAGCCAGGTATGACCACTCTGAGGAAACGGAAGGCAGAGGAAGAAGGAAGCGGTTGTGTTGGCAGGGGAGCGAGTTAACTTGTCTCAACCAGTCAGAACTGGGTTTATCTGCATCCTCAGAAACAGAACCCCTCCCGAAATTATTAGCGCCCCCGAAAAGAAGAGTGAAATGGTCTTTATTGTCTCTACCCATGATCTTTAATTCAAATTATTCACATACAGTGGCTTGCAAAAGTATTCATACCCTTTGAACTTTTCCACATTTTGAATGAGCTGTATGTTGCCAGACAAAATGCTCAGCGGCATTCAAGAGTCATCCAGATGGATCTGCTGGATACGGTTGAGGAGAAACCACTTGAGTTGATTAGGCCGTCCTCCCTGTCGGGGGCTGCCTCCTAATCTAACACACAAACTCTGACAGAGCTTTGACATTCGTGTCGTCGCTCCAGCTGAGGATGCAGGGGAGGATTCGTCAGTTTTTCTTTCTTTCCTTCTGCCTTAATCGCTATAATCTGCCAAACGGCAGAATTTCAAGCGGAAGTCTGTTGCATTTTTTTTTCTCACCAAATATGAAATCGGAATACTTTTAATCCCTCGAACGATTTTAAGGTCATTCTCTCATTTGTGTTTTTGTGGTTGAGATTTCTCCGCATTAAAAACCAGCCATTCCAAAACATAACAACGTCGCGTTTGCAATAAGAAACTCTTCCCCAACAAAACCTTTAATCACAATTCCAAACAACATCAGAGACTAAGATGAAGTAGTTCCTTGTATATGTATTACTTCACAGATACAGTTTGTGGCCTAGTTTGTTGAAATCGGCCGAGCAGCTTCGCTCAGAAGATTCCGTGCCAGTTATTCGCACAAACAAACATCTAAACCAGAAAACATAAAAGCTCAAACTTTGTAACCCCCGTAAGGATAAAAGAAGCTGTGGAGGAAAAACCTTCAAAAGACGTACGGCACAACGGACTTAATCACACTCTTCACGTTTAATCACCCAGAGGAACACGGCAAGTTTGAAGAAGCCAACGCTAGCAGAGCGGCTAAAGCTAGCAGAGCGGCTAAAGCTAGCAGAGCGGCTAAAGCTAGCAGAGCGGCTAAAGCAAGCAGAGCTAGCGAAATTGAATCACCCCGGGGACCGTAGCACGTTTTATTTATCTTTATTATTGAGTCACTATGGGATCACAGGAACATATTGCTGACTTCATAGAAAGAGTTATGTTGAGTCAGTTAGTC
Source organism: Lophius americanus (assembly GCA_037951165.1). Classification (NCBI taxonomy): domain Eukaryota; kingdom Metazoa; phylum Chordata; class Actinopteri; order Lophiiformes; family Lophiidae; genus Lophius; species Lophius americanus. Next base: position 3,507,464 of record JBBDHG010000065.1, on the reverse strand, counting down.
CGGTATGACAGCGTAGGCCTAGTAGATTTAAAAAAGAATAAATAATGCAAATTGTTAAAGAAGATATTGACTTTATGAATGATTTATTCACTTTTCATAGCAAAGAGTTTTGATTGATTCATCGTCGCTTCTCTTCATGGGCCTCCTCTTCCTCTCGATCTTCTAGGGTAATCCCTCTGGGCAAGGAGCAGACCGTGAGCGGACACACGTTCCGCGGCTTCATGTCCCACTCGGAGGAATATCCCTGTCCGTACCTGAATGCGGCGTCGGCCGTGGGAATCACCCGCGAGGACGTGGCGCTCTGCATCAAAAGGCTGGACAAGTGCCTGAAGACCCTGAAGAAAGAAGGAAATGCGGAGAAAAGCGTTTCAGCAGAGCTCCTGTCCGGCCAAGAAGACGCTGGTGGAGAATGACGGAGCAGGAACAGTGACATTTTAGGCGAGACAGAGTGATTCCAGAGAGCGGGAGTCCTCTCACCTCTCACCTGATGTAAATTGATGGATCATGGACTCAAACTCTGCAGCCACAGCTTACGTGTGCAGGTGTTTTTAAAAACACAGATGTCAGTAAAGAATCCTTCCTCCGTGGAGTCAAACGTTGTAAATATTGCACTGTGGTCCGTATATATTGAAAGTAATTCACTTTACTACGGAATTCAGACTCAAATTTGGTTGATCTGGCGTTGAAAAAAATCTGAAATGGCCCTGAGTTGCTGCTTTTTTTTATTTCTTGCTATTAAAACGCTTTACTGCCAAAATATTCACTCTTGAAAGGAAATTGGCCTCTTTGTGCAAAATCTGCAGTTCACATAACGTAACGTACATAAGGAAATATCCTCTTCCTCGAGATGAAGAAATGTAGCAGAGGACAGTTTTCTTTATGCAAATAGACATAAAAACATACGTAAGTACACACATGCATATATAGATATACAGTATATATACAGTACATGTTTATATAAATGCACTTATTTACTGTATGTACATGTATATGTACATACACATGGTCATATATATGCACATATATACTGTCAATGCATATATACATGTATATATACATGAACATATATATATATATACATGAACATATATGTGTATATATATATATATACATATAGATACATGAACATATATATATATATATATACATGAACATATATGTGTATGTATATATATATATAAATATAGATACATGAACATATATATATATATACATGAACATATGTGTGTATATATATACATATATACATACACACACACACTCAAACTGGCAGGGCAGATATACATGTATATATACATGAACATATATATATATACATGAACATATGTGTGTATATGTATACATATATACATACACACACACACACACACACAAACTGGCAGTGCAGATATACAGAATGAGTAAAAGGTTTTATGTAAAATATCGGATGAAACAAGTCGAAAAATACAATAAAGTCTTTATACTGGCTTCATTTAATTGTTTTGTATAAATGAAAATAAACAACTAGATGTTTGAAAACAAAAGTCTGAGCGGTGAGTTCTTCAGGATCTTGAACTGGTGTTGATACACGAGGCAGAGCAGCGTTTTTAATGTAATGTCTTTTCTCGGATCTTCTGTAGCGGGTGGAAACATGATACTCCTGCTATTGGACCATTAACTCAGTTTGGACACAGTGAACCGACCCGTCTCGTTTCTGGACCACATCAGTGAAGTGCAAACGGATCACTTACGGGTATAACAGCCTATAAACAATGAACGATATCTGATTTAAGTGTTCTACTGTATTCATAGATCAAACACTGAACGTATGCTTCAGGGACTCCTCCATGTTTGCACCTTTACCTTTCTTCTTCAGTCTTGTTCCCTCTGCTCTCCCGTCTCTGTCATCATGATGTAAAGCTGATCGGGACTCGAGGCACAAAAAATAAAGTCCTGGTCAAATCTCACTGATGGAATGGCGGATCTTTATTATATCCCCGAAAAGTGAAAAGTCGGCCATATCATGGAATCGGCGTCGCCGCCGCAGAGCCTTCGTGTTAACGCGATAACTCTAAAACCATTTCATTGATCCTTTTCAAATTATTTACCGTCAAAGATCTTAGTCTGAGGAAGAGCTGGTTTGATTCTGGGAATGGTCAGTTGAATATTTCCACCAGAACAGGCAACTTTATCCCAAACTGATTTAGCGCCATCATTCCTCAACTCATTCAAATTAAATAGTCTCATAGAGCTTAGTGTGAGGAAGAACTGGATCCATTTTGAAGAAGATCTGTTTCAATATTTTTCGCCACTAAGGGGGAGGGACGTCATCTGCAAACGATTGTCGGGCAATCGTTTTATATATTATTTATTGATTTAATTCAAAGAGTTCAATCAGGGGCATTGCTTGTACGACGCGGGGGATAGGGGGCTTTTTCGGGGGTTTACCATTGCGGTAAGGGGCGACTGCGTAGGACCAGTTTTATCCAGAACCAACCCCCCTTGTGTGCTGCTGACAAGGTCGACGTGAACTCGGCAGATCCCTCCGCAGCTCCTACAGCTGAGACACTCGTGTGGATCAGAACTGCTGCTGTTTCTGCGGCTGCCGGGTCCAGCTGCGCTTGGGTTCAGCAGCGTTAAGTCAGGATTTCAACTGCTATAAGTACTGCTGGTACGAAGAGCAGAACCTATCCACCCAGCATCAATGGAAAGCCGGACTTAAGCCGGACGATGGTGGATCTCTGATTCTGTAGGGATATTTTTAGGTCCAAAGGTTCTGGACATCTTGTTAAAGACATGGTTCCATGGACTCCATCAAACACCAGCAGATACTGGATGAAGACCTAAAAGCCTGTCAGGAACCTCAAAGTGGGTCGTGGTTGGACCTTCCAGCAGGACAATGTTCTGAAGATCACCTCAACATCAACCCAAGAATGGTTCAGAGGTCACAGAATAAAGGTTCTGTCATGACCATCCCAGTCACCTGACCTGAACCCCACAGAACATCTGTGGTTCAGGGGTCTCAGACTCAGGGCTGTTCTTTTTGGAAAAGGAGGCAGCAAAACATTTTAAATGCAGGTTGCATTTTAAAAAATTCATTTAAAAAATAAATTGAGGAGAAAAATATTTGTTTCATATTAAGAATGTAATGTTTTATTTTTAATTATTTTACTCTAATTAAAGGTTGGATTTTTGTGAATAATTTGAATTGAAGATAATTGGTATAGACAATAAAGACGTTTTTGCATCATTTATTTTTATTTTTTTCATTAAAGGTGACAATATTTCCACCGGGCTTTTCTACCTGGTCTATATCTTCTGCAGCCACGATCAACCCTGATGATGCCTGATTCCTATTTTCTTATTTTCTTTTTTTTTTAATATTCTTTCCTTCCTGCGTGCTTTCCTGGCTGTTGAACCGAAAGTTGCCGGAGCTGGACTGAATAAATAATGAAAGTGGACGGAGGGGAGCTGCAGCTGATTTGCTGATGTCAGGCAGTCAGTGCAGCATTCCATGGTGCAGGGAGGAAACGCGCCTCCACCGGAGCTCCCACAGAAGAAAAAAAACCTCCCCACATGCGAGCCCAGCAGGAAAGATGCCGCCAACTCTCCACGTCTGGGCGTTGTTTTGCGTGGCGCTCTGCCTCCTGTCCCCGCCGGCTCACCTGAAGAAGGCTTACCGATGTCCTCCGACATGCAGCTGCTCCAGGGAATCTATCATCTGCGTGGGGTCCTCGTACGTCCCGAGGATCAACCCCAACGACATCAGCTCCCTGTGAGTATCGGCGTCTACAAGCCTCCAACGCAGCATCTGCAGCCGTTAAGGCGCATTATTATGGTCTGTGCTCTTGTCCTTGGCTGCATATCTTTTTTTTTTTTGTTCATGCACATCCTTTGAATAATAGCTGACATTGCAGTATCCCCCCCTCCTCCCAACTCCTCTCCACCACCACTGAGTGATTTTATTTATTTATTATTTTCCCCCCAGCCTTTTATTCGCTTTAGTGATTTCAAATTTCTGCCCCTTCCTCGCAGGAGTGTCGTCAACGGGACTTTCTCCGAGGTCAAAGAGGCGATGTTTGCTCACATGCCGTCCCTCCAGCTGCTGTAAGACTGCACGTCATCGCCTCTGCACTGTCAGCTGATGTCAACATGTCTTTGACACCTGGGTGTCCTCACCTGTGCACCGGCTCCCTGACGGTCCTTGTAGTTTTTTTAAAGTTTGACCTGACAAAGAAATCAGAGTAGTAATAATGGGCGAGCCACCACACATAATCTCCATTTAACGGTTTGGTTGAGCTCGTTTTGACCCAGTGGCTGCATGTGTTTATGCTAAAGAGTAAGGGGCCAAGGATGGAGCCCTGTGGTACACCACGGGTCAAACTCCTATTCGTTGAGTAGGATTTTTTTCGGTGTATTAAACCATGCAAGGCCTCACTAAACTGAATTATGTAACTTGATACAACCAAAAAAGGGTCAAAAATCTAATTGAATTGATCTAAATTGACTAAAATGAAGTAATAATTTTATATGTCACATTTTTTTTCTGTTTAAAAAATATTCTTGAGCCCAAAAATGTTTTATTTTTGTGGTATATTTAGGGCGTCAAAGATATTAAATGAATAAATATCCCAAAGAAATAAGGTGGTGAGGACATTAAAGAACATGATAAAATGGGGAGATTATGCAAATTATGTAATCGCACCTTAAAATGTTAAATTTGAAGCTATGTTCTAATCTTAAATCGAAAACAAATATCAAATTTTGACAAAAAAAAATTGTATAATCTATGACTACTTGCTGTTATTAAATAATGACACTGGCAGATAAAGTAATCAGTCAACTACTAACTAATGTATTAAAAAAAATAATTTAAAAATGAATTATCCTTTAATGTATTCTTAAATCGAAGATTAGCTAGAAAATGTTTTTCAGGTAGTTAAAGCTCCTGGAGTATTCTCAAATTATTCAGTTTTACAGTTGATAATTCGCTAAAATGTCAATTATCAATCATTTTATACATTTTATGAAAATAAAAGATAGATTTCCAATATTATTCCTCTAAATTCATTTGAGTGTGCAATTTTAAGTTCTCCAAATTGGAGAATCTTAATTATCTTGACCATATAACTTTAAATAGCAGTTACGCAATTTGCAAATAAGTTTATATTCCTCAAAAATGTGATACATAAAAAAAATAAAGAAAAAAGCAACATTTTCCACTTAAAGGGAATTCTTGACGACTTTTAGGTTTATTAATTTGAGCATTTTGGGTTTACGGTGTAGGTTTATGTCGTACTTCAGCGATTCCCAGTAACTCTATATGTTATTAAATAGAGATATCCCTTAGAAATAATTCACACTCTCTGATGTAAACATTAAGCTGTGAAAGGCTTTCAATCAATAAGACAATCGGAACTAATGGGAATCAGGAGCCGAGCGTTCTGTTTGTCGCCATAATGAACTCACCGGCGGCCATCAGTCTATTTTCCTGCTCCTCTGGTGTCGGCTGGGACGCCGGCGTAAACAAAGCTGGGGCAGATATATAGAGCGGTACCAACAGTGATAACTCACGTTTCACAGTTCCCAGGATTTGGCAGTCATGCTAAACGCACAGAACATATATACAAATATTCAAACCATAACAGAGTAAAATCAAAAATGAAACTATACCGTAAGAACATTAGAATGGCGCTGGATTCTGTTTTATTGATCTGTTTGCTCTTTGCTGCTGTAACACAGCAATTTCCCCTGTTGTGGGACTAATAAAGGTTTATCTTATCTTATCTCATCTTATTATTAATAATCGAAGGATGGAAGGATGATAAACGTATATATTATATACACATCAAGAAGTACGCTTTATTCCATGCGATGTTGAATAAATTGTGTAAAAAACACAATTTTCCAACGCAGTTTTACGTGAAAGTGAAAAGAAATCTGTCACTTTATATGGATCTACAGAGTTTGATGGAAAGCATCATTTTTGCATCATCCAGCTGAAAAACAACCAGGCAACAAACGGACACAGTGAAAACATAAACTCTTTGTCAGACGTAATAACACAACATATGTTTTTAGTTATATACAGACCTTCTATATCACTCTGCTTGAAACTCACTAATTGTCTTTTCTTTGTACAACATACTGTAAGTAATAAAGTAAAAGTAGCGTGTGAGCGGGAACACAGGATTCCAGGACCACCAGTGATCTGACTATATATATATGTATATGATAATATATTAAGTTGACAGAATCGGAGCTCATCTGGGCTCAGATCTTTTGTTTTGCTCCCGTTAAATCACAATCTGAGAAATGTCATCTAACATTTTTTCAGGCATACAATTGTGCATCACATCATGGCGGCATCTGTTAATGTGTTTTTTGTTATTTATTCCAGTCTTCTGAATTCCAACTCCCTCACTACTGTGAGAGATGACGCATTCTCAGGCCTTCCACATCTGGAGTATCTGTAAGTAGTAATAATAATACATTTTTATTTATAACGCACTTTACATTTGGATCAAATCTCAAAGTGCTACAAGGTAAAAGCAGATAAAAGCATAAATTTAAAAAATGTAATAATAATTGTGTAAAAATATGACCAGAAAGCACCAAATTTAACTAAAAGTTACAAGTTTTGCTAAAAAGGAAAATTTTAAGTCCTTTTTTAAAAGTCTCAGTCGTCTGTGGAGCCCTCAGATGGTCAGGGAGGGCATTCCACTGACAAGGGGCAGCAGGACAGAAGGCCCGATCAGCCATGGTGCTGATCTTAGTCCTGGGAAGGAGAAGGCGGTATGAGTGGGTAGAACGGAGGGATCGTGTTGTAATAATAGTTGTAAGTCCAACTATTATTCCCCCAAATCGGAATAGTAACAAAGGCATTCAGTGAATTACTATAGAAACAACTTCTTTTCCTTTTGAAAATGCGTTTTCTCAAATAATGTGAATGAACTGATGCTTTTGTCTTGGTCTGCTGTTTTCCACAACAGGTTCATCGAGAGTAATAAGATAGAGACGACGTCCAAATACGCCTTCAGAGGACTCAGGGACCTGACTCACCTGTATGTCCCGACCTTTAACAACATCACTTTTAACATTGGGCAATAAAAGATTGTTGAATAGTCTGGAGGTCTATCGCCTCCTAGTGGCGTAAATATGCACGTATGTTTTTGGCTGATTTAAGGTTTAAGAGTTTACCGGACAACCTTTTATCTTGTTGTTGTTTCTAGGTCTTTGGCCAACAACAACATCAAAGCCTTGCCCAGGGACCTTTTCACCGACCTGGACTCGCTGATAGAGCTGTGAGTTTGTGAGGAAGAAACGTTTCGTTCTACGTCGTCTTTGTCAAGACCACTGGCCTTGTGGACTTATTCCCTTTTTTTTTAAATTCCGAGTCGCCTCTTCATCAGGTCCAAGTTGTTTCTCTGCAGTGACATACGGTACCTCTGTTCTGCAGGGACCTGCGAGGCAACGCCTTCGAGTGCGACTGTCGTTCCAAGTGGCTGATGACATGGCTGAAGAACACCAACGCCACGGTGTCGGATGTGGTGTGTGCCGGACCGGAGGACATGAAGGACAAGCGTCTCAATGATGTGACCAGCCTGCACAACGAATGCGTCTCAACCGGTGAGACAAACCCACGGCGGCCGAGAGGCGCTAACGCACCGCAACTTCAGGAAACACGTGCAAATAGATTAAAGCACGAGCAAATTAGGAAATTGTCTTCATCAGTTTGAAAACACGGGAGCCAAAGTCAAAGCCACAAGACAACAGAAGTGTTTACGAAAGACGCTGAAAAGTGTTTTAATGCCTAATTTAGTGGGGAAAAAATAGGTATAATTCACAAATACTTTCTGGCGCTCGCTTAACTTCCTTATCCATAAATGAAGTAACTTCCTTAAAAACTGATAAACTTAATAATGAGTTTTTAGCTTTGGGTACTGATATACCATATATCATATATATATTTATTATATCATAGGTGACATTACAAATCTGTTTTATTCACTGACAGAAGCGTTAAAAAAGCGTGTCCTTCGGAAACACTTCCGTCGTCTTGCGGCTTTTGCCGATCTTTTTTTGTGTTCTGTTAAGATGCGGTGCGTCGTGGATTTTTCTTCAGATTGATGGAATAATCTGATGAAAATTCAGATTCTGCTCCTGAAGATGTTTCCCTCTCCACAGATTTCATCCTCCATCAGTCCGTGGCGTCTGAGTCTCTGTCCGTTGACACGTTTGACTATAAGAACGATGTCTATGTGACGATAGCTGCTCCCAGCACAGACAGCTGTATGGTCTTCCAGTGGGACCACATAGAGATGAACTTCAGGACGTATGATAACATAACGGGTAGGGCAATATTCTAACGACTCTCCTAACAGAAAAACCTGACAGACTTTCACACCAGTTTTTCATACTTCCCTGTTCCCTCCCTCACAGGTCAGTCAATTGTGGGGTGCAAGTCAGTTGTCGTCCAGGATCAGGTGTTCGTCATCGTGGCTCAGCTCTTCGGTGGTTCCCACATCTACCGATTTGATGAGGACCAAAGCCGGTTCAGCAAGTTCCAGGACATCGAGGTGTCCAAGATCTCCAAGCCCAACGACATCGAGGCTTTTCAGATTGGCTCTGACTCGTTCTTTGTGATTGCCGACAGCTCAAAAGCTGGCCTGTCCACCCTCTACAAGTGGAACGATAAGGGCTTCTATTCGTACCAGTCGCTGCACGAGTGGTACCGCGACACTGATGCGGAGTTCTTGGACCTGGATGGGAAGGCCCACCTTATCTTGGCAAGCCGGTCACAGGTGCCTGTGATCTACCAGTGGAGCCGGAGCAACCAGAAGTTTATCCTGCAGGGGGACATCCCCAACATGGAGGATGTTGTGGCCGTAAAGCACTTCCGGATCAAGGAGGAACTCTATCTGGCCATGACCCGCTTTATCGGCGACTCCAAAGTTCTTCGTTGGGGTGCCAAACAGTTTGGGGAGATCCAGGCCCTGCCGTCACGAGGCTCGATGATTCTCCAGCCGTTCTTTTTCAAACAGCGTCAGTACCTGGCCCTGGGAAGCGATTACACCTTCTCGCAGATCTACCTGTGGGACGACGACAAGAAACTCTTTGACCGCTTCAAGGAGGTGTACATCCAGGCGCCGCGCTCCTTCACTGTGGTTTCCACTGACCGCAGGGACTTCATCTTCACCTCCAGCTTCAAGGGAAGCACACAGATCTTTGAGCACATCATCATCGACTTGAGCTTGTGAGGGTCTGTGCCTTATTATTATTGCCCATCCTGCAATCGAATGTCTTCCACTTAAAAAGAATAAATTTAAAAAAAATGCATTTTTAATACGAAAAGAAATGAGCAGAACGGACTTCATGAAGTGGCGAACATTTATTCTTGTATTTTTGCCACAAAAAAAAAAAAAAAAGAGCTGGGTGGAGTGGCCTTCGGACTGAATTTGGTTTTTAAAGGGGTCTTGACTATTTCTCAATGACATTTTGTTATATATATGTTCTCGCAGAGGTTCTACGTTTTACACTAGGTGAACGGGAAAAGTGAAAATGGTGAGCAAGGTAGGCGCTATTTTCCTAAAAATCCATCCGACAATCCCAAAGGAGGAACAATTTGAAATCTTATTTGATAGCTTCTGTTTCAATATACCCCATAATGATGCATTTGTACCCCAAAATAAATAATCAACCGGACCTGAAAGAAAGATTATTTCACTACTGTGGATGTAAAAATGTGTGGGTGCCACATGTCCTCTTACCCTGTGGTGATATAAAGTATGTTGCCTTATCTGCACTGGGGTCCTGTGTTCTGGTAGCTCCACAGTGCCTCCTTCTGGCCAGGATGTAGTATCACACCCCTCTGCATTTTTCTATACAGGGAATGTCTTGAAAGCACAAAACCTTTAATTGTTGTAGCCGAGACCCCAGACCCTTAGGCTAGAGCTGTAAAGTAGAACAATTGTATCGTAGGTGCTATAGATTAGGTGGTGTACAGTGGAAAAATAAAAAAAGGGGTTGTTCTAGGACGTGATATATTCAAGATGGGTTGTAGTTAAGGCCTTTTTATAATTAGAAATATGAAAAGAAAATCCTCTTTTACCAGTAGATACAATATTTTTGTTCAGATAAGCGGCATCCATTTAGAGAAAGGAATCTGTCTTCAGGCCATGTTGATGAAATTGGACATAATTACAAGTTTAAACTTGAGAAGGTAAAAAGCTCATGTAAATATATCCCCTAACTGTGGGAGGGTTGTTTTTTTTTAGTCTGTCTGTTTTTCTCTTCTTTGAAAATACTGAATGTTGAATTATAAGCTATAAAATGTGCATAAAAGGACTGCAACGCTACGACCGGTTTGAAAAACGGAAGTCTGAACGGATCTTCCCCCTTCACTCTTCAAAAAAAAATAAAAAAGATAAGACTGCAGCTTGCAAAAGCATGACATTTAAAAAAAAAAAGGTGTTTTAAAAGAATCTTTTTAAACAAATCAAGAAAAAGAGCAGAAAAAGAAACAAAAAACGTGCAATATGCAAAGTTGGAAAAAAGAAATTCAGATTCTTTTGTATGATTCTGTTTTAAGCATTTTGAGTGTCACTCTCAAAATATACTGTAAATTTATTCAGCGGAGTATCAAAATAAATGTTTAAAAGTATGTTTGTAGATGTGTTCTATCTTCATTTCTCATTAGTAGAATCGGCCAGACATTATTTCCTTCTTATTAATTACTTGGTTAGGGGAAAGAACATTTCTCGAAACAGAACTTTGAGCTCTTAAAGCGACCACAAATAATGTTTTGTGTTGCTAAATCGAAAGATTTTGTTGGGCATCACTCACTGACGGTCGTTCTTGGACCTGAATCCTGCTTTTGCATCTTTCAGATCCGTGTTTTAGTTTCATGGGCGGCCCACAGGAGCGATCGTCCTGCAACTTAAGAAAAAAAACAAAAAAAACGTGCAAATAAACGAACCCCAAGTAAATCAGGAAACACGTTCATCAATCTGACGACACGTGTACGGCATTTGGAGAATGCGCTGCAAAAAGTCAAAAGTCAAGTATTTACAGCGGAATGCTTCATTTAGAGAATAGAACTGATATAATATACAAGCATTTCAAATTTGTTTCTCATATTTTTTACGCTTTGCTTAACTTCCTGGTCGTGCGGTCATGTGACGTCTCTCTCTCTCTGTCTCTCTCTCTCTCTCTCTCTCTCTCTCTCTTTCTCTCGCTATCTATCGATCTATCGATCTATAATTATTATGTGAGGGCTCCACAGACGACTGACATTTTTAAAAAAGAACTTAAAAAGTTCCTTTTTAGCAGAACTTTAAATTAACATTGGTGCTTTTTGGTCGTATTTTTAAATTATTATTTTTTCCACTGATGCTTTTATCTGCTTTTACCTTGTAGCACTTTGAGATTTGATCCAAATGTAAAGTGCATTATAAATTAAATTGATCAATTATTATTATTATTTTATATATTATTATGGATTAAGTTGCTAAGCTAAAACGTGACTTTGTGGGTCAAGTCCACAGTTCCTCTTTTACAAGTAAAAGTAGAAGACTTGCTATTTTGATTTGTAAACACTTCCCTTTAAATGAATATTTACATTCCGCATTTACGGTCCGCTGATTTTCTTTCTCATGTATTCTGAAGATCTGCTGATTGGATTAATGAGAACAGAGTCGTTGCTGCTGACTTTAATTGTTAATATTATTAATTGTAATAGATAGATCCCGTTCGGGGGTCATAATCCATTTTCCAAAGGCGCTAAAGTTATCTGTTATACCTGAGATGAACTTGGCTTAATTAATGTTTGGCGGGTTTTACAACCCAATGATAAAGAATTAGCATTTTATTCTACTCTACATAAAAACCAGTAGCAGGATTGACTCATTTCTAAACCCCCACATTTCGCTGAACTATACTAGACGTTGTAGTAGAGGGGATATTATTATATCGGACCATGCTCCAGTCTTTATAAGTGTGTGTAACTTGAATACTGGTTTTCAGGGAAGACCGTGGAGAAACAGCCTTCTTCTGGATTATGACCCCAAATTTCAAAAATCCCTATCCTAATCTCTCAAAATAGTAACTTTCTCATAAAATCTCACTATACGTGGATGACGCTCTAACTTACTTAGATCTCCCAAAGACGATCAATTCCCAACTTGTTAGAGCTAATCACTGATAATTGATCTTTATCTGGATAAAAGATAAACGTCTCTAAGAGCGGAGCCGCGGTGCACAAACATCAGCCCCAAACACATTAGAACCTTTTCGCCGGTCCCAGATGGGGTTTTCTTCTTTTGGGCATAAATATTTCCCCACACTTGAATGATCTTTTTATACTGAATTATGTTCCCCCTTTTGAAAAATAGTTAGGATGCCCTGGAAATGTGGTGCTGATTGCCCACATCTCCATTAGGCCGTATTGACTTGATTGAAATGAACTTTCTCCCTCGTCTCCTCTATATTTTTAAAAAAATACTTCCAATTAAGCCGTATAAAAAAGTTCTTGCAATGTTCAATCCTTCATTAGTAACATTGATATGGTGTAAAAAAAAAAAAAGAAGTAGTGGTTGAAGACAATGGGATTTTGTCTTCAACCACTAGCAGCCTTACTCCAAATATAACACCAATGTAATTTAATTATTTCTGTTTTACCAATAGTTACTTTTTTCTTTTAAATCTCGTTTTGATTTGACACTATTATATTTATTAATGATGTCACCAAGGGGCCAAATTAGGGACATATGATTTGCCGCCCTTGGTGATGTCACCAAAGGGTCAAAGAAGTGACGTTGCAGAATAAACTAACGGGAGAATCTACTCGGACGGAGTGAGCGAGGCGTCCTCTATCCCAACCGTCTGTGTGACGAAGACTTGTGATAAAGTCCAGCTCCAAGAAGAGTGAGAGCGACCGGCAGGTGATGGTCAGCGAGGTAAGAGCGTAGCTAAGACCGCGAATGGCTTTTGAAGAGGCGGGCTGGTTTTTACAGAGGCTCCGGTGTCGGTATGGCACAAGCCTCGGTCTCTTGGTTCAAGCTGGGCATTCATCTTACCAATTTAGATTTTTTGTTGTTTGTCAGACTGTACGAACGAAAGATCTGCGGAGGCCCGTGATTGGTGGAGCTACCGACAAATGTCAGCGAAGATTTGTTGGAAAGCTCAGAGGCAGGGAAAAGTTTGTTTCGAACAAACATTTTTATCCTGGACAAAATGAAAGGTCCGCTTTCCCTCCCCTTCTCAAACAGAATATTGACAACATTAAGGATAGATATATTTGTCTATCCTTAATGTTGAGATGTTCAGAATGTTCAGAATCCCAGTTCTCTTTGCGAAATGGACCGGACATACTGTCCACATCGTCCTAGCCACATGCGATTCCAAGTCACGTACAACTCCTCTTTAAGAGGCTTCGGCACACACAGATTGGTCTTGTTAGCATGTTGCTAGCAAACAAAATTCTTCTTGCCTTGGAGCTTTTGAACGAAACTTGATTGATGATTGTTGATATCGACAAAAGGCTGCAGGAGCCGACGGGCCGTACAGTTTGATCACGGGAATCTTTTGATGGATATTAATTGATGAGGCCAATTAATATAATATGCAGATTTTATATATATATATATATATATATATATATATATGTAATTATTGTGTTTTTGAGGTTGACATTGATTTTTGAGGTATTTACAGCATAATTTACTGTTGTAACAAAAATAGCGGTTCTCTCAAATGAGCAAACTGTGAAAAGTTTATTATATGGGTCAAAACTAAGCTGAGCTTAATTAACAGACAAATGTTTGATGATCAGGATCAGCATTAAACACATTAAAAAGATATCTTAGATAATATGGTCAGTGGATTTTTCATACTTTTATGTTCTCTTACGATGGATCTCATTTTTCTTTCTCATTCTGTTAATCGTTTTTAAAAATAAGGTCAAAGAATCACATTTTGGCGAGTTCGATTATTCTTAAAAGTTCTTTTTTACGGATTGAATCCGGATGTTTAACGCTAACGTTTTTGTCTCGTCGCAGTTACTCTGGAGCAAAGAAAAAGAACGTCACCCCGCTGCTACAAATGGAATCCTCAGACGCTAAACCCACCCAACCCAGTGAAGTGAAGAAAATACACAACTGGTTTCCAAAGAGCAAAAAATGGAAGGAAACGTTAGAGAAGCTTGTTTGCACAGAAGGCATCAAGGCTGGAAGCCTGATTTATGTTAACGAAATGGAATTCCGCATAGCCAAGGGAAGCGATAGTACGGAAGTCTTCTTAGGTTTGAGGAAAGACGGCACCGAAGTGGCCATTAAGAGAATGTCTAGAATTGACGATCAGATGCTGAAGAACGAGGAAGCATTTCTACGACTTGCAGAGCTTGACCATCCCTCTTTTGTTCGATACACTGACTACGAAGAGGATGAGAACTTTGGATACCTCGGCCTGCAGCTCTGTGAATACACCATGGAAGAGTGGATCCGAAATGAGTTCCGTAAAAATGGTGATAAGCACACAAAGAAGTTTGTCAAACAAATCCTTGAGGGCTTAAAGGTGCTTCATCATCAGAGTCAACCGATTCTCCACCGAGATCTCACACCGTGGAATATTTTGATTGGTATGGAAATTGTAAAAATGCAATTGACGGTTTTTGAAATTGAACGTACAGACAGTCATTTGACTGGAATTTCTTCAATCAGTCGTGGTTATTTGTCCTGCAGATGTCACTGGGAAGGCAAAATTGGCGGACTTGGGGATCAGCAGACGGCTACTCGAAGGCCAAACAACTCATCACACAGGTTTTTCCGGAACACAATGCTGGGTGGCCAAGGAGACTTTACTAAGGAAAGCTAATACATCCTACAAGTGCAGCACTGACATACAGGTTAGTTCTGCCACCGGAATTCTCTTGATCATCAGTTGAAATGCTATTAACTAATCTTAACCCTAACTCTTAAGGTGGCAGGAATGCTGGTTTACTACATCCTGTCTGGAGGACACCATCCTTTTGGTGATGACCCCCATAGGTGTGAATCCAACATTGATGATGGAAAGTACACCTTGGAGCACATTAAAGACGTGGTGGCCAAGGATCTCATCGAGAGAATGATCATTGCGGAACCAAATAAGCGACCGCAAGTGGAAGAGTGTTTGAGTCACCCTTTCTTTTGGGCTGCAAAGTGGTAGGATCACTTTATCATGACCGATTGATTCAGTTTAGTTCAAATGATTAGGTATTACTTCGCTGACATGGCATTAAGGAAATATTTACTGTACGTTAATGTTTTCATGAGCTGCTTTTTAAGGTGATGCAGGACTATTGAAACAAAATTCTAACATTAGCAGGCTAACAGTATCAATGCTAACACGCCGATGCCAAACAGGTATAAAGTGTACCATTGGTCGCTGCCCCGGTAGGTTAGGATTAGGGTTTTGGGTAAGGGGTTAGGGTTAAGGTTAAGGTTTAGGGTAAGGGTTACTCTAACCCAACATTGCTAATATACATCAAAATATATAAATGAAACAGTCTACAGTAAGTCGTGCCACCCTTGTGTTCATCAATCCCCTCTCAACATCTCTTCATGATGACATTTATGAGTTTTTTTCAAAATAGTTTTCCACGGCCCCTGAACGGATTTTGGTATTCTTAGGAGACTTGAATATTTGAGAAGGATTGGAAACAGAGAGGAGGTGAAGAACTGGAAAAAAAATGATGAGGAATTCTTTTCGTCGTTGGAGAAACACGGTGGAGCCGGGACGTTCAAACGGTGGAAGGAGAAAAATGAGGTGACAACTTCTACAACAACTCTAACTTCTGCCTTCCTCGTTCCTCCACTTGAGGACTTGATGTAATTAATGTTCTTTGACATTTCAGTTGGTGGAGTTGGTCAAGAAGATGGATCCAAATAACAAATCCTACCGTGACGATATGTTGGGATTACTCCGCTTCATATGGATCCTCGATGAGCACTAGTGAGTTATTTTCCATAATCCTCCAAAACAAAAAAAGTCGGGGATATTTTTTTGAATTGTCATCGCCTCTCCTGCAGAACCTTCATGTTAAATGCCATAACTCAAAAACTTTTTCACCGATCACTTTCAAATTTGATTCACACACCAATCTTATTGGGAGGAAGAACTAGAGGGATTTTGAGAAAGGTCAGTTGAATATTTCTGCCACTAAAGGGAGTTTTGGCTGGAACTTTCTTGGGCCATCATTTCTCAAATGATGCTCCGATTTGGTCCAAATTTAGTGAATTTAATCGACCAGAGGCAATCGTATGTATACAGTATATCATATTTAATGCTTTTTATTATCTGAAAAGAGAGGATGATGTTGAATTTTTTAAACTCTTCAGTCACGGATTTCCTCAATCAAAATCACTTTTACCTAAATTGTATTCGGGTAAAGACAGAAATTGTAAATATAAGATCTAGATCTTTTTTACAGGCCATAGTCTTCAGAATATCTGGTGCTCCGTTTCCCTGATTCTCTCTTAAAATGATCAAATGATCTTCTAAGGGTTTTGCCGTATTTCTCCTCCTTTGAAGTTTTTGTCTTTGTGATAGAATTTTATAATTTTTCTGTTTGTAGTGAAGTGGACGCCGGTAAAATTGACCTCTTGAAGATGTTTCCTGACCTCTTTGGATGCGTGTACACGTTAGCCAACGCCAGAAGGTGGAATTTTGAGTCGCCCCTGAAGCAAATGTTCGGAACACTGTTTACGGATCCTTAGGGGTCTTTTAAAGAACCTGGACTCATTTCAGTTGAGCCTCCTGAAAATATTCTGACCAGGGTCTGTATTCATATTGTGTATCTCTTTGTTTTAAAGAAACAATGTAAATGTAATGGATTTAAATGGGATAAAAAAAAAATCTTTAGATAATGAAACAAGTAATTGTAAGATTTTTTTGGGGGGGGGATTTACCGGTCTGTCATTGAGATTGTTAAAAGTCTGTATCCATTAGAAAAAATGGATATTGATCTTTTAGCGTCACGATTTCTTCATTTTCTGTGTGTCATTCTATCTTTATCAACATTCATGTATGAGATGTTATTTCATGTGTTAGGTAGAGTCTGATAAAGTTTTACTGCCAATGCTGTTTTTATTGAAATAAACGTTTTTGGCTACTTGTTTGTGTATCATGTTAACGCGTTTCCACCCTCTTACAAATTTGTCAATCTTGACTATCGGTGGCGATTGTAGACTCTGGGTGTCCCCCGAGGAAAGAAACAAATGACAGCACACGTCTGATACCTTATGATAGAAGAAAGTTGTATCTTGTAAATTTGCAATAGGGGTGATTCTCGGTTGTTGTTTCTATTCAGTATTATTGCTCCACCTTTAGTAGAAGGGGATGCAAACATTAGCCTGGCTTGTGTCTCCTGGTGGTGTGCTTTAAAAACATTAACATAAAAGCATTTTATCTAACATGCATTAATGTGTGGTCCATACAAACAGTACACTGCTGTGAAATCATTTTTATTCTTCTATTAACGCCGAGAGGGAAAGTTATTGTTTTTTTATTTTGTCCGTCTGTTAGCAACCTTACGGAAAAACTAATTGACGAATTTGCAGGAGATATTACCTCGAGGTAAATTTGATCGTTTCCAACAGATTAAGGTTTGGTGACGTTACCTGTATCGCAACATTTAAAATAAAGTAAGCCGTTTGGAGTAGTGATGTCACAATGTGGTAGGGTACTCTCTTGAAAAGGCTTCCTGAAGCCTTTGTTCCATTGATTCTTATGATGTTCCATTGATTCCTTTGATTTTCCATTGGGAATGGAGCTGGGGGCTCAGTGGGCTGAACAGAGAAGCTGAAGTGGAGGGCCCAGGCGATGACTTGCTACAGAGTATTTGAGAACTACTCAAGAGAGTTTGTTGGAGGTGTCAGTAGATTTAGAGGCTGGCAATAACTGAGACTTAATAGAGAAATCTGAATATTTCTAAACCTTGGGTACAATTGTGCTTTACTCCTTTGATCTTTTATACAAGAGGAACAAGGAATGACCCAAAAAAGTTTAAGTCTCAATCTTAACAATTGTGAACACTTATTGTTTTTTTCCCCCGTTTGTTTTTTGTTATTCAATCATGAAAACAGGACATTATTCAATCCTCTATTCCTTATATCATCATCCTTAAATAGATAGGAATTGAATTTAAACACTGACTATTTTCTGAAACCATGATGCCTTGTTACCGGTTTGTTTTCCTTTGACCACCAAGAGGGACATTTTCATCCCTTAATAATAATAAAAAATCTACTACTTTTGGCCTTAAACTTAAGACTAGGGTCAAATATGTCTATTTTTGTAGAAATGTATTGTGTTCAGCATCGACATATTTCTGCATTTTTTTAAAGAAAGCTTTTTAACTCACTCATGACATTAAAAAAGTTAATCCTGAATTCCTGAATCCGCGTCGATGAATAAATTGTTTGGCCAAAATAATAGAAGTGTTGTTCACAATTTTTGTTTTTGTTCCTGCAGCCTAATTCCAAAAATAACACCAATGTAGTTTAATTCTTTCTGTTTTACCGGTAGTTACCTTTTTCTTTTTAAATCTCGTTTTGATTTGACACTATTATATTTATTAATGATGTCACCAAGGGGCCAAATTAGTGACATAGGATTTGGCACCTCTTAGTGATGTCACCAAAGGGTCAAAGAAGTGACGTCGCAGAACAAACTAACGGGAGAATCTACTCGGACGGAGTGAGCGAGGCGTCTTCTATCCCAACCGTCTGTGTGACGAAGACTTGTGATAAAGTCCAGCTCCAAGAAGAGTGAGAGCGACCGGCAGGTGATGGTCAGCGAGGTAAGAGCGTAGCTAAGACCGCGAATGGCTTTTGAAGAGGCGGGCTGGTTTTTACAGAGGCTCCGGTGTCCGTATGGATCAAGCCTCGTCTCTGGGTTTAAGGACCGCCGCCTAGCTGCTACGCGGTTTACTGTTACCTTCAATCCAGGGACTACAGATCAAAATTAGCTGGGAGGTATATATCGCACTAAATATTTAGTGAGCATTGTCCCTGTCAAATAAACTACATAAATAAATAAGAAAATAAAGTACAGTAGTGCATTTTGTGGCTGGCAACAACTGTACAGCAAGAAGGAATATGAACGGTCACTTAGCCGTCAGAGAGTTTTTAGCTATCAAGTTAAAACCCTATGCAGTCAAACAAATATAGCTTATATTCAGTTCTCTTTGCAAAAATGGACCAGATATACTGTCCAGTGTCCACATCGTCCTAGACACCTGTGAGTCCAGGTACGTGTACGACTCTTTTTTGGGAGGTTTCAGCCTTTCTGTCTTGTTAGCATGTGGCTAGCAAACAAACTACTTCCTGCCTTGTCAAATTTTGTTGACAATCGTTAACAGCGACAAGTGGCTGCAAGAAACGATGGGCCGTTTAGTGTTTACACGCGAAATTGTTAGCTTACGTGGACGATTTTCATACGTACAGCGTGAGTTAGAAACCAACAAAAGCTAATTTATAATCGTACACTGTAAGGCTTAATCATTTTAACTTCTTATTCTGTGGAGTTTTTTTTAAGACAATGTTGAAGAATCACATTTTGGAATTTTTGTACTAAATCCAATATGTTTAATACTTCCATTGGTTTTATCTTTGTTTTCTCTTCCCGCAGGTACTCTCAAGCAAAGATATTAGTGTCACTCACTGTTACAAATGGAATCTACCGATGCTAAACCGACACCGCCCAGTGAATTGAAGAAAATACACGATTGGTTTCCACAGAGCAGAAAATGGAAGGGAAAGTTGGAGAAGCTTGTTTGCGCAGAAGGCACCAAGGTTGGAAGCCTGATTTATATCAATAAAAAGGAATTTCGCATCGCGACAGGAAGTTATGGTTCCGAAGTCTTCTTAGGTTTGAGGAAAGATGGCACCGAAGTCGCGATTAAGAGAATTTCGAAAATCGACTATCAGATGCTGAAGACTGACGAAGCATTTCTACGACTTCCGGAGGTTGACCATCCATCTATCGTACGATACACGGACTTAGAAGAGGATGAGAACTTTGGATACCTCAGTCTTCAACTTTGCGAAAACACCATTGAAGAATGGATCAGAAATGAGTTTGTCAAAGATAGTGACAAACAGACAAAGAAATTTGTCAAACAGTTTCTCCGGAGTTTGAAAGAGCTTCATTATCAAAATCCCTCAAATCTTCACCGGGATCTCAAACCCCAGAATATCTTGCTTGGTACGAAAATTCAAAAAAACGCTATTAATGATCTGAAAAGTACAGAAATCACGATCATTTGAATCCTATTGGTGCAATAATTTGGTTAAAAGAAACAATCTACATTATTTGTCCTGCAGATGTCAATGGGAAAGTGAAATTAGCGGACTTTGGGATCAGCAGACGGTTAGTCGAAGGCCAAACAACTCATCACACCGGTTTGGTAGGAGCAGATTGCTGGTTGGCCAAGGAAACTATATCAAGGAAAGCCGACACACCACACAAACGCAGCACCGACATACAGGCAAGTCCTTCCGCCACAGAAATTCTCTTGATGATTAATTGAAACGCCATTAATTAACCCGACTTTCGCCCTAACTTCTAAGGTGGCAGGAATGCTGGTTTACTACATCCTGTCTGGAGGACACCATCCGTTTGGCGACAAACCCCACAGATGCAGCGCCAACATTTACGATGGGAAGTACACCTTGGAGCACATTAAAGACGTGGTGGCCAAGGATCTCATCGAGAGAATGATCGATGCAGAACCAAATAAGCGACCAAGAGTGGAAGAATGTTTGAGTCACCCTTTCTTTTGGGCTGCGGAGAGGTACGATCACTCGTATCATGGCTGGTTGAGTCAGATGAATTCAAATGATATGCTTGCATTGGCAAAACTTCACAACGCATCGGTGTCTCCATGAGATTCTCTCGAAGGTGATGGAGCGCGTTTTAAGCAAAATTCTGATATTAGCAGGCCCCTATGCTAACAATGACAATGCTAAAAAGCCGATGCGTAGTGGGTATGCACATTTATTACTTTACATCTTACACCTTAACATGACAGCATATATAACTACGCTGTCATTCACGATACCAAGGGTATATCCTGGAAACCCCCCAGTCTGCTGCGTTGTACAATCAATCCCCCTGATTGACGCAATCATTTCAAACAGTCCATATTGACTCAACCTAACTATTTTATGAAGTCAAGAATATCCTCCGATATCAGATCCCACAGTGACCCAACAACACTTTATAAAGCATCCACAGTTTTTTAAGATACTTAAGAATTAGACTCACCAAAGCCGCTCCTCAACTGTCCAGAGTCTATCCTCTGATTGGACTGAATTGGACCGACAGTTAGGAAGTTATATTCTCTGTCGTGATTTTCCTAAAGAAAGCTAACCCTGGTTAATAATATATGAACTATCAGAGTTAAATATAATATTTGCTCGTGGGTCTCCTAGAATTGATTCATATGCACAAAATTTGTAAAGAAATCGGACCAAGGGTTGAGAAATTATGGCCCAAAAACTTTACAGATGAAGATGAGATAAAGCTTTAGAGAAAAAGATCCCCCTAGTGGAGGACGTTTGCCACTGACTTTTCCCGATCTATGAATCAATGCTGTTCTTCCTCGCACTTCCTCGCACTTCTTCCTCACAAGTTCAACGGGGTATAAAGTTTTAGGAATAATCACGTTAATACGAAGTCTCAAAAAGTCGTTTGAAAAGCCCCTGAACATACATTTTATTTTTCTTCAGGAAAATTGAATACATGCGAAGGATTGGAAGCAGAAAAGAGGTGAAAAACTGGAAAAAAAATGACGAGGAATTCATTTCATCGTTGGAGAAACACGCCGGAGACGGGTCGTTCAATCAGTGGAAAGAGAAAAATGAGGTGACAACTGAAGTTCAACTGTAACTTCTGCTTTTCCTTCCTTGATAACTGATTCTGCAGATTAAATATAACTACTATTTGACATTTCAGTTGGTGGAGTTGGTCCAGAAGATAGATTCCAATAACAAATCCTACCGTGACGACATGCTGGGCTTACTCCGCTTCATACGGAACCTCCATGACCATTAGTAAGTTATATTTACTTGATGCCTTGCCTCTTAAATATCTCGTTTCTTACTGTTAAGTCACGGACTTTTTGCATTCATTCATTTTAACGCAGTAACTTAAAACCAATTTCTTGACCATGGATCATTTTTCTGCTCCTTTGAAGTTTTTGTCTTTGAATTATTTATTTTTTTCTGTTCCCAGTGCTGACGACACGGCGAAAGTTGACCTGTTGGAGATGTTTCCCGATCTCTTTGAATGCGTGTATACGTTCGCCAACGCCAGGAGGTGGAATTTCGAGTCACCCCTGAAAGAAATGTTCGGAACGATGTTTTCCAGGGTTCCGGAGGATTTCCCAAATCAAGAATCCGTAATCATTTCAGTTTCGTCACCTGAAAATTCTCAACAGGTCGCTGAACCGAACAAGGTCCTTACTAACGTGACCTAAGATTTGATTCTTAGGTCCTTCATATTTTCATATTTCCATTCTCACACACACACACACGTACATTTATATATTTACAACAAACCCACATTCATATATATACACACCGCATACAAATTTGTATATCCTCTTTTTGGACCGAAAAGGCGTATCATACCTTTTTTTCCAATTCTGTTTACGTGTTCCCCTGAATTAACAAAAACAAAAGTCCAAAATTATCTCTAGCACTGTTTAGTGCCTTTGAAAGTTTTAGCAAAAATGGTTGTTTGTCCCTTACAGGACACCATAGTTCTGTTCTATGTGAGGATAATCTTGATTATATGTTTAATATCTCTCCCTCATGAGGTGAGTATTAGTAATGATGGCAAATCATTCAGAAAATGTGTTCTAAAAATTTCTTCTCCAATTAAAATTGTTCTAATGTGGGTTAAATGAGATGTTTTGGTTTGTTTTGGGGTTTTGGTTTGAGACGCAGATGCTTATGTTTGAAAACATTGGTTATTTTCTAAGTATTTTATTTGACATTTGTATTGATTTCTTGCTATTGAAATATAGCCATCTTGTTGTAATATTTACTGTCGCTCCCTCATGAGGTCGAGCTCGCTGACCGGAGCTGTTGTTGGAACAAATAAAGTGCCCAGATCTCGTCCAAAAAAAACAAAGACTTCTGCGTTTAGTGTTTCCTTCTCTCTGCACAACAGCCACTAACAACAGACAAGTACATCTACACACGTACATCTACACACGTACATCTAATCACGTACATCTACACACGTACATCTACACACGTACATCTACACACGTACATCTACACACGTACATCTACACACGTACATCTACACACGTACATGCCGTGGTTGACTTAAATAGTAGCATCCAGAAGGGCGAGGGTGGAAATTCATTGCCAGAGGCATCAGGACACCCAGCCAGTAAACTGGGGCTGTGGATGCCAGCACACGTACATTTTCCACAAGTTGTATGCTGTTGACTTTCGTGGATGATCTTAAAAGAGATGCTGGTGCAGAAAGCACTAGCGAGCTACCCATGTTTGTGGACGTTCGGGATGACTGGAAACGTCGCCTTAGGGCTCGCCTAAGGATGAACAAATGATGAAAAATAAGAAAACAACACCATGTGATCTCAGTTTTGTGTTTTTCTCAATATACCGAACAATCAGCTTCTTAGTTCTCTTCCAGTTCAAAGTTGTCATTGCTCTTGATTTTTGCACACATTATATTGCACGGCTTTCCTTTTTATCTTATGATATTTCACTTTGATATTTTTCCTTGTTGACTATTATGTATATATGTATGATTTATATGTTTTTTAATTATTTGTTTTCCAATTTACAAACAGCTGAATATGAACGATTGGATTATAAATATGTACTGCCTTTAAGTCGACCCACGTTAAATATTCTAATAAAATGAAAAATTCAGAATTCCTTGTTTTTTTTATCGCAGATTCTTATTGGCTAGTTTGGAAATGGCTGAAGGCTATATGCTCTTATTTTGAATAACGTAATTTCTGTTGTATCGATAAATCCTCTGCGAAGGGGCATACAATATTTCCTGTATTTTAAAGATATAGACCTTCATTGTGTTTCATAATGAAAACAATTTAATAAAAATGGAATGAGATTTATTGGGCAAAAGGTTTTTTCGTCGTTCTAATTATTTTTTAAGGCAATACCGGAAGTTATTTTTTGTGTGCCGGAAGTCACACTTTATTTAACAATGGATTTGACATTACAGTCGTAATACAAAATAAAGTCATCTTGACAGATGAAAATTAATATCTCCATTCAAGCGTCCCCAGAAAACCAATTGAATGAACACAAAACAAATATAATTAAAAGATGTGGTAAGATACAAAGCTAAGAATGAAAGACAAAAAAAAGGTCCGAGATAAAAACAGTTAAGTACAAGCAACTTTTTCAGAAACACGTCTATATCTATGTTACTATAAAATAATTAAGACGGAGACTTGATTATTCAGCACGAGGAGAACCAATCGCATTTAATTTTGCTCGTCAGAATTCATCCCAGAAACCCTGACCAACTTCCTTTCGTCTCCTTCAAAATAAAGGCACTTCTCTTCTCTTCTCTTAGGCCACGAATTCTCGTCTTGTATTGATATATTTAAGTGATTTAAAAAAATATATGACGCTTTTCATTCAGATTAAAAACAATGGTCTAGTATTCCTGAATCTGCATGTGTGATCAAACTGTTTGACTAAAATAATTGTCCTGCAACCAAATTAAATTCCAAAAAAGTCTAAATATTTTTTCACCGGAAGTTATTTCGTTGTGTTTGTCGGTAAGTGACGTCACTTGCGAAGCCAAAAAAAAAGTGACGTTGAAGGATAAACAAAACGCGTGAGAGGCTGCTTGGACTGAGTCGGCGAGGCGCCCCCTGTCCCGACCTTCCGTGAAACGAATGCTTGTGATGCAGTCCGGTTCCAAGAGGAGTGAGAGTGACTGGCAGGGTCTGGTCAGCGAGGTAAGAGCGGAGCTGAGACCGCGAAAGGCTGCTGAAGAGGCGGACTGGTTATGCGGAGGCTCCCTTGTCCATATGGAACCAGCCTCTATGGTGGATTCACAGGCAGAGGAGCTACTTTAGCTCCGTGGGCTGAACATCGATCGATCGATCGATTGATTGATTGATACAGTAGGCTGTCATTCTATTCTGTTAATGCAGTAACGCCCCTGTCCGCCCCTCAGTGTGTTGATGGATGAGCACCATCGAACACTACACGCCACCTGTGGGGCGGCGGTCACCTGTTAGCATCGCTAGAATGAATCCACCGAACCTCCTGAGACGCACACTGAGGAGATGAAACCTAATCAATCGGCACCATTTCATTAAATGTAATCAAAGCAAGTTCAGATAGATACCGTAAATACTGGACAGCAATAGAGATAAGCTTATTCCCATAATAATAAATATAATTCAAGTAATTGGTCTAGATCAAATTGTCGTCAAAATTAAATTTTTATATTCTAGGAGTATTCAGTGACTGGTTATGCAGACCAGTAGTCTATAAGGAATTTAAGGAATTTTTAAATAAGTAATTTAATCTTGTATCTAAAATCCCTTCATGAAATTTAGCCTCTGCCTCCAATATAGCAAAGATGCATGAATAAATGACTACAACTTCTTCTTCTTATGGCTGATCATCTGTTTCCATCTTGTCCTGTGCTCTAGAATCTGTCAATCCGACCAACTTCATGTCCTCTTTCACCTTTGGTCCTCCTTTTCTTCTCCTGCCTGCAGCTCCATCTCCAGCATCCTTCTACCAGTAGATCCACTATCCCTCCTCTTCTTCACGGGTCAGAACCATCTCAGTCTGTCCTCTCTGACTTTGTCTCCAGGACGTCTAACCTGGACTGTCCCTCTGATGTCTCATTTCTAATCCTGTCCATCATCCTCACTCCCAGAGAACATCTGAACATCTTCATCTCTGCCTCCTGTCTTCTGGTCAGAACCACCGTCTCTAAACCATCCAGCAGACATGACTGGATGATAAATCCAAAATAATTGATATTTATATTGTTTACCAGTCAGCTGAGGTTTTCCATCAGGTGAGAAAATACAATCCGTACCTACCAGTAGGCCTGTCACAGTTTTGCCATGGCAGTCATTGTCAATTATCCACATTTAATTTGACATTCTCTCCATTCATTCACCAATAACACCAATACGACGCTAATTCTATTGAATTATGCATTATTACATATTTAACTGATTAATATCAAGAGTGATTGTCCTTTTCAGGCAGGATATTACATCGGATGTAACTCATTGCTATGTAAAATATTATTTTCCAGTGTAATTGTCATATAAAACATTACATTTATTACCATGTGTAATAATATTCCCATTACTGAACAGTGTTATTACTGCAATTTCCCCGTTGAGGGACTAATAAAGTTTTATGTTATCTTATTATTATGCGTAATTATCCTCTTACTTGTAGGCCCTGGTTTATATTGACATTTATTCATACGTTTATTATCATGTGCAATATTACTTTACATCACAACGTTATTGTCACCTTCACTAGTATACGCTCATAACCCTGCTGTTATTTGTAGGCACTGGTTAACATCTACTTCTTCTACGCCTCCATATTTTCACGTTTCCACTTATACTTCTATTCTATTGAGCTTCTTTTGCTCACTTGCTGTATTTTTTTGTGCTACCGTTATTCTCTTGCAGAGTAATTTCCCTCGCCGTTAGTAAAATTCTTATCTTTTCTTTTCTGTGTACGAATCCGATAAGATGATCCTTAATGTCGTTGGGCAGCCAGGATCATTCCAGTGTTACAGCAGCGAAGATGCGCGACGTTACACTGAGTCCAAAAATATGACAGTAGGAAAATAAGAGCATAACAATAAATCGACAGTACAGAATTATGGCTCGCCGTTTGCGTCGGACAAATACTGTCGCGATTGTGACGGCCCCACCTATAATCTTTATTACAGAGTACAGTGCTCAGATCCTCCACAGCTGCTGCTGTTTCATTTGGTTATGAGCTGGTCTGACGGCTGTCAGGGTTTACTCCGTTCCCTCGCCTCCGTCTTATGTACACGCGTACGGATCCAGCTCTTGGTTTTCCAACTTCAGGGGGCTGGTCAGTAAAAGAGGTTAAAGAAGCTAGTGCAAAGAGATTGTATAGTCTGTACGCAATGGTCTTTATTAAAATTGTTTACAGACATCTAACCGTTTATTTTTATTTTTTTAAATTGCTTTCTTAACATAAAATCATTTCTTTACTCGAAAACGTGAGCCACTATTATTCCCAGCCGTACGAAATCCTTCGATTAAACGTTAACTGATGTATATTTCCAGTCCTATTTTATATTTTTTAGCTTCACCTGTTTGAGCAGGAACTCTGAAGTGGTGAACAGGTACTTCCTGTTTGACTGGGGTATAAATATGAGGCGACACAGGCCTGATTCTCTCTGAGGTTTTTGCACGTTGGGGAAAGATCTGATGGCGGTTAGGAAAACTTCCTGACCCCAGGATTAAACTAGCCTCTGCAGTTCTCTAGCTGTAATCCTTGGAAAGTCTTTTGCCAGTCCAAACATCTTCCTCACAGTGTTTGGGGTCAGTTTGCAGAAACATCATCTTCCAATGCAGATTTTTTCATTTGTTTTAACCATCTCCAGTCTCTTTAAAAATGTGTTTTTTAGGACATGATCTCCTAACTGTGTGTCTGATTTAGTCCAAAGCGTATGAATCGACTCAAGGATATTTATCTTGTTTATATCCTATTTACTTACTTTAAACTTCTTTATTATTGATCTAACTGTTCAAACTGACATTTTGAACTGCTGACAGATGTTCTTGTCTCCATTGTTAGATTTGTGCAGCTCTCCAACTTTTCTTTGCTCCTCTTTGCTGTGTTCTCTGGTCTTCATCATGGTGAAGAACCTCAGAGAGAATCAGGTCTGTGTCACCTCATATTTATACCCCAGTCAGACAGGAAGTACCTGTTCACCACTTCAGAGTTCCTGCTCTTTTTGTAACTTGAATAGAATGTTAGATTTTTTGTGAATAATTTGAATTAAAGATCAAGGGTTTAGACAATAAAGAATTGTTTTTGCATCTCATCTTTTTAAGAGGGTGCCAATAATCTGACGACCAGCGGACACCCGTGGGTGTTCACACAAAGGCGACCTGCGGCGATCCACAGTGATGCCGCTTCTAATGAACATTTTTCCTCTTTTCTGTCTCGGCGATTGTAGTTCCTGGTGTGTAAGCGCAAGTTGGAGAGTAAGAAAGATGCTCTGCTCATTCTGTCCAAAGAGCTGGATACCTGTCAGCAGGAAAGAGACCAGTACAAGCTGATGGCCAATCAGCTGAGGGAGCGCCATCAGGGACTGAAGAAAAAGTACAGGGAACTCATCGTGAGTGGTTCAAACCTGCCAAGAGTTTTCTTTCATCTGTTCTGTTTTTGCTGCGACTCGCGGATTCATAGATGTATATATTATACATATATTATAATCTTAAAAAATATAATTTTATAAGACTTTGATCTTTGATTATTCAACTCTTCTCATTTTAGGACGGCGATCCTTCCTTACCACCAGAAAAACGCAATCAAGTAAGTAATCGTTGCGGTAAAACAGCTTTTGAAATGAACTCATCCCAAAATGTATTATGGTTGGGGATGGACAATGTACCACAATAAACATAAAAGTTAGCCTGATGCTAACTCTTTTCCCTGATAAGTCGGGGTTGTTATGGAATTTTCATCACCGCAGATCTTTCGTGGTCACGCAATAACCCTAAAACTATTTCATGGATTATTTTCAAATTTGATACCCCCACAGGAAAGAACTGGATTGAATTGGGGAAGTTTGGTTACATGTTTTGTCCACTAGGGGGAGTTTAATCTTCAAAAGATTTCGGACCTCGATTCCTAACTGTTTGTCTGATTTTGTCCAAAATTGGTGCATATGAACCGACTCAAGTAGATCTGTCTTGTTTGAATTATATTTTACTCTAATAGTCACATTTTACTCTTTAGGGGGAGTTTTTTGAATGAAAAACACAGTTTTTTCGGACATAATTTGAGTGGTTGAATCGGGGATTGCTTGTACAATGCAGGGGGGTTGAGGGCTTCTCAGGGACACACTCTTGCTGAGCGGGGACCTTCTTCGTTCTTTCATTCAGGCGGTATTTGCTGTTTTAACCTCCTGGAATCCTCTTTATAGCTTAGAAATCACTTTAAACCCTGAATCTGTCCAAAATACACGAATAATCAGGATCTATGAATTGATAATCGGAAACAGCTGCAGATGTAAAATCGATGAGAAATCCGCCATATCCAAGAAATAATCAAATAGATTTCCTTCAGCATCATCCGTTTATTTCTGAACTCGCAGTTTCTTTCAACGTGAAATAATATTATTGAAAATCTGTTTAATAGATTCTTCCTCTCTTCTTCCTCATCAGGTGAACCTGGCTCAGCTGTTGAGAGACTCAAGAGAACGGGCCAGGCAGCTGGCAGAGGAGGTGAAGGAGCTGAAGCAGAGGCTTTCTGAGGCGCAGGGCGATAACAAGGTGAGGCTACCAGCAGCAGCCTGACCCCAGCCTGACCCCAGCCTGACCCCGGCCTGATCCCTCACCCCTCAATCCATGGCAACCGTAGATGGGTTGAGAAAGGTCTTTAACGCGTTTTTCTCCCCAGCTCCTGAGGATGACCATTACCAGACAGAGGTTAGGTGATGAGGAGGTAGGGGCCCGCCATTTCCCCGCCCACGAAAGGAAGGATCTCGTCCACCAGTTGGAGCGAGCGGGGCTACAGGTTGGTCCGACTCCTGTTGAAATTGAAAATCTTTCTAAAATGCTTCAAGTTAGATTCTCACAAATGAACAACCAGAACAAGTTTGTCCTTATTTCAACTATTGCAGATCCAGCAATTAGCCGGATTCGACCTTACCTTGCAAGGATGCCAAGTTGCCAGATTTAGTTCCTGGGTGAAAATTCAGACTCTGGGCCTTTCTTGTAATGTCAATTGCAAAGTCATGCTGTCAGATTACTGACTGGAATATTAAGGAGAGGGGAGGTTTATGCGAACTGACTGAAGAACAGAAGGGAGGGAGAGATAGGGATTGGTGATTGAAAGGCAATTTGAGAATAACAAGAGCAGAATTCTTCTCTGGTGAATTCAAACGCCATTTCCTCATCGTCTGTTCAAACATGAAGGAACATCATCATCATCCCCATGCAGGGTGCTTATTTCCATGTGAATCATCTTCCTCTTGGGGCTGTTCCCTTTAGGGGTCACCACACTGCATCATCTTTTTCCATCTTCCTCTGTCAAACCAACCGACTGCATGTTTCACCATATCCAAAACCTCCTCTTCGGTCTTCCTCTTCTTCTCCTGCCTGCAGCTCCATCTCCAGCGTCCTTCTACCAGTAGATCCAGTATCTGTCCTCTTCACGGGTCAGAACCATCTCAATCTGTCCTCTCTGACTTTGTCTCCAGGACGTCTAACCTGGACTGTCCCTCTGATGTCCTCCTTTCTAATCCTGTCCATCATCCTCACTCCCAGAGAACATCTGAACATCTTCAGCTCCGCCTCCCGTCTTCTGGTCAGAGCCGACGTCTCGCTAAAGATCACGATGTCATCCACAAACATCATAGTTCGTGGAGTTCTGTTCGCCTCCGGCACTGTAGCAATCACTAAGGGGCTCAGAGCCGATCCTTGGTGCAGTCCCTCCTGCCCTTAATTATTTCGCTATACAAATCCATTAGATCTCCTGTCACTATGTCTTTAACTCATCACTTAGTTCCAATGTTTTCCTCTTTTTTTAAACGCTGAACTCGTATTTGCGCTGGTGGAGCCTCTCGCCGAGATGAAGATGAAGACGAGCTCCTACGATTCTGATCGCGACATTCTCTGACCTTTTTTTTTTTTACGTAATTCTTTAACCCTTTTTGTAGATGGAGGAGATGGAACACAACATGAAGGCTCTGACCGATGAGCTGCAGGATGTGAAGGCGGAGAGCAACGTGTTCAGGGAGAAGGTCTTCCGTCTAAACGTGGAGCTCAACCACGTCCTGGGCAACCACGAGGCACGCATCATTGACGTGGACGCCCTCTGCATGGAGAACAGGTAGGTGGGGGGCGGGAGAAGCAGAACGCTAACGGTCCTACTGGTTCCAACCCAGTCCAAATCTCCGGTCCGGCGTCTAGAGAGGATCTTCAGCTGCTGGTTCCTTTTATACTCAGTTCTTTCCCTCTGGGTTCAAACACATCTCTGTAGAGAAGATCTATCAGAGCATCTGGTGACTGAAGGAAAGTCTCATCATTAGAATATTTTATTTTATTTTTATTGTGTTTAACTTTTTTTATGGTGATTGCTTTGAATTTCTGAAACTATATTAATGTTTCTGTGTTTTAAATTTGTACCTCCAGGTTTCCAAAATGTTTCATATTAGCATTTTTATGTTTTATTTACCCAGAATTCTCACCAATGTTAAGCTGACATATGTTGAGACTCTTTATTGTTTTGTCGTCTCATTTTGGAAAAACTTAAAAAAAAAAGAAAAAGAAATTCAATTTTATATAATCTATCGTTTTTGGTCCAACTTAGTCCAGAATTGATTAAATATGAATCAACATGAGAAGATGTATCTTGTGTAGTTCATATTTAAGTCATTGGGTATGACAAACAAAATTTCCCGCTTAACTTTTTACAACTCTAACTTTCATGATTTTGTTAATTTAACTTGAGGAGTTCAATCCCGGGGGTTTTGCTTGTACAACGCAGGGGATTGGAGGTGTTTCCTGGAAATAATCTTACTGTCGGGGAGGACAGCGTAGGCCTCGCTGCACAACTCAGAATAGTCAATTTACATCTCCTCAGAAATGACTGGAGATGGAATTTCAATGAAATGTCAAACCTGCTACACCAGAACCATTAGGATGTCATAAATACTTTCATATATTGTATATATATATATATATTCATATGTATATGTACACATGTGTGTAAATGTATGTGTGTATATGTATTTATTTTGTCTTCACCCTGACTGTGATGATTGTTCCTGCAGGTATCTGCATGACCGTTTCGGCCAACTACAGGAGGAGGTGACCCTGCTGAAATCCAACATCATGAAGTACAAGGTGACGATGAGATGGTTCCGCTGCGTCTGATGCCGACGAAAAGAACACGAACACGCACCCTCACAAACGTTTCCATCCAACGTCGCCGAATTTTTTTTTCTCTCTCTCTCCTGCGTTTCCCCCGACAGACGGCTCTGGAGAGGAGGAAAAATTCCAACACATATGGGAAATCCAACAGCAGCCCTCTCACAGGAGTCCTCTCCGCCAAAAAAGGTGAAAACACAAACTGTTCCGGACCCTCTTCGTGATCCGATGCGAGCAGATGACACAGCCCCGGATCCAGACTTGTCTTTTTGACGAGACAAACTCCGTAAAAACTTATTCTCCCTCCAGTGTTATCCTCCTCTCATTATTTAATAGCTCCCTTTTTTTGCTGATCATTCAGGCCCACACCCGGAACCCAGCTGGGTTACTAATTGTATTCTGAGCGGCGGAGAGCAGGGAAATGAGGTCCGCCATGATGATTGACAGTTGCTGGCAGAAGCGGCACAGTTGGCTCCAGAGTTAAAGTTAGGAGAGCGTCAACAGCTCGACATCCCTCTTCCATCCCTCCATCTCTTGTCACATGTTTCACCTGTCTCTCTCAGTATAACACTATATTCTCTCTCATATCTATTTTTTAAGCTTTCTGAAAGTTGGATTGGGATATCACTGACAGGTTTTAAGTTTTTATCCATCATAACTCCGGTAGCTTCCTCCCTTCTCTATTTATTCACTTTTCATATCCCCGTCCCCCCCCCACCAGGAGTTAGACTGCCTCCAAGTATTATTGGCACCCTTTTAAAGAAAACCGCTCGAAAAAACTCTTTAATGTCTACGACCATGATCTTTTATTCAAATATTCCCCAAAAATCTCTTTTTGGTAAGTAAAAAAGTAACAATAAATAAAATAAAACATTACATTTAAAACATAAAGCCCAAGTTTTTCTCTAAAACTTGTGTGACACACACTCTGAACTCTGAAGTGGTGATCAGTGACTTCCTGTCTGACTGGGGTATAAATATGAGGTGACACAGGCCTGATTCTCTCTGAGGTTCTTCACCATGAGGAGGATGAGGATCCAGCAGGTACTGGATGAAGACATAAAAGCCTGTTAGGAACCTTAACGTGGGCCGTGGTTGGACCTTTTTTTTTTTTGTGTCAGATTGTTGTGAATCATTTATTTCAAATATCTTTCTATGAATCTCGTTCTTTTTAAACGGTGCCAATAATTCTGGAGGACTCTCTCTCTATCTGCTGTTTTTCTTCTCCTCACTCCTTCTCTCCTTCTCCCTTTAGTCAAGGGGATGATCCTTGAAGAACAGGGCTGCAGCCTCCCAGCCACCCCTCAGTCCATCTCCGACCTCAAGTCCCTGGCCACAGCCCTGCTGGAGACCATCCATGAGAAGAACCTGGTCATCCAGCACCAGAGGCAAACAAACAGGTAATCCTCCGCTGTTTCGCCCGACTCGTCATGCTTAGTCGCCTGTCCTGAAAATCCTCCTCCACCTCCAAGGCAAACACCGGTCTTACACAAGAACACACACACACACACACACACACACACGACCCTATCATCACCTCCTAGTAACCCGAGCCGTTGCACTTGCCCCGCAGAATCCTTGGAAACAGAGTGGCAGATTTGGAGAGGAAGCTGAAGACGCTGGAGGTGTCGGGTCTGTGGAGTCTTCCAGGTGGGTCTCGAGACTTAAGTTTTAAATCTGTCGGCTAAAACGCCGAATTATTGAGTTCCAGGAACACATTTAACATAACATAACGTATAATATAACAGTAAACACAATCCACTTTGTCAAGGTTGGACGTTACTTTGGTTTGTGTGACTAAATTGGTGTGAGATCTATATCTGTCATTTATAATTAACCCTCTCAGGTCTTTACAAAAAAACAACAACAACAACCCTGAATTAACCATAACATGACCAATTTTTAGGTCAAGTGTGTTTTTAAACATGAATAAGAATCAAGTCGTATAAAATTATTTCATGATGACATTTTGTATTTCATGGAAAAATAGTCCGTTTTATTTAGATTAGTGCAACGTTTTGGTCAAGCATGGTTTAAGTAAACAATTTTTTATTGTAGTTTCATAATTGTGATTAATAAGTCCTCACATGCTTTGATATGCCGGCCCTTTGATCTATGTTGTCCCTCAGGGCTCCATCTTCGGCCCCTTACTCTTTAGCATATAACTGTTGCTACTGGGTAATTTTATAAACAGGTTCCGTCACATTTTCACCCCATCAGAAACAGAGACTCTCAATGAGCCCAAACAAACAGCTGAGCTCGAAACATTGAAGGGTTTTAAATGTCTATAAATCTGTTACATACGATCAGGACCTCAACTGTTTGTCGGCGTGAATTTTAGGCGTAAAACTCAAACCCAGTCGCCCTCCGCTCCTGTAAATACTCTCTGTCAGCATTTCTGCAAACGCTCTGACCAGGTGTAAAATGTAGCCGCACCGCCACGCCGTTAGCAAACACAGTCATGTGACTGTGTGTGTGTGTGTGTGTGTGTGTGTGTGTGTGTGCCTTTGCATGAAGCTTGTGACACAACACACCCTTTCTCTCCCCGTGTACTTCACCGTTTATCTAATGAACCTTGAGTCCAAATGAATGCATGCGATTTCATGAATAAGTTTAACTCTTCGTCACACTGTGGTTCTTTTTTCCTGTCTCTCTCTCTCTCTCTCTCTCTCTCTCTCTCTCTCTCTCTCTCTCTCTCTCTCTCTCTCTCTCTTCGGCTGCATCTCAGGCTTGACCTACGGCGTATCAGTGGGATTTGGGAGTATGTATTCCTTCTGCCCCACTTAGCCCATCCATGCCCCCCATTAAGTCATTCCAGTACTAATATGGGCCGATGCCCGGGAACCGTGTCACCTCATGCCCACCATCACAGATTGTGGACTCCATTGACCACCCGCCCGTGTGTCTGATCATGTCGCCGCTGACTCTGGCAGGCTGCCTGAATGTCGGATACTGGTCATACTGGTACCGGGGGGGGGGGCTGTTACCAGGATTGACATTAAAACCAATATCAAATGTTGTAGAATTTGACCGAATGGGAAAAGACGTCCTCAATCCACGATGGACTCCTGATGTGTACGGCCCCTTCCTCGTGAGTCTAGTTTTGTCCACCCGCCCCTGAGGAACTTAAACTAGTCCATCATGGTGTCCCGGAGGAAACCGGGACATTATGGAATCGTACTAGCCGTCAACGTCCGTGTCAGCAGGTACGATATGTGCAAAAATCGTTCTCAATGTTTTTGAACCGACGGCTAAATGCAGGAGAAATGTCCATATTTCCATCTATTTTTACGCAACTTTTCCCCCGGATGCAACGTTTCATTGGCATCTCCTCTTCTGCCGTGGGTGGAGCAATAAATGATCCTGTAGTGTATCTCCGGCTGTTAATCCCAGGAGAAACTTCCACACATGCATCTGTCGACTTGAGACGCCTTTGGATCAGTCAGTCGCAAACACCAGACGGCTGTGGGCGCCTTCTGGCTCTAGGCCAGACCATAAAGGAGAGCCCGGCGTCTTTTTGTCAAACTTGAAAGAAAAATGTCGCCAAAGGAAGTCAGAAACCAGTAATGCATCAACTTTAATCAAATGGACCACCTCGCCCCGAGGTTCACTGATCTGGCTCTGAGGACTGAAGACGAAGGTCCATCCAGGATTCTCGTGAAGCTCTTCAGGACGGAGTCCCAATATAAACTTGACGGTGGCAGTAAATGGATTTTTATTTTTTTTCTTCATAAGATGCAGTGCGATTATTAAACTCATTTAGCCGCCGTACTAAAATACTGGCGTTAAAACACAGAAGACGTTTAAAGCCTTTGATGAAATACAGCTGCTGAATGGGCTTCCCGGTACTTTTCTTTTATTGTTTCCACTTTCCACTAATATCTGTCTTTTTCTGTCGTTGTAAAGGGTAATACGGACATTTGTTCCCGCTTAAGAGGATTCTGCAGGTGGTTTATTCTCTGCATCTGCAGATCTGCGTTTGTATTATTCACCCTGTTTCCAGAACAACGATATGATCCGTGTGGATTCTTCCCTCAGTCTCTCATTCAGACTGCGACCAAAGATCAATCAATCAAACTTTATTGACACCGCACTTTACATACAAAAGAAAGTGTCACAAAGTGCTTTATAACAATTTCCAAAATTATTTAATAATAAACTGACTGAAATGTCATTTTAAAAAATAGACTGATACAAATGATAAAAAAAATAAAAAAATAAATAATGATGATAAAAAAACTGACTACAATATAGAAACAAAATACATAACATTTTTATAATTATAATGAAAACTACATAAACTAAAGAAAGAATAAAACATGAAATAATAATAAAAACTCATTAGAAGATGGAAAGAGAAAATAAAATTATTAGAAAAAATTATTAAAATATAGGAACAATATGCATAAAATAATAAAAATAATAACAATAAAAAACTACCTAAAATAAAGAAAAACAAAACATAAAATAATTTTTAAAAAAACTGACTAATATATAAAAAGGAAAATACATAAAACAATAATAATAATAAAAACTAGCAAAAATAAATGTTTGGTAGTTTTATGTATTGAAAGATAAAATAATAATTAAAAAAAACTGACAAAATGGAAAGAGAAAACAACATAATGAAAATTTACTGAAATATAAAAATAAAACATTAAATAATAATTAAAATTGACTACAATATAGAAACAAAAAAAACATAAAATAGTAATAAAAGAAACTGATGAAATATAGAAATAAAAAAAACAAGATAATGATCGTAAAAACGTACTAGACTATAGAGACAAAATACCTCAAATAATAATAAAATAATAAAAACTACCTAAAATATAGAAACATAAAACAAAATGATAGCTATTTATCATATATATGCTTTTAACTGAATAATGGATAAATAGGAAATAGTCAAAAGCTTGACTAAAAAGATGTTTAAAAACATCAGCGCTCTCTGCCGCCTTCAGGGCTTCAGGTCTTCTCCTCCACAGACGTGGACACACCAGGAGAAGGAAGTTTCACCGTGACTTTTCGTTCTTACTGTGGGAATAATTAAAAGGCCACTACCAACAGAAGACCTGAGGGTTCTAGAGGAGTCATAGGATGAAAGCAAATCTGATGAATAAGAAGGACTAGAGGAACTTAAATATGATTCTGAGGCTGGGACTTTACAGTCGGTGTAATGTGTTCTGGTCTCAGTCGACACGCCTGCAGCGGAATTTTACAATAGTTGGACTTGACATATATTTGACCAGAAGCTCCGGTTGCAAAGAACTTCCAAAGGCGTCCAGGAGACGAGACAAGCTGCAAAATAGTTCCCCACTTTTCCCACTGGAGGGAGATGTTGCGCCGCCGATCCAGCCGACGGAGAGGTGGAGGGGCTGCGGCTGAGTGGAGGTGCCCTGTCACGAGACCGTCATTCTCACCGCTATAAAACTGACAAGCATCCATTACTGAAAATGATTGCCCACATTACAAACACATTTAGGGGAATGTGCCGTTATTAGGGAATTTGTAGGCGAGGGCCCAGAGTGCCTGACGACCACGCTGTCCACCACGGTTAGGCAGACAGAAATATAGAGTGAGATGTGAGCGTCTGTGGCCTTGATGGGATGTGAAGTTGGGCTGATGGATATTAACGGCAAACAGGATAGGATGGAGGGCCTTGGCTGCCTACCTGCAGCCTGAAGAACGCCAACGATGACTGTCGAGAGAGACAAAAAACAATAACGATGACGCCAATGCAGTCAGTCGGATAAAGTTGTGATTGATGGATAGGATGGACGTGCTGTCCATCCTATCCACCAAAATCAAAAGCTGGAATGAACCACGGCAGGTGAGAAGCCGTCGGTGTACATCAAGTATTGAAGAGGCGGTGCTGCATGCAGACTGGCGTCGTATGGCGCTGTTTTGCTCCCCAGCATCAGCTCTTACAGCATCTGTGATCCGGCATCATCTGACAGAGGAGACGCTGTCTTTGCAAGAAAGTTGAGTGTGAGAATCACGGGCGCTGCGAGAGGGGACGATCTCTGGACGGCCGGACCGGCAGCTGCCAGTCAGGTATAAAGAAAGTTGAAGAGGCCTCCTCCTGAGACCCATCGCTGCGCTCGCTCTGTTGCTTTGCTCTCCCCGGCAACAACCACCAGCTCCTTTTTTATTTGTTTCTGTGAGCAGTCAGCAGAACTCCTCCAAGGTCTCCCTCCCTCTTTCCCAAACCTTGAACTGGCTGGATTTGTCTGAAAGTGAAGGAAGGCGCTCTGAGCTAAATGAAGATAGATTCCTCTGGAGACCTGCCGACGCTTTTGTCTTCTGACAGCTAGACTATGATAGCGCAACTTTGAGGAAGCCGGTATTTTATATATGAAAGATCAGCGTTCTTTTACGTTGTGACTGAGCCGAGGGATCAGGACGGAGACGTTGTGATAAAACACGATTCTTCTGTTCTAGTCGTTATAATGTGTTTGATATCTCTGGTTGTTTTAAGCTCCATGCTAGTATTTGATTCAGACGTTTATTCTTGTTAGCCATTGATCTCTTTTCAGATATTTAGATTATTTCATTTGCGGAAAGACAAACTCCTGCTATCAGTCCCTTTGTAACTTTTTTATCAGATTTCAACCTTGACTTTTCAGAGAATGTCCTATTTTATAATTACATAACAGGGTAAAGGGAAGTTAAATAGTATCTTTTCAGCCACCCCTTGTCACAGCACGTAGTTCAACCTGTTGCTAACACTTGAATTTGCGGCCTACACTTGTTTGCACCAGTCCATCTACCCTCCAACCCTCACCTCTGGTCTTGAGTTCTGGGAAGTGAACGAAAGAATGAGGTCAAGGATACAAGCAGCTGAAATGAGCTTCCTTCAAAGGGTGGCTGGGCTCGTCCTAAGAGATGATGTTCAAAGCTCGGACATCGGGAAGGAACTTGGAGTGGCGCCGCTGCTCCTTCACGTCGAAAGTGGTTCAGCATCTGATCAGGATGCCTCCGGGTTTCCAACTGATAGGAGAACCAGGGTAGAGCCAGAACCATCTGGAGGGACTATAGATATATCTTATCTGGTCTGGGAACTCCTAGGGATCCCCCAGGATGAAATTGCGAAAGTTGCTGGGGAGAGGGACGTCTGGAATGCCCTTCTTAGCCACCATGACACCATGGGTGTATATTTGAGATACTTTAGTCAGAACTAAAGTCAAGATTAGCATTAAAAATGAGGGAAAAGAAAACTGACACAGTGATTAAGTCTTCTGCCTCGGGACAGGAAGCAATGCAACTTTTTAGACAACCGGAAACTTTCTCGCTTCTTTTGACTCAGTCAGTTTGTACGTAGGCGCTAAAGGGTCCAAAACGCTCACCCCGCCCGCTCACCGATTGTTCCCTCATCAGCGTCGACGCGGAGCATCCATTACAATACTGGTTACAATGCGGCCTCCATTCTCCATTCATGATTCTGCAGCATTGTGTCACCCAGTCATCCATTCTCTTATTCTTCTGCTTGTTTTTGTGCCTCACGCCTGAACGCTCCGAGAAGAAGGCCTATTCACCGGGCTTCTTCGGAGGGAGAGACCGATGAGCACACTTAGAGGCTTGAATATGAGCACGTGTCAATGTGAATGTGGCTTTTCTTCATGTGTGTGCGTGTTTTTGTGATGTCTTGCTTATGGTGCACAGTCTGCTATGAGTAGCATATGGTGTCAGGCGAAGAGGCGTGCAGCCATTACTAATGAAGACAGATGACAGGGAACCAAAGCCGCTTCCTGTGAGCACTGCAACGCATCTGTGCGTGCACGTTTGAACGCCGAGCGAAAGCAAACAGCACGGCGCCGCACATGTGATCGGAAAGCGCCGTCCAATCCCGTCACGCAAAAACCCCCCGAAACTTTTCATGCCCGAGACTTGGGTTTTAATTGTTGTCATTTGGATGTGAGCGTCACACGTTTGTTCTTTTGTTGAAACCTCACAGGGACAAGAGATGCGATCACACTGAATGAGAACCTTCAACCGGAGCTCCATCCGATGCGCGCCTCAACCTACCCCGGCCTGCTGCCCATGCTGCCGTCACCCATAGGTGAGTGTACAACCGTGTGCAACTGGCTTCTCCAGCCATTCATGAGAACACCCTCGGCTTAACGGAATACAAGAGGTGCACCGATTTTTTATAATGCCTGACCAGCTTATACCGATCTGGCCGATTCCGACTTTCTTTCCCGAAGTTTTATAACAATAATTGACAACATACGCTCCTACATACGAACATGCAGCGGGCTTGTCGCTGGCTCTGCGGTCTTGTTAACTTTAGCCGCTCTGCCAACATTAGCATCTTGAAACCGGCTTAGTGTGTGATTAAGTTTGTTGTGCCGAAGTTTTTCGGGCGTTTTCTGCCGCAGCTTTCTTCTGTCTTTATTTTTTAAAGCCATAAATGAAAGCATAGATACGGCGGACTTGTGGCTAGCTCTGAGCTCCCGCTAGCTTTAGCCGCTCTGCTCACCTTAGCTAGTATAACTTGCTATGCTCTTCGGTTTAATCAAATTTAAAAGAGTGTGATTAAGTTTGTTTTGCAGAACATTTTTGGGGGTTGTTCCTCCGCAGCTTATTTTGTCCTTACTGGTGTTACGAATTGCGAGCTTTGTGTTTTCTGGTTTGCTGGGGAG
This sequence comes from Lophius americanus, assembly GCA_037951165.1. NCBI lineage: Eukaryota > Metazoa > Chordata > Actinopteri > Lophiiformes > Lophiidae > Lophius > Lophius americanus. The sequence continues at coordinate 3,466,649 of JBBDHG010000065.1, read as the reverse complement.
ATGTTTGTAGCGGTGGTAGCTAATGCTTGGTGTTCATGTAGGGTGAGTGCGACCCAATCGGCCAATCAAACCTCTAATACCTCTAATGTTGCCTCTAATAAACACTGCAATTAGCCACCACATGCTAATAACGCCACATTATCCTCCACGCTTAACCCAAGTCCTTTCCCTTCCTGCTTCCACTCCTCACTGCCTCTCATAGGTGCGAGCGACCCAAATGCCATGGCATTTTGGAAATGTGAAGCAAAATCTCGCCCACTGACATTCAAAAACTTCTGCTGGGTTCTCTCTGAAAGAGGGCGGAGGAGGGGGGTGGCCATTAATATGGATGCCAGCTCAAGTGATGTAGCTTTTCTTCCTGTGGGTTCTTTAATTTGTGTGTGTGGAGAAATGGCTGCAGGAACTCGAAGCAAAGTCTTTAACCTTTTTGACATCGCATCCACAAATATGGGTCAGTAATTCCCAAAGTGAGAGCATATTTTGGCAAAGAAGCAGAACTAAGCTGTTGCTTTTGCCGAGATGCGGGGCGTCACACTTGTCTTGCGTCCCCTCGTCTGGGACCCTGCTTCTATATTTAGCCTGTTGCCGTGGAAACAGGCTAAAGTAATTGAAATAACTTTTAAGCATTGACGCTGTGTTCTATTTTGTTTAGTAATTAGTTTACAAATGTCTTTTTTCAGATTTAGATTTAAAACAATGAGGTTTTGATCATAACGACATAATGACATTGACTGGCATAATATTATTATTGGCTGGGGTGTTTCAGCTTACTCGGTTATATCTCCGAAAAATCGGGGGTATAATGGAATCGTCGCCGCATCCACCGCTGATCCTTCGTGTCGACGCCATAACTCAAAAACGATTTAATGGATCATTTTCAAATCTTATTAAAAACACAGACCATAGAGCGAGGAAGAACTGGAGTGATTTTGGGACAGATAGGTTTTATATTTTGACACTAGGGGGAGCTTTTTCAGACCATATTTTCTCATCAATTGATCCGATTCTGTCCAAATATGGTTCAAATGAATCGACTGGAAAAGATTCATCTTATAAACATCGTATTTACCGTAATAGTTCATATTTATCTCATTTTGTGCAGTTAACAAAACATTTTCTGGATATATTCCAGAGAGAAGATATATAGAGAGACATATATATACACACACACACACACACACACACACACACACACACACACGCACACGCACACACTCTCACAGTTTTAGGCCAAAGAAGAAGTTTTAAGCATTATTAAAAACGTATATATATAATATTCATTTTGTTATTTTTGCTCCCTGTTACTCAGGAACAGAAATGGAAGTGACAAAAATACTAACTTTTCTGATAAAATGTGTCTGTAGATCCTGTGAATAATCAGAATCCCCGCTTGTGTCTGACCTGATCCCCCTCTCAGTTGTGTCCGACGACAGAAGTCCACAGGACTCACTCTGGGAATGCCGCGCCGCTGGCAGCGACCTCAGCACAGATGGCAACAACAGGGGAATCACACCTGCACCGCTCAACAGCTTGGAGCCTCTGGTGGGGGCGGAGACGAATGGAAATGACAGCAGAGGGGTAGAAACTGTGACCCTGATGGGTGGAGATCAGAATGGAGCCACCTTGGAACTTGAGAAGGGGCGGAGTCCCGTCGAAGAGGCGGGACGCGAGGCCGAAGGGGTTGAATATTTACTCGGTTCCACGGTGGAGGAAGGAGAAGAGGCGGCTCTGGCGCTCGGCGTCTCGCCCGCTGAATCAGACGTGTCATGTTCTGGTGGACCAGAGGCGGGTCATCAACCCTGTCACTCCCAGGATGTTGGGTCTAATAATGTAGCTGAGTGTGAAGAAGACTCCACGTCGGTGCCAGAGAGCCGGACCACAGAGCAGTCGGGTCCAGTAGAGTGGGACGTTCAGTGTCGAGTTGCACCGTGACGTGACATCATCACTCCATGTCCTGGTCGTCTTTACCGATGGTCACATTTCATAATCTGTAGTTGCGTTCTCGCAAACACGGCAACCACTTCCACATGATGCTTCTTAGCCTTATATTTGTCAAAGAGCTCCGGCGTCTTCAGCCGGAGCTGGAGCCGCTTTCGGAGTGGACGCGGCCTCGTTGTGGCGCAGGAAACAGGAAGTTGAGACGCCAGAAGAAAATCAGTGGAGTTGCAAACTTCTTGCCCTGCAGGAAAAAGAATTAACAAGGAAAATAACAATTATCACAGCCTCAAATCCTGTGCCCCACATTTCCTTCTCCCCTTCCCCTGCGATAAGGTAATCCCACTTGTTTGCTTTCTCTTCCTTCCTAAGGGCTGCCAATAAATTCAACGCTGTGTTTCGTTGTTACTCTCAAAGGGGCGTCGTCCAAATTGGCTCACCAAAACTTTTAATGACTGTTTTGTACACGAATGTAAATTAATAATATTAATAGTAGGGATCCAAGTGATGTTTATTCATCTGTATGGGTGAGTCTTATTACACGGGAATATATTTTTCTCCCATGTGCCTTAGATAAATACGGATTCACAAACAAACGCAGTAAAGAAACGTCTTGAAGTACTTCCCAACCCACATCCACACACAGACAAAAACAATATTTGATTTGTCCAGTGAGCTTATTCTCCCACCGGGGGGGAACTCCTACCGAAAAGTGTACTTAGAAAGAGTTCATTTAAAAAAAAAAGAACCAGTAAAAGAAAAAGTTACTTAATAAATAGTTTGCTGAAGGTGAAGCATAATTGGTTGAAAATAGTTAACGGTGAATAAAATAAATTGCCAAAAGTAGCCTAATTAGTTAAAACGAGGTCCAGCGAGGCTATATCACTGAAAAGCCCCCAATCCCCTGCGTTGTACAAGCAATCCTCCTGATTCTGCTCCTCACATTGAAGAAGTTGAGTAAGTTAAACCGAGTTAAAGACTGTAAAAATTAAACAACATCCAGATTCTGCCGCTACAATTTGGAATCAATTCAACCACAATTACCGAAACATAAACATTTTACTTTTCGTGGGAACATTTTTGTGATAATGGTCAGTTTTTATGTAAATCTTTGAAACATGATGGGCTGTCCAATGAAGAGGAGAATAAACAGGTTCTGGTCCAGTGACATTGTTATTTGAATGAAATCCAGACTTCAGCTCTGACTCAGACGCTGACATGTATTATTATTATTATTATTATTATTGTGAACTATTTGTTTCCTCACACATAAACAGAGTCGTGGAGAAAACAATCGATTTTCAGGAGGTCGAGTGAAGTTGATCTCTGATTAGTTTTAAATGCAGGACTATCCCTTATTTTTCATTAATTATTCTACGGAACAGGATAAAGGCCAAATATGGCTACGTGACATTTATTTTTGAGTTCTGACTATAATCTCAGAATTCTGGAAATAAAGTCATAATTCTGACTTTACTTAGAATTCTTATTGCTTTAAATGCCAAACTCTGACTTTTTTCTGAGAATTCTGACTTAAATCTCAGAGATTAAATTAAATTGAGATTAAAATCAGAATTCTGAATTTAATCTCGTGATTCTGAGATTAAAGGCAAAATTCTCAGAGCTCAGAATTCTTACTGTAAACGCTGAACTTTAACCTAAATATCAGAACTCTGACTGTAATCCTAGAATTCTTACTTTGAATGCAGAATTCTGACTTTAATGACAAAATCCTGACATTGATCTCAGAATTCTAACTTTAAAAATTAAACACTGACTTTCCTCATACGTGTTTTTTAGTTTTTTTGCAATTCAGATTTTAATATCAGATTTCAAAAGAAATCAAATATGTGGCACTAATCCTCTTCCATAGAAGTCTCAACTTTCCTTGGAGGATCATTGTTCCAGCTTCACAAACCTGCAGTGATTAACATAAAATACGGGAGTGAATATTACATTTGTCTTTGTACAGTCTTATTATTTTATACCACCTTCTTCTGTATACAGTTGTTTTCTGCTCAATAAATATTTTCCGAGATGCTGAATCAGCGCCTGAGTGTGATTGTACAACTCGAAGGAAGTTGTAGACGCCAAACGTTTTCCACCGCTGTAAAAGTGGACCGACCCATTTAGTCTCTCGGCCCAAAAAAATCCAGAACCCACTCTGTGTTTCTAATCAGTCGTGAGGCGACCGCGCTCTTCCTGCACGCAGGTGGCAGCTGGCCTCTCCAGGCAAACGCGGCGTCAAAGCCAGAATCCATGAACTGCTTATTCTGCAGAAGGCCACTTGCTATTTTTAATCTCTGACACAAAATAGAAGCGAGGGGGAGAGAAAGGATGGGAGCCGGGGAGCGTCGGCCGCGTGCCAGCCAGCTGATTTGGCTCGCTGCAGCGGAGCCATTATTTTCCCAGAGTTTGTTAAGTATATAAACCAGATGGAATCTGGTGCGGTTGCGGGATGACACCCGCTTGAAGTCTGTGGGTTTCTGACCAATTATTGAATCCATATAAATTCCCTTGTGGAGATGAGGGAATCTTCGTCCTCTTCCAGCTGTTTCCTCTAGGGGTCGCCATAGAGGGTCATCTGTTCCCATCTTCTCCTGTCCTCTTCATCTTCCTCTGTCACGCCAACCAACTCCATGTCCTCTCTCACCACATCCAGAAAACCTCCTCTTTGGTCTTCCTTTTCTTCTCCTGCCTGGTAGCTCCGTCTCCAGCATCCTTCTACCAGTAGATCCACTATCCCTCCTCTTCTTCACGGGTCAGAACCATCTCAATCTGTCCTCTCTGACTTTGTCTCCAGGACGTCTAACCTGGACTGTCCCTCTGATGTCCTCCTTTATTATCCTGTCCTTCCTCCTCACTCCCAAACAACATCTGAACATCTTCAGCTCTGCCTCCTGTCTTCTGGTCAGAATCACCGTCTCTAAACCTTCCAGCAGACCTGCTCCCACCACCATCTTGGAAACATTTCCCTTCAGTCCTCTTGCTGCTCTTCTGTCACAGATAACTCTTGGCACTTCTCCACCCACTCCACCCTGCCTGCACTCGCTTCTTCACCTCTCTTCCACACTCCCCGTTGCTCTGAACAGTTGACTTACTTAAACTCCTGCACCTCCTCCATCCTCACCGTTCTACCTACCTCCCTTTGCTGCCGCCACTGACCTTCATTCATCTACCTCCACCTCTCCGGGTTCTCCTCCACCTGCTCCCTGCTCTCACTACAGATCTGTGTCTCCTCTGAAAACATCTTCGTCCACAGAGGCGCCTGCCTGACCTCATCTGTCCGCCTGTCCATCACAGACGGACTGAAAGTAAAGTCAAACGATGAACCAAAATGGATTTGATGACAAAAGGTACTTTTCCAAGTTTCATGTAAATATAATATTATAAATGCAAAGGGTTTGGTAGGGAATGGGATTAGGGCCACATGCGAAAGGTTTATTCTCAGAATTCTAACTTTTAATCGTTTTCAAATCAAAATCTTGTTTTTGCTAATATTTTCATATTATTATTATTATAATTAAGTTTATTATTATTAATGTTTTTACATTGTAGCACTTTGAGATTTTATCCACATGTAGAGTGCCTTATAAATAAAACGTTTATGATTATTTTAACCGCAGAATTCCGTATAAATGATCATGTAGGCATAATATATATATTAAAGTCAGAATTCTGAGATTAAACAAATGTTGTGTTCTGTATGTTTTTATTTGTTTAAAAAAGAAGAAAAAAAAGAAGCATGTTGTGGCTAATATGACGTAAAAAGAAAAAACCTGATGAATAAAACATGAGACAAGAAACTCATATATGCAAAGTAATATTTGATTTTTTTTTCAAATTTTTTCATTTTTCAGAAGTTAAAAGAGAAAAAAAACGTGAATCTTCTGTCGATTTTCTTTTCCGGGATATGGTGCGTCCCTTTTATTATTTAAATCCAGCATAAAGTGTTTTAAAAATCCACCGTAGACACGATCGCTCACCTCCCACAGACTCATGGGAGACGCTGCCCCTCAGAACCATTACCCGTCAGGGTCTCTTCGGCCGGTGTTTGGTCTTGTCACAGGTTGAAGGATTCGGGCTGCCTCTTCTGGACCCCAGAGGGCAAAAGAGGATTGCCGGAGAGCGGTAGCCAATCATCGCCGCTACAGATAAAATGAGGCTACGGCACCATCAACTAGCCAACGCCAAAACTAATCGTGGCCACTTATCTGTGACAGCGACATCCTCCGCTAAGCAAGTAAAAAATGTCTTTAGTGAAGTGCTTCAAAAGCCCCGGTGCTGCTTAAATCATCCGGGTGAGCGTCGGCCCGCCTCGATCTCCACACGGAGATTTGTTTCTACCTTTGGTCTTATCACGCCATCGCCTGGCTTTGTTCTCCTCACCCATCATGTCCTTGAACCCAGATAGTGTGACGGAGCAGACGGGTCGCAGCGGCGCTCATCAGCTCTCATAAGTACGGCCAGGGGAGAGTTTGACACTCCATCAACCCCGGGCCCACCCTAAAGGGTTGAGGGACAGGGGGGGTTGGACAGGGGGCACGTGGAGTCCCGCAGTTTCTAGACCCACCGCTCAGCGAGGTTAATTACTCTACTAACCAGATGCCCCTTCCGGCGATGGCGCCGCCCCTTATGATCCACACTTCATTCACTTCACCGGAGTTCTATCATGTGGTGTGCCTCCGAGACAGATCTGCTCACCGGGTTGCTCATTTTTGAGGAGCGGTAACTTTCTGCTCGGTTGCTGACAGCACCGTTATTATCTGAGATAATGGAGGAAGGAGAAGGAGAAGGAAAAACAGGCAGAATATGCCAGTCATCCTTTTTTCCCGCTGGTTTCACGCGGAGTCAATAATTGTGACGCATCGGAGACGCGATGTGCACAACTACATCATTTCCCTCTGTTGGCACGTTTATTTGAATTCAGTACCGCTTCAGTCGCTGCATGCGGTTTTTCCCATCACTCCGGCTGTCAAGCGTGATTACGTTCAAGTCAGTTGTGGATTGGTTAATTGTGTCAGCCTGAAACGTCTACTTGTAAAAGCCGCAAAGTCTCATGATCAAGTCGGCGACACGCCGTAAGGGTGACCTCACACTTAGGCTCCACCTCCGCGTCCGCCGCCACAGATCCTTTATGTAACAAAAAGGAAGGGCGAAAAGTGTCGGATTTAAGCCGCCGATCTTTCCCAAAACTGTTCCAGTTCTTCCTCGCACTATGGTGTTTGTTAAAATCGGAAAATGTTTGCTAATGTACTGAACTTAAATAAAGTGCTTTTCTAATCTGCTCGACCACTCAAGGTGCTTTTTACAACACAAGTCACCATTCACCCAATCACACAGTGACGATGGAGGCTGCCGGTAACCAGCGGTAACCAGCGGTAACCAGCAGTAACCAGCGGTAACCAGCGGTGACCATCTACGCCATCACTCAAACACCAATGGAACAGCCATGTGGAACAACTTAGGGTTCAGTATATTGCTCAAGGACACTTCCAACACAATGGCCGAGGATCAAACCTCCAACCTTTCGGGAGAGTTGACGACCGCTCTACCAGCTGGACCTCCGTCGGCCCAATCCATGAAATAGTTTTTGAGTTATCCCAGAATTTTTGGGGCATATAATTAGCCCTGCAGAATATATAACTGCAGAATAAAGACACAAAAGGTGGCCGTACGTTTTTTTGTACATTGGGCATTATTTTGTACATTGTACATTATTCCTTATCCTATATAAACGTCCCCCGGAATGAATAAGAGTTATATCCTGGATTAACCGGAGACTCCAAACATGCAGAGACGCTGGATCACGTTTGACAGACGGAGGGATGAGCATTGAGTTTCGTTCATCTGGGCTCTAATAGAAGAGCTCCTTTCCACCTCTACAATTATAAAGTGATGAATAATCTGTAACTGAAGACAAGCGTTTCCACTGACACAGGTAATTACACAGATTGGACATTGCTAACAAGCTGCATAATGGCGAACGGCTCATTGCTTGTAGCCGGGGGATTGATGGCGACGTTGAAGAAGAAGTTACAACAAAGTCATACTGCTATTATATTAAAGGATAATTAAAACAGAAAAAGAAATACAAGGCTTCTTCCGCCATTCTCGCCGTCTCTCTTTCACGGGCTATTAAGTAGAAGTCCGATTGGGTACAAAATAGCTGCGGCTAACCTACAGGTACGAGGCTACTTTACAAAAGATTCCCGGTACCAAGCAGTTTTTTCAGCCACGTACTTCGGAAACATTGAAAATATGGAAAAGGGAGACAGATGTTTGGTACACATTTTGTTTGGAGCCAGGAAAAAAAGGTATTTAGAAAAAAACGGCTGTAAAGTTGAATTTCCAGGGAGGGAACCGGGGTTGGAGATTGTCCAAGATATTTACTCAATGGAAAACTTGACATACATTCTTAAACTCAAAGGCAATATCTTCAATCCGAACCGGGAAAATGGGAAAAAATGGAGCGTTTACATGAAACACGATGCAGACAAAACAACTACAGTGATTGAATACGATTTAAGAAGGACAGAAAATGCTTTTTTTGTTCTTTTATTCTCATTTCTGTTCATTTTTTGTTAATATTGAATCCTAGAATGTTGTGTCTGTGGCTGAAAACTCAATAAAGACCAAAGTATAAAACACAAAATAAGTAGAAATAGCTGCAGAGAACGGACGACACTCCAGACACGGAATAGATTTAAAGATGTCAACAGAGAAGAAAATAAGATCTAGAGGGAATGTTTTTATGCCCTTATCATTCGTAAATTACTGAAGCATTGATGGATTACTGAACAGCACCGGCCCAGAGAGTCTGGAGATGGAGTGGGCCCCTGGGCCAGAGCCTCCGTTTGAAGTGGCCATTAGCATTTCTTATGTGAAAATCACTGAGCTCGCTTTAAAGCACAAATACCTCACTGGTGATTTTCCCCCCCTCTGATCACGCTCACAGTAGTTTAATATTCAGCTCTGTATCTGCCCACACTCTATATGCTAAGAAAAATCCACTTAGAACCTCAGATCCTACCGAACGTTTGAGATGCATGTGTCAAAAAGTCCAATTTATTTGGAATTATCATCGCCGCCGCCTGCACCGCAAATCCTTCGTGCTAACAAGATAACGCAAAACCTAATTCATAGATCTCGTTAACATTTCACAACCACACACATCCTAATGCGAGGAAGAACTGGAGTGATTTTGAGAATCTAAGAGGAGGTTTATCTCTAAAAGTTTTCAGACAATAATTTCTCAACCGCTCCAAAGTTGTCACATATGAATCGTTTGAGGAGATCTGTCTTGCATACAGGCATATCATATTTCACTCCAGTATTTCTTTATTTTACCACTAGGGGGACTGTTCTTTGCAGAAAATACCATGTCCAAAACTTCACATCTAATTTGAGTAGTTCAATCTGGGGGATTGCGTGTACAACGCAGGGGATTGCAGACTTTTTGGGCATAAACCCTTGCTGTCAGGGCCTTGTTGCTTTCTCGTTATGCCGTGTCATTTGAAAATGACTTATCTCATAATGTTATGGTTGTTTTTCCTTAAGAAGTTTGACTTTAATATTTGAAAATTTTCTTGTAAGATAATAGATAATAGATAGAAGATCTTAAAATAATATTATTCTGACCATCATTTATGACTTTACCCTCGTGAAAATAACAACATATTCTCGTAATATGACTGTTGTCTTGTAAAATTATCACTTTTCCTCATAATATTAGACGTCTTTCCTATAAGTCTCCTGAAATCAAGACTTCTTTCTTCAAAACAATCTTGATATACAATGATATTATATTGAAAACATTTTTATATTTTTATAAAAGAATATTTTCTTGTAAAATTCTAACTATTTCTCACAATATTTAGAGATATTTAGATTTTCTCATAATATTATGACTTTGTTCTTTTAATAATGTAAAATTCAAACGCCAATCTCCTTTATTATTCATTTATTTTATCAGCATGCCCTGATACTCGGTCTCAGAAGAAGCACAACTGACAGAATGCATATTTAATGGGGCATGCGAAGAAGAAGAGGGCTCGTGCCCCCCCCTCCCAAGAGTCTAGCATCGCCCCTGGCTGTGGCGGGGAACTCGGTAATACCGACCGGAGCGGGAGTCAGCAGACCTCCTGCATCCGGCGCATTGTGTCTGCGTGACACGGCATGATGTTCAGGGCAGAATAAAGCTGAGATATTCAAATATCGCCTCTTTTCTTTCTCCATTTAATCGCGGCTTTCGGATCATTTTGTGCATTTTTGGATCATGCATGTGAGGTAAGAGCTTCCGGTCGCCATTTTCCGGTATTTTAACGTTTTATGGAAGAATTTGCAAAGGGAATAGAAGTATTAAGACGCTTGTCGCGGGAGGGCTGTCAAAGTGACATCGTTTAGGTTAAGGGCAAGACTTTTCATGTATGTTAAAAGGGATTCACTGATGAGTGCGTCATGTTGGCGCTTCGCAGCGTTCTGCTCGTCAGAGGCTGTTCAGTTGTTGACATGTTGCTACTCATGGTGGTGTTAGCCTGCAGGATTCACCGGTCATATTCTCAGCCCTCTGCACTGGAATGCATCACTCTAAGGATATTATATTATATTCTAGCTAGCTGCTTTATTATGCAGTCCTCGAAGTGGTTCATGTGACCTTAGCTGAGCTAGCCAACAACTGCTCCTCACGTGGCTACATGCTAGCTAGTGCTAGGTTTCATCTCCCTCATCTTGCGGCTCTTCGCCTTCAGGGGTCGCCACAGCAGATGATCTGTTCCAATCTTCGCCTGTCCTCTGCATTTTCTCCCAACTCTCCTCCACCTTCCTCTTACCGAAACTCTCCGACTACTTCAGATTCTGTGCAGCACATCCCAGAAAGGATCTCTATGGGGGTTTAGGTCACGTGACCTTTATTTTGTGATCGCTGAACCATTCGTGGGTTGATGTTGAGATGTGCTTCAGATCATTGTCCTGCTGGGTGGTCCAACCATGGCCCACTTTAAGTTTCCTGACAGACACTTTTAGGTTTTCGTCAAGTATCTCCAGGAAAGACCATGAACCAAACATGCTCCCCGGGGGCTTCAAAGGGGGCTCAAATGGAAAGAAACAATTTCCCTCTGGATGAATAAAGTATCAATTATTATTGTTTTTGGATCGAACCATGTCTTTTAACAAGATGCCCACAGCCTTTGGAAGAAAAACAGCTCCACAACATCAGAGTTCCATGACAATATTTCACAGTGGGTATGAGGGGCTTTTCTCTATGGACTCCTTTCTTGCAACGCCACACCCATCTTAGATGCTTATTGCCAAAAAGCTCTACTTTGGTCTCATCTGACCTCTGACCTTGTTCCAGTGAAAGTCCCAGTGGTGTTTCTTCTGTAGCGGCGTTGGCTTGTTTGTGGACGACAGCAGAGGCTTCTTTCTTGCTACCCTCTCAAACAGCTGGTGTTTGTGTCGGCACCATCTGATGATGGTTAGGGAGACTTTCTGACCCCGAAATTCAAATGAACTCTGACCTCTCTAACTGTAATCCTTGGAGAGTCTTTCCCAGTCAACCCAACCTCCTCACAGTGTCTGGGGTCCGTTTGCAGACACGTCCTCTTCCAGTCTGATTTTTAACATCTCCAGCTTCAGAAGAATCACAAGAAATGAAACGCATGACATGAAATCTATGAGTACGGAAAAGACTGCCATATTTAATAGTTAAGCAAATTTAGAGAACAGACATCATCAGAGAACTTTTAAGTCAGGTTGAAATATAAAAGGTACATAATCTGTTACAGAAGTCATAATTGCCCAGCCCTCTTCTCCGGTGAGTCAAATAGTTTGCTTTGTTTTACATCGGAGCTTTACCTTATTTGTTTTTCCTCTCATAGACGGGACCACGACCGAGGCAGAGGTCACGATGACAAGCCCCGGGACCGAGATCGCGGCGGGACCAGGGATGTGAAATCTCCCGTGGAGTCCGGCATCCCGGCCGCACAGAGCGGGGGCTCCTTCATGCAGACCCCAGTTCAGCAGCAGATCAACCCCTTCACCAACCTGCCCCACACCCCCCGCTACTATGAGATCCTGAAGAAGCGGCAGCAGCTTCCTGTCTGGGAGTACAGGGAGAGCTTCACCAACATCCTGATGCGTAACCAGTGTTTTGTCCTGGTGGGAGAGACGGGGTCTGGAAAGACCACACAGGTACAATATCATACATTCAGTCTATATATATATATATATATATTATATGTGTGTGTTTTTAGATAAACGACACATGAAGAAGTTGAAATATGAGGTTGAAATATCCTAATTTTGATCTTATTCTTGTATTGTATTGTAATATCATGACTTGTTTTCTTTCAAAAGGATGTCCTTATTTTTTTTAAACTGATGACTTTTCTCTAATATTGCGACAAAATCCGAAGTTTATCTTTAAAAATTACTACTTTTTCTAATATGACCAAAATTCAGCCAAAATTACAAATGTTGTTGAAAAATTCCAACTTAATTTTCTTACAATTATAACTTTTTCTTTCACAAATGATGACATTATTCTTGTAAAATTGATACTTTTTAAATTAAGACTGTTCTTGCAAAATTTTTAATAAAAACTTTTTTTGCAATGTTTTGACAGTTTATCTTGCCAGATTATAACCTTTTTCTTGTAAAATCCTGCCTTTTTTGATAATATACCATTTTTTAATGCAAGATTCCAACTTTATTTGTAAAATTACAGTTTTTTTATTTATATTATGATGGTTTTTGTCATACAATTCCGACTATTGTCGAAAATTTCCCACAAGTCTTGTAAAATTATGACCGTATTTCTCCCAATTTATTACCATAGTCTTATATAATTATGGCTATTTTGTAATAGAAAAGTTCATCTTTGAAAAGCACAGGCATATTTTTGCTCATCGAAATACGTAAACATTTTTTTAGATGTATGAATTAAAATATGAAGTTCAAAAATTGCAATTGGTACAACCACATAACAAAAATAAAGGTGAGTCGGTAGTTTTGTAGCATTTTAAGCTATTTCCCTGTGGGCCTGATTGACAGTGTGAGGTTTTTAAAACAAAAGTTCTTGTGAGTGTGAGCAGCCTTTTAAATTAATCTTGGGAAGATTAGAGTAAATTACTTATTTAGCTTTGCATCCTCCTGAGGGAAATATAAACTCTCTTCCGAACACTTGTTAAATAAATGAAGTGGTTTAATCTTGTCAGGCTTTTTCTATCTTGATTATACTAGAAAGTATTTGTATTCTACACGTCGATTATAAGATACACGCAGCATGTCGTCAATGTTCTTCTTATATCTCCGGCTGTTCCAGGATGCTGACCTGTGGAAAAGACTTAATTATACTTTTGACTGGTTGAAGAATGAATATTTAATATTGTAATATTTAATTGCCAAATTAAAGTAACAGAAAAAAGTTTGTGAATGCCGACTGTTTTAGTAGTAGAAGGTTTTGACTCTTTTTCAGGTAAAACCCGTTTATAACATCGATACTACATTCACTTCAGTCGCCTCACGCCTGTGAAATGTTAATCTCTTCAAAACCTGTTATCGGCATTTTTTCCTTCCTTCGATTCGCCAACACTTCAAAGACTTCCCTTTAATGGAGGATTCAATTATTCCACCTCATCAGAACCTTAATCGTAATAGTAGAATACTCGTCTTTTATCTCGACAGATTCGCGTTATTGTTTTTCCCCCCCATAGTTTTCTTTTTTTTCACTCAACCGACTTTGTTGTGTTTTAGGTGTTTTAGTATTTGTTAAAATTGTATCTTTATTTTTGTACAATTATAGCTTCTTTTCTTAAAATTATTACATCTATTCTCGTAAAACTCTGACTTTTTGTAATCTTACGACAGTTTTCCTCACAAAATTCCGACTTCATTCTCATAAAATTCCAACTTTTGGGAAATATTCTGACTTTTTTTTTTTGTGCAAAATTATGACCATATTCTTGTAAAATTTTAACTTTTGTAATATGAATGTTTTTCCCCTCAAAATTATTTTATACTCATAAAATCATGAGTTTTTTTATATTATGATTTTCTTGCAAAATAACGACCTAATTCTTGTAAAATTCTAACTTCTAATTTATTCTGGTAAAATTATGACTTTATTCTGGTAAGATTATGACTTTTGTAATACTATTATGGTTTTTCTTACATAACTAAGACGTAAAACTTATCAAATTCCAATTTCTTTGTTCTTCTTTCACACATTTCAAGACCAGAATGTAGACTACTGGACGAATCGGTTTTTATCGTACTGAAAACCAACTGGGCTCTAGCTAGCTTTAGCCACAATGCTAACGTTCGCTACTTGAAACTTAGGGTGGTTATTTTTGTAATTGAATGACCCATTTGGGGATTGTGACTCCTAGCGATGTCATCTTTGTGGCTCATGCTTGTAGCGTCAGAAGTCAAATTTCACGGTCATTCCTTGGCTCTGTGCCGGGCCGCCATCGCTCAGAGCAAACTAAGTCTCTCGGCGCTGATTTACCGACAGGGAGATCGCTGGATGGGTGCGGCTCTGATGATAAACATTTCCATGGTGGAGCTCTTTGAGGGAATGCACGCAGTCATCCGCCGTACGCTTATATCTTCATCTGAACTTTCAGATCCCGCAGTGGTGCGTGGACCTGGTGCGGTCCATGCCTCAGCCGAAGAGAGCGGTGGCCTGCACGCAGCCCAGGAGGGTGGCGGCTATGAGCGTGGCCCAGAGGGTCGCAGACGAGATGGATGTCATGCTGGGCCAAGAGGTGGGCTACTCCATCAGGTTTGAGGACTGCAGCTCAGCCAAGACTGTTCTCAAGTAAGACGGCCGGTTAGAAAAAGAATAATGTGTCTGCTTTTAATTTTCTTAAGTGGAGTAAACTCAAAATATGAAATATTCTGACTCTTGATTGACTTGAGTGATTGCACACGTTTGACATTGACGTCTTATCCGTTCAGGTACATGACAGACGGAATGCTGCTGCGGGAAGCCATGAACGATCCTCTGCTGGAGCGCTATGGCGTCATCATCCTGGACGAGGCCCACGAGCGCACCTTAGCCACAGATATCCTCATGGGTGTCCTGAAGGAAGTGGTCCACCGGAGGCCCGACCTCAAGGTCCGTTCTTTTTTTTGATGGAGGTCTTCTGTTCCTTCTGAATTCATTATAGCCTCGAAAAGTCAAACGTTTCGGACCATCATTTCTCGACAGAGGGTTGAATTTAGTCCAACTTTGGTGCCCATGAATCAACACAGGGAGATCTTTTAACGACATACACTGTTCTGCGGTCAAAACTGGCGAGCTCAGTGGGGTACACCACTGACCTTGGTGCCGGAGACTGGGGTCCGAATCCCAGGCCGAAGAAGAAGTGGCAGAAATCCAGTTTGGACCCATTGGCAAGGTCTTAAGTGCAACCAGTCCACCCAGCCACATCTAGTGCCAGACCCAAAGCCCAGACAAGGAGAAAGAAGTTGCTATAGAGCCAGGAACAGTTGGATTTTGGGAAGTGTCAGCTCTATAGTTCCGACACTAGGGGACGCTATATCTCTGAACATTTTTTCGCCCATCATTTCTCAACTGTTCGTCGGAAAAAGTCCAAATTTGGTGCATATGAATTGACTCCATGGGACCTATCCTATATTACTATAAAAGTTCATATTTGACTCACCAGGGGAGCTTTTTTTTACGAAAACAATGTTTTTCAGCTATAACTTACTTTTTGTTGGTCCGATTAAGTCCAGCTTTGGTGACAAACACGGTAAATGCCCCCCTCCGTTTGTCAAGTTGTTCCCTGACAGCATCCTCATAACATTCCGTTGGACTTGAAAACTGCACATCTAGTCCGGTTGGTTGTGGGGTCTGGGCAAAGTATGTCTCGTGTGATTGGGAAGTTTCCGAGCCAGAATCCGCCCGGCATCGATCTCCGGCAGCAGCTGGATAATAACTAGTTGTTTGTCGGCGCGGAATCAAAGGTGAGCTTTGTTGTTCGCAGGCTGTTAAATGATCTAGGCCCAGGTTATTGGCAGTGATCATCCACCCACACCCCTCCATCCTTACCCCCCCCCCCCCCCCCCCCCACACTTCCAGATTTGAACGTTTAATTTGCCTTGATTAAGAGCAATTATGATGTTTCACCGAGCGGAAGACAGAAGGCAGCGGCGCGGGCCCAGAAAATGGGAGATGCGTTTTCCCCATCAGAATCCTAATGCGCTCCATCTAATGGCCCTTGAGAGAGAGAGAGAGAGAGAGAGAGAGAGAGAGAGAGAGCATTGTGTTCCCAACACCAGGATTCAGGATTGTCAGAGCTGACCGTGCAGGTCAGTGACTTTGAGGGCAGTACCAGGTCCAACGCTGGTGACACCATCTGGGGTTTGTGCCAGAAACCTCATAACAAATTCTGCACCAAAGGATCGTGTGGCTTTTTCTTGTGAATGAAGATGAATTGGAGACTCTAACCCGTCTCTAAACCAGAGCTGCTCTCACCACCATCTTGGAAACCTTTCCCTTCACTCCTGCTGCTTCACTTCTGTCACAGATAACTATTGACACTCTTCCCCACCCACTCCAACCTGCCTGCACTCACTTCTTCTTCACCCGTTTCCACACTCTGTTGCTCTGAACGCTTAAACTTCTGCACCTTCTCCACCTCTACTCCCCCGTCTTCACTGTTCCTCCTGCCTCCCTTTCATTCATACGTGTGTTCTGTCTTTCTTACCCCTGACCTTCGTTCCTCTTCACTCCAGCGCATACCTCCACCTCCTCCCGGTTTTACTCCACGTACTCCCTTCTTCCACTACAGATCACAATGTCCTCCACCAACATCAAAGTCATGGAGACTCCTGTCTGACCTCATCTGTCAGCCTGTCCACCACCTTAGAATAAAAAAACACGAAGGGGCTTAAAGCCGATCCTTGATGCAGTCCCACCTCCACCTTGCACCTATACGTCACCTCTACTGCACACCTCAATGCTACCATTCCATTCATCACTTATTCTATATTGAGTTAATAATTACTACGCGTCCTCCTCCCCAATTATCATAAAGCCATTTGAGAGTTTAACTATATATTTGTTCTTATTTCCTCCATACAATCATCCGCACTCTACTGTCTTTACGTTTAAGTTTTATCTTTCATCTTTTGACTCTTCTGTCCCAACCCTTCTCCCTCCAGGTCATCGTCATGAGCGCGACACTCGACGCCGGTAAGTTCCAGGTGTACTTTGACAGCTGCCCCCTGCTGACCATCCCCGGACGCACCCATCGCGTGGAGATTTTCTACACCCCAGAACCAGAGCGAGACTACCTGGAGGCGGCCATCCGCACCGTGATGCAGCTCCACATGTGCGAAGAAGGAGAAGGGGACGTTCTCCTCTTCCTCACCGGACAAGAGGTACAACTCTTAATAATACTAATGATAATTATTATTTCCCCGAAAACGGAATGTTATGGAATCGTCATCACATCCGCCGCAGATCCTTCATGTTGACGCGATAACCCGAAAATGATTTCATGGATCATTTTCAAATTTTATACCGCCATAGATGTAAGTAGGACTAAATCCGATTGGACTTAGTCCAATCGGATTTAGTCCGATTTGGACTAAATCGGACTAATTTGGTCCGATTTAGTCCAAATTAGGTGCATAGGAACCAACTTGGGGAAATCTGTCTTGTACGTTTATTATTTCCGCTACAATTGTTCAGGATTGGGGTCTTTTCCGGAGTATACTCCTGCTGTCATGGGCGACAGTGTAGGCCTAGTCGCACACGTTACTCTCTATTGTATTATCTGGGGTGACACTTTGATCGGATCCGTATGTGGCTGGAGCTTTTTCTCATTCATTCATCAATACGTTGAAATGTCAGATGAAATTTCTCCATTACGTTTATTTAGAGCCCCGGATAAGATTTTCATTTAACTATAATCCAATAACAATCCTAAAGTGGTCTTCTTTATTATCAGAATAATAATAGAATGAGACATGTTTTAGGTCCTAACGTTTCCTGTGTGAACCATGTGCATATTAGTCTATTTACACAAATGACTTACTTACATACGGTGCCTTGAGCGCGCACACACTCACACACTCACACACACAAACGCACACAGGAAACTATTAATCATATTCATATTGATAGATTTGAATGCGTGTGAGACTGCCTGTTTGGGAACCACCAGGATTTTCCACAGCAAAGGGAGGGGGGAAAAAAACAACCTAGAAGTGACCCAGATCCCGCCCTCTCCACAAATCTCTGAAATTAAGTCATTTATTATTTTTTCTACCCCCTCCCTCCCCGGCAAATGTTGTCCACTGATGTGTAATGGAGGGCAGGGCTCAAACTCAACATGATGAATCTGGTCACAGCAGGGCGGGCGCGCACAACCAGAAGAACCGACAAATGTTTCAGCACCTTAAAAATGGCAGGGGAGAAGAAGCGACGCCTGCTCTGTGCGTTTTCGCTCGCAGGACGCCCCAAATGATGTGGAAACCATCTTTTTTTAGTTTACACAGCACCGATTTTTCATCTACTGAAGATATCCTGAAAAAGGTTGTGGGTTTTGTGATTTCCCCCTATCGCAGCTCCTGACGGGCCGTGATTATGTGTCACTCAGCGGCGGGTGGGCTACTGCCCTCCTTCTCCATCAGTATGCATCCCCCAAACCGAGATCAATACGCAGCTTCTCAAAAGGCGTAAAGTCACCGGAGGGTCACGGCGTTTGAGGGGCTCTCCTCCGAGGCCTGCTGATTGATTTTACATTTTAAGGTATCCGAGCTGCTCAGATCAACCTCCCCCCACCCCCCCAAAAAAAACATCAGCATAAAATATGTACAAAATGCGTCTATGAGCAAGGAATGTGCTAAAGGTTTTTTTTTGGCAGTTGGGTGTAATTTGTTGATTTATCTTCCTCTCCCCGTACCGCTGCAGCGTGTCAGGCTCAGGCATCACTGAGAGCACTCCCATGTTGAGTTCATTATCACCCCCTCCTAATTGGGTTAAAGGAGTTAATGTGTAGTCAGTCTGGCAGCGATGGGTGTTCAAAGAGTGCTGCAGCGCATCCCTCCAGCTCTTCTCCGCCGCTTCACTCTCTCCGCAACTTTGATGTTGACTAATGATTAGGAGGCACATCCACGGCAAAGCCCCGTCCTCGTTTTATCCGAACGCTTCGTTTCAGACAAAAGTCAAAATGCACATGACCCTCCCTTCCCCTCTCCTCTTCTTTTTTTTTCTTTTTCTCCTTCTGTGAGATATTCCACATCCATAAACAAGCAGGTCTGAAGCACCAACTCCAAACAAGAAAGTGGAAACTTATCGCAGCTGTTGAGCTAAGATAAATCCTAATATTTAAGCTCCCCCCTCAGCAGCCAACATCAAAACACGGGGATTGGCAGGAGGTTGTTTGCTGGGCTAGAGGAGCGCCCAAATGTGTCGGTTATTAGCTTGGCTGTAGATTGTTGCTTCTGGGGTTGCAGGGAGAGCTGGTGGACAGGTATCCAACACCTGTCCACCATCCAACACATGTGCGCACGCGCATGTAGGGGACACACACACACACACACACACACACACACACAAACAAGTGCGCGCGCACACTCTGTTTGGATATCCCTGAGGGAGAGGGAGCCAGCTTGCTTCTAGCACTTTGGCAAAGAAGTCTATTTTTTTCCTCCATGGCAGCTGCTGCATCCAGAGGCTTGATAGGCTATTAATATCCCGGCTAATTTTACCAATCCATTCAGATTTACCGTTTTCCACTTGTCAGTCTGTTGATTAAGAGGCACATGGCCATCGGCAGGGTCCGACTTAATGAGATGAATAAGGGGACAAGCAGGCCGAAGAACACAACGTTTTTTTTAAATACTTTTTAAATTTTATTTACATGTCATGTTTTTGTCTTAAAAAAATATGTTTAGCTATTTTATAATCACATTTTCTATTTTTAATTTGATTTTTTAAATTTTGTTTTTTTTGATTTTTTTTCTTGTTTTTCAATTTAATAGTTTTTTTCAATATATGTTTTGCTGTTTTTTTAATTAGTTTTCCTTTTTTAATTATTTTTCAAATTTTTTTAGATAATGTTTAGCTAATTTTTAAAATTAACATTTTTCTTTATTTGAACATCATGCTTTTTTTGTCACTGTTTTTCTATTTTTTTTAAAAAGAAAAAAGTTTTTCTATTTCAAAGAAAAAAAAATCATTGCTTTATTATATTTAATCATTGGTCGTCTTGTCTGATTTATTTTCCTGATTTGATCCGTCACTAATCAGAAGTGGTACTCCTAATTTAATTGTACGTTTATTTGTACAATTAAAATAATAAAGACTGAAAGGCTTCAAATCCTCAAACAACACAATTAATACAAATGATTTGATTTTCAGTCGTGGTTAAGCTGAATTAAACAAAATATGCCTTCAGGAAGGGATAAATGTTCCTGAAGTTTTATGGATGTTTTTGGCGCCTGCTTCGAATTCATGAAAAGCTCTGATTTGAATTCCCAGTCATATATTTTGGAGGAATAAGACTTCCTGGTCGTCATCAATGCAAAAATGACTCCTCCCTCTGCGTCGTTCCTCCTGACGGCCTGCAGGTGGTGCAAGAGTACAGGCTGTAATGTGACGCATGGCGACTGATGCTCCTTCAGGATGGAATGATTGTTGGGGCAAAACAAAGAGCAGCGTTATAAGTGATGCTGTTGCCACGGACGTTGTTTTAGGCCACTTAAGATAAAACTGTAAATTTGTAATTCTAAATCAGACAGGTGAGTGTGTGTGTGTGGGGGGGGGCGCAGGTAAAAACTGGCAACCCAGTCATTCTATGATGATTAGTGGATGAAAGAGGGATTTGAATATGTGTTTACAACATTTAATGGTGTAGTCTGTGGAGACTGGGCGCTCGCCATCATGCCCCCACCCCCCCACCTCTCTGCCAGCCCACCGGCTCCAGAACATTCAGCTCCACTAAAACTTATCTGCCGTGATTTGCCGGCGGTTATGCATCAGTGCCGCGGTCTCATCTCACGTTCTCCCCTACAATACTACACAGCGGAATAATGAACCCGGTTTGAAGTCTGTCTGGCGCAGCGTGCCTCTGCGAGCGCGCGCGGCCATGTTTTCCATGATTGCTGCATTTGACAACAGAGCCACAGGGAGCTTGGCAAAGCATACTGCAGCCCAGGTTTAATTTCCTCCATCAGATGGAGCGATAGTTAGAACAAATGTACTGTAGGGAGGGGAACCACCGTTTCCCTTCGGCCTCCTCCTCTCGCCTTCGCCCGTCATCCAGAGTCTTTTTTAAAAAAAAATTTTATGTCTTGCTCTGAACCTATGCAATTCTTTTTTTTTTTTTTTTTTAACTTTTCTGCATATTCACCCTGATTTAATGTAGCGTTTTCCTCTTTTTCCCCTCGTAGGAGATCGATGAAGCCTGCAAGAGGATCAAGAGGGAGGTTGATGACCTGGGGCCTGAAGTGGGTGATATCAAAATCATCCCACTGTACTCCACGTTGCCTCCGCAGCAGCAGCAGAGGATCTTTGAGCCACCCCCACCCAATAAACCAAATGGCGCCATCGGAAGGAAGGTATAACTGCGTTGTTGCTATTAAAAAAACACTCTGAGGGAGGGAGGTTGAAGTGGAGAGAGAGAGAGAGGGAGAGGGTTTGCTGTAGAAAAGCCAGATGGGGAATAAGGTGGGTATAGAGAGCTGGAAGGTAGGGACTGAAACTTTCCTCCCCCCCCCTCTCTCAGCTTAAGCGCAGAACTGACTCACACAACATATGTTGCTTTTGTCAGCATGCGATTCTCCGCTCCAAATTATAACCGGGGTATTACTCACACCCTCCGAACCCAGAGGGAGAGCGCAGCAGCAATCCCACTCAAATTCTATTTTATTTCCTACTTTTTATCCCATCGCTGTGTCTGCCGCCGATAGAGGAGGCCCCGGACCTCCGCTGCTCCATGAAAGGTGTACAAGCTGATCAAAGACGAGACAAGTTGTCTCCTTCCTCAATCACTTCATCTGAGAGGAGTGGGATCGGCCCCTTATTGATACAGACACGAGACGGTTCCCCTCCTTTGTTCTGCTCAGACGGGCTCATCACCGGAGCAGCAGCACCACCTGCGGTGCCTCGCTGTTGGCCAGGGATCTGACAGAATATCAGTGCCGTGGGAGAACGGATAAATATTCCCCCCCGAAGATCTGATAGAGAAGGATGTTGATAGATGACTCATCGAAACGGGTCGACTAATTGAAGGCGAGTCTGAGATGGAAACAAATTTATGCACCAGGTTTGGAGTTAAAGCACGAACTGGATCAAACGTTACAACGCCGCCGCCGTTCTTCTTGAGTTTCACCATATCCATCTCACTGCTGTGTGTGTGAGTGTGTGTGTGTGTGTGTGACGTCGTAGCTGGCCTCCTCTTTTTTTTTCTTTTTTTTTTTTAACCCTCATGATCAATTTGTCAGGTTCTCGCCGACTTGTGGAAGTTGACACCTGAAGTCGCCACGCTCCAAGTGAACGGTGCGGCTTCTCCTCGACTGACATGAGCGTCAAGTGAAAAATGCAAGAGACGTCATCCAAGTCAAGCCCAAGAGGAAGAAGTGAAAAAAAGAATCAAGGTTTCGCCACGGCCGCCCTGCATACTAATGACTGCATTAAGACACCCCTCCATTAACATAAAGCACTCGCTTGTCATCGCTCCGTTTCTCCAGGAAAACCCCGAGCTCCCTTTTTTTTCTTTTCTCTTCTTTTTTTAACAGAACCACCGGTGCTGGTGACTTATTACAAACAAACGATTGTTACCGCGACAAGCTTTTTCAAGCGTCTGGAACGTTGCCTCTCAAATGTGACGTGAAAGAGTTTACTTTTAGCTTTGTCGCTCTTGGAACTAGCCGCGATCACGCCGACCGATTCGAAATGATGGCCGCTCCTTCCAGCGAGTCTTCCCCTTTCCCGCGGGCAGAGGGGAGGCTTTATTTGTCAACAAGACTGCGCTGCCCCAGCAGGAAATGTGAAAGATGGCCCGTGTTAGCTGCAGTACTTGGTCTCCTGCAGGTAATAACCCAGAAATAACATGCAGAGATGGCGCTCTAATGATATTACTGATGAAGAAGCCAGGATTATCCAGCGCTGCAGCAGACTGGACGGAGCCAGCCTCTGCTCAGCGTAATGGCCCTAGCATGGATAATCCTTCAGAATCAATGCAGTCGAGTCGATGAGGCTATCCGTATGACGGCGAAATGTGAGAGTGTGTCATGTGTGGCATCTGCTGGAGCACTGACTGTGTCCCAGAACACACCCGCTCCATTTTTTCTTCGGCGCCATCTGATGGTGGCTAGAGAGACTTTCTGACCCCAGGATTCAGCTGACCTCTGACCTCTCTAGCTGTGATTCTTGGGAGAGTCTTTAGCCAGTCCAACCATCTCCTTCACAGTGTGTGGGGTCAGTTTGCAGACACATCCTCTTCAAGGCTTAGATCTCCAGTCTCTTCAATCACTGTTTTTGACCGTACCTTTGTAACTGTTTGTCAGATTTAGTATATATATCCTTAATAGCTCATATTTTCACAAGTGTTAACCTCAGAATTTAATCTGAGGAGTTCAATCAGAGGAATTGCTTGTAAAATGCAGTGGTTTGGGGGCTTTTCGGGGAATATTCAAACAGTATACGACTAGTTTGCAGTTGCTAAAAAAGTAATTAATTGCAAAATGTCCCAAAATGTTTTATTGCAATACACAAAATATATCGCAACGCCTTTAATATCATTATTTGGTAACGTGCCTTAAGGATCGTATCATAATATCGCTTCGTTGGTTCCCTGGCGACTCCGATCCATAGTTCTTTCTGTATTTCCTAATCCAGGACGTTTTGTATCTGTGCTACATAATACTGCAAACGCGAGACAAACAGACGGTCTGTTTTTGTGCTGTTTGCTGCGAGATAGAAGGAGTTGGGCTGTTTATAGTCCTGCATCAACACACCAGCTCACATCGAAGAGTGATCTCCACAGTTCTTCTTTCCTTTGGTTGTTCCCGACAGGTGCAGCGGTAAAATGATGATAATCATGTTGCCTTTGTTGTCATCCTCTTTTCTGAGATGTGAACGGGGGAAAAAACCAACTATTTCTCTGCAGGAAACACCTTGAAGTACTTGGAATCTTTATTTGGAGTTTGATTTAAGTTCAGGAACACCGGAAAACGCGTTCTTACTTTTTTTCCCGCGTTTGAATGCACCACACACATACATACAGCCCAGAATATAAAATTCACTTGAAAAGGATGAAATACTCACTCTGAGTTAATGAGATGGGTCTGCCGGATATGAAGCTCATAACTCTGGAATGTAAAGCTCAATTTGTAAAAAAAACACAAAGTCTGCGTCTTAAATCTCTTTTTTAGCACACATTCTTCTCCCGTATGTGGGTTTCAGGTGGGTCGGGGTCACACGGGGATGCGGTTATAAAGGGTGTCGGAGTCTCGACGGCGCAGCAGATTCTGTGTCCGATCCAACAGAATCTTCTGATCGAATGCCAGCAATGCAGCAGGTCCTGCTGGAAAAGGAATAACTAATCCACAAAGCGTTGTTACTTCAGGAGAATGACCTGCACAATTTTGCAGCCACCTCACTGAGGTGATCTGTGATGTCACGTGACGTCACCGGTCAAACCAAATGGATCCCAGAGTAATGGAGTCATTTTCCCATTTGATTTTTTTTGTTCTGTCTCTAAAGATGTTTTCCTACGTCTGATGGCCGAATCTCTGTAAAAGTCTCTTTTAGCATTCGTGCTAGTTAGTATTCGTCTAACAACGCCTGGACTGCGTAAAATTCCAGATCTGTGGTCGTTTGAAAAAGAGCAAACTGAGTGGCTGATTAAATTTGAAGCTTGTGATTACGTTTGATGTGCCGAACATTTTCGGGGTCGTTCCTCCGTTGCTCATTGTGTCTTTACTGTTGTTACAAATCGTGTTTCCTGATTTGCCGACCGATCGATCGGTGCACCTCTGGTTTATATGGCACCTATTATATTCAGTCATCTATCAAGAAACTCATTGTCGTGGAGTGCTCATGTTGAATAACAACCCTCTTACCTGAAAATGTCGCCCGATCTGTTTCT
Organism: Lophius americanus; assembly: GCA_037951165.1. NCBI lineage: Eukaryota > Metazoa > Chordata > Actinopteri > Lophiiformes > Lophiidae > Lophius > Lophius americanus. Next base: position 3,441,600 of record JBBDHG010000065.1, on the reverse strand, counting down.
GCCCGCTGTGTCTTCAATCCTCGAGAGAATCTACAAACCTACAAAAAGTGAACGATTCTCAGGCTTCGAGAGACATCCTGGCTTAAAAAGTGGGATTTTAAAGAATGCAAGGATGCACAGCTTGAAGACAGCTGACGGCACAAAGGCATCAGCAGAGACTTTGCATAGTTGTTGGGTTTTATGCCCGACGTTTTATCGCAAAGACGACCAGCAAAGCAGATGGCTACCACCAAAATGACTACTTAGGTCAGCCCTGCAGCTCCTTCCTGTCCCGCTCGATGTTGACTGTGTGAGAAAGGCAGTTTCCCAAACACCCACTTGTATCCAAACTATGACATTAGCTTGGCAGTTAGCAGCAGAGCGGCCGCTGATCGGGTTACAGAGTCATGTGTGCGGCCATGAATCGAAAGGGATCGGCTGTCCGGTCTGTTTAAGCCGTTATTTAAGGAGAAATCATCCTCGCGGCGGTCAAGGTTCGCTTGAGTGCAGCGGCAATTTTGTTGTCCCGCTCCTCCTCACTTCCTTTATCCCCCTGTTTGTGTACTTGCACCGACAGCGATGGATCCATAGGCTGATGTGACGTCCTTTTTTTTTTTTTAATGAATCGGCTGTCATTTGTCAGCCTCCCTTTGCTACAGGGGGTAATTGTAAAATATCTGATGGTGCAGATTCCCAGAATCCCCGCTGGCTTTATCCTCAGAATCCAAGCGATGTTTGTTTTCAGTGGTTTTCTGCTACTTGTTGGAGTACAGTTTATTATTTTATGTAGTTATATTAATTGCATCTACCAATCTGAATATTATAAATTTACGTATTTAAACTGTTTGGATATTAAGCTTACGTGTATTTCCAGAAATGGCATTTTTACAATTGAAATTATCCACAAAAATCCAAACTTTAACTTGTGACCCTGCATTTTATATATTTTTTGTTCCGCCACCTTTTTACCACAATAACAGTCTGAGTCTCCTTCTGTGGTCTGTGATGAGGTCTGAGGACACATGGAGAAGATCTGAGAACATTCCTCCACACAGAACCTCTCCACCTCCTTCAGGTTCTGAGGTCCACGCTGGTGGACTCTCCTCTGCGGCACATCCCACAGATGTTCTGTGGGGTTTAGGTCAGGTGACTGGGATGGCCAGGGCGTTGTATGTATGGCAGAACTCCTGTTAAGCCCTTGCCTCAAGTATAAATCAAGTCTTTGATTGGTTAGGTCATTACTGCCCATCGCCCCCGCAACTCAATCCTTAGCAAGAAAATCCAAATTTAGCTTTGAATCATATACTGAAAACTCTTTGTCTCTGATCTCCGTCTCCTACAGTCCTCAAACCGAAGTATCCTTTAGGAAAACGCTGAACCACGATTTGCTCCCTGGGCGCCCTAGCTGTATGTGGCAATAAAGCTTCTGGAGATAAATAGACAAACTACCTCACAAATAGCTGTTTTTTCATGTTTTAATATTTCACTTGCCACATTCTGGAATGAAAGTTTGTTTCCCCTTCATGCGTCGCCGATGGTTCTGCTGTGTGCTGAGCGGCCAACATTGCTCAGCACACAGCGAGAGACAATCGACGACAGTCTGCAAAGTTGGCAGGGGCGCACAGGGCCGCGTTCCATATTTACGTGTACCCTCTACAACAGCTCTCACTCTGGAGGGGAAAAAGCTGCTCGCATGGAAGTTGTAACGGTTGCACAGCGCTCAGAATGCTAAAAGCCGGCCGTCTGAGAGACACTTTAAATGAACTATTTTCTGTGATTTTTGTGGGGAAAATTCTCTTGGAGGGCTTCACAAGAGAAGGGAACTGACATATCAATAACACCAACAGCATGTGTTTGACATTCGGCCAGAGCCCTCCCACACACACACACACACACACACAGGCAGAACAGAGGAGGACCAGAGTTAATGTGTTTAGATGGGACGCTGAGCAACAAGCCAGCTCATTGAACTTGATTGCGAGAGTTGCTTCAGCTCCCCCGGCGAGATGCTATAGACGGCGTGCGCGCTGTAAAGTGACAGCTCTACAAGCTTCTGCAGTCAGCGGCAGGGAATCGTTTTCAACTTAAAGCAAAGCCGATATCTGCACTTGTTTGTCTCTGCCGGCGCTTCAGGATCACTTCGATTCCTGAACGGCTCCACCGCATGAAGTCACTACTGATTATGCTGAAGCACTTCTAATTAGCTGAATGACAATTCTTAAATGTAGTTCTACTCTCTGTTTTCCAGTGTTTCATCAGAATGTACGTATTTGAATGCTTGAACATTGTCGGAATATTTGTATCCCCTGACAAGTCGGTTATGTTATGGGATGGGCACCGCTGATGCAGAGCCTTCATGTTAACGCGGTAACACAAAAAACTCTTCCATGGGTAAATTTCCTATTTTAGACCCACATAGACCTCAGTGCCAGGAAGAATTGTATTGACTGATTTTGGGGAAGGTCGGTTTTTATATTTCCAACTTTGTCAAGAGCTTTATTTCTAAAAGTTTCGGGACTGTTGGTCCGATTTAGTCACAGTTTGTTGAATATGAATCGACTTAAGAAGATCTGTCACGTATATATCTGTTTTACTCACTAGGTGGATATTTCTTATGAAAACACTATTTTTAAGACAGAACTTACTCACCACCGGTCCAATTTAGCCCAAATTTGGTGAATGTGAATGAGCTTGAGGGGATTTGGCTATTGTATATGGTATTTTATTCCAGCAGTTCATGTTTTACTCAATAGCGGGAGATGTGTCTACCAAAAACACTGTTTAACCAGATATAACTTCCTCACCGCTGGTCTGATTTAGCCCAAATTTGGTGTATATTAACCGACTCGAGGAGACCTATCTTGTTACTTTATGCTAATAGTTCATATTTTACTCATTAATGGGAGCTTTTTCAGGTAAAACACAATTTTTTCGGACATTGCTGTTGTCAGGCCCAGTTTACTGAACACTTTCACGTTCTTTGTATTTGAATGCTTGCACAGTGTTGGATTATCTTAATCCATTATCTAGTGTCAGGGTCTGAGGTCCCCTCTCTCCCTCCACACACGCGAGGTGGATCATTCCCTAACCTGTCTGCTCTCACTTCCTTCCGAAGGTTGTTGTGTCAACAAACATCGCCGAGACCTCCCTGACCATCGATGGGGTGGTGTTTGTAATTGATCCTGGATTTTCCAAGCAAAAGGTTAGCCCCCCCTCCCTTGCCCCTCACACACACACACTCACACTCTCACAACTTCTCTGACCAATCTCTATCTGCTGCCATCGTCAGTGTGTGTTGCCTGAGAATCTCCAGATAAACAGAGCAGCGCTCACCTGACAGCAGCCGCGATGGAGATGACGGTTATTTATTCCTCTGACATTTCACCAGCCTGAAGCCGAGTCATGCAGATGGCAACGCAAAAAAGCGATTATCTATGATTATATATGCACTGTGGTGGACTGTGTGTGCGACTTTTTGGCCGTACGCACCCCCAAAAACAAACCCGCAGCAGGGTAGTTTCAGCTTGTGAAGTGTCCTTTCTCTGCCCGGTCAGGTCTATAACCCCCGCATCCGCGTGGAATCCCTTTTGGTCACGGCTATCAGCAAGGCCTCAGCCCAGCAGAGGGCGGGTCGCGCCGGACGAACACAACCTGGAAAGTGTTTCCGCCTTTACACAGAGAAAGCTTACAAGTCAGAAATGCAGGTAGGAAACAAGTCGCTCTGCACATATGTGGAAATTCTGAGGTGCATTTCTTTCCAGTACCAGAATCTCCTCTAATCCTTGCTGTCTGTTATGCAATATTTGCCCCTTGAATTCATTAATTCCCTGTTCTGCTGAATTGTAATGCCAAACCACTTCGCTTCCACCCTTCCTGTGAAAATAAAACAAACATCTTGTGACAAATGAAACTGTCATGCCGAGGGGCAGGAATGAATCTTCTCAACAAATTAAACGGCCCCTCGAAAGCCTCGGACTGAGAGGCTGACACATGAATGACCCACGAGGAGTTGATAAGCACCTCGGCTAATTAATTTTGAATTTTCCTTGTGTTCCCATCATACATCTTAAATGGCACAGGACAACACGTATCCAGAGATCCTGAGGTCCAATCTGGGTTCCGTGGTGCTGCAGCTGAAGAAGCTGGGCATCAACGACCTGGTGCACTTCGACTTCATGGACCCACCAGGTAAGTGTGCATGAAGAAAACACACATTCCGTTTATGCTTAAAAGTTCTCAAATAGCCTTTTGTTTTATTTATATTACGCATTTTTTCTGCTGAGCACTTTTTATTCTTATTTGTTATTATTATTACCCCATTCAAACAAATGGGGAATGCGTCGACTTACCATTTGTATGATTATCGCTGCTTTTCTTAATCCTTATGTGATTCATAAGGTTTTACGTGTTCGTCTATGTACTGTAGGTATAATTGGAGGTTGGTTTGTTTGATGTCAGACGTGAAATGTTCCGTATTTATTTTGAATGCGTACAAAATAAATAGAAGGATAAATAATATTTGGTTACAGCCCTGGTGTGAAATCCGATGAAGTTTGACCGGTCATTAGAACTCCTTACTTGGCACCACTGTAGCAAAACCAGACCTACGCTGTCGTCCACGACAGCAACGTTATTGCCCTGAAAAGTTCCTAATCCCAAGTTGGCCTCTCCCAAAATCAATCCAGTTCTGCCCCGCGCTATTGACTATGGGGTATAAAGTCACGTAAGGGATCCATGAAATATGATAAGTTATGTACAGAAAATGGTGTTTTTCATGAGAAAAGCTCACCCTAGTGGGTAAAATCTGAACTACTAGAGTGATATCTTATATTTACAAGATAGATTCAGATTCATACAGATTGCTGGGAAAGTTATGCTGGGAAAACAGTGTTTTTAGCCCCCCCTCGTGAGTAAAATATGAACTATTAAAGTAACACGATGGATACGAGATAGATATTACCTGAATTTATTCATATACACCTAAATTTGGACTAAATTGGACCAATGGTTGAAAATGTTTGGGTAACTTTGTAGATAAAGCTCCCCCTAGTGTCAGAGATATATAACAGCCTTTCCCAAAATCAATGCAGTACTTCCTCGCACTAAGGTCTATATGGGTATAAAATTTGAAAATGCTCCATGAAATAGTTTTTTTGAGTTACTGCGTTAGCATGAAGGATCTGCGTTGGCGGATGACAATTCCATAACATCCCAGAGTTAAAGGGGATATAATGAAGTCTTATTTGTTTTCCTGTAAGATAGAAAAAGTTTTGACCATTTCATTTTGTCAGCCCACCTCTGTGGGCGGGGGTGAATGAGGGCGCCAGAAAAACAAGCAGCAGAATCAGGACCTTGGAGAGCGCCGTGGCCCTCAGTCCTCCGTGCTGCCAGTTTTTGGTTTGAGGGAAGGATTTCCTTTTTATATTTTATTTTCCATTAAAAAAAATAATAACAACAGTAAAGTAAATATGAAGAAACAATTGAAAGGATGAAGCTATTTTAACAGGATATTTAAAGATGCGGCCGGTTCTTTGCTGCTTCCAGTTGAAGATGGCCGGATGGACGTCTCGTCATTGTCAGCCGGTTTGTTTAACAGGGGCAAGATATGAGGATATGGAAGCGATGAAAAGAGACACGTCTTCATCTCGTCACCACTTCAGTATGAAATCTTGATTTGCATCAGTGTCATCTGAATCAGGACAAGCGGCGCCACAAACCGCGGTAAAAATCTACATTTATTTGAGCATAGGTTTCTGCTTCATGTGGAATCTAGGTTTCCCCCTTGTCGCCCGGGAATAACGACAGCGCAAAGACAAAACTGTCTCGGCAGATATCAAACGCTGCATATTGAACGTTGGGAGGTTTGAGGGGAAGTGCTCTGACAGACGTGGACCGCGCCGCAGCAGCGTATGCAGTTTTTATGAGCGATCTACTTGATGCCTCGATTATTGCTGTTCAAAGTGAGGGAGAGGAAAACGAGCGATCGGTCAATTTATGTTCCTGTCGCTCGTGTCTCCTACGTCTGAATCGCGCTGGGTCCCGGCCAGACGCGAGTCCCTCGCAGCCCCCCCGAGTTGACGCGTCCCCCGGCAAGCAGAGAGCAGCGTGTGTGTTCTACCCAAGAAGAACACCCCCCTCATTCTCCCATCCTTAAACCCCTCCCTTCCCTTTTCTCGCCATAATATAGTTTTCATCTCACCTCTGAGATTAAACCCATCTCTCCCCCGTCCGCCTTGGCAAACGCCATTTTGAGAATGAAATTGGTTACATCAATAGCGGCGCTATCACCTTAGCTATTGCCTCCCCCTTTATATTCCTCCGGTGGAACGTGAATGACCTCCACCGCCGCCCCCACACTTCTCACAAAACGCAAAGGTAAGCACCAACATATGGGATCGGCCTTGTCGGCGGGTTCTGACTGGACAGAGTGGGCTGAAGGGAAACGCGAGGATTACCTTTTATTTATACGATCCACTCATGGCGGAACGTTCCTCTTAACGAGCTCCCAAGCAAGCAATTCATGAAACCCGAATAGTCTGTTGGAGTTCCTGCGTCGGACCTCTGGTGCTGGTGTCGTTACGCCGCGGCAACGACTCACTTCAGAGTCGACTGACAGACGAGAGCAGCGTCTCTGAAGATTCATGATTTAGTGGAGGAAATATCGACTAACTGTCTTTTTTTTTTTTTTTTTTCTTGGTCAGCCTGGTTTATTATCTTTTGTTCTGTTTCGAATATTGCTTGTTAAAGTTGGTACCAGTCAGAACCACTAGAGGGCAGCAATAAAAGTCCATTATTTAATAGACTCCTCAGCTTAAAATTTTATACCCATATAGACCTTATTGTGAGGAAGAACTGAATTCATTTTGGGAAAGGTCAGATGCAGATTTCTGACAGAAGGGGGAGCTTTAACACCAAGAAGTTTCCAAGCCATAATTTATCAGCCATTGGACCCATTTAATCCCGATTTGAGGCATGCGGGTCGAATAGAGGACATCTATTTTGAATATGTCATATTTTACTCATTCGGGGGGGCCTTTTGACAAAAAACGTTTTTTTCAAACGCAGCTTCTCAACCGTTAGTCCGATTAAGTCCCAGTTGGGTGCATATGAATCTTGTTCTATCAGGAGTTCTATCCGTTGGAAACGGTTGGTTGTACAGTTCTACCTCTAAAGATGGAGCTTTATCTCCAAAAGTTTTAAGACTATAATTCTTGATAAAGGCCAAATTGGGGAATATGAATCTACTCGAGAAGAATTTTCTTGCGTTTATCATGTTTTACTCTTAAAGTTCATATTTTACTCTCTAGGGGGAACATTTTACAATAAACACTTTGCCAGTCATAACTTCATTACCGTTAGTCCGTTTAAGTCCAAATTTGGAGCACATGAATCAACTGGAGGAGATAAGTCATGTATACATCAAAGTTTATTTTAGAGTTTTTCACATTTTACTCACTAGGGGGAGCTTTTTTAATGGAAAATACTACTTTTCCTGATACAACTTCCCGTTTAATTTGAGGAGTTCAATAAAGGGAATTGCATGTACAATGCAGGGGACTGGTTCCTTTTGGCGATATACCCTCTCTGTGGGATGAATTACAGTTTAGATATTTTCTTACAGACTATCAACCATCAGCCAAAGTTGCCTTTTCGACGTGAACCTAAATGAGCCTCGATTTCTCTTTCTCGCTGTGAGAATACTCAGATTTCCAGCTCTGCCTCGCTGGGCTCCGACTAAACGCAGGCGTGGCCGTGCCAACCGGCCAACAGAAATGGAAAATCCATCCCAAATCACTGGCGATTTGCACGAGGCCGCGGCTGGGTGGGATTCATTTGCGGCTTGACATTTCCAAAGAAGTGCCTTTGGAAACCAACGTGGTTTAATGTACCTTTAGCCTTTCGTCTCATTGATCCGGCCCCCGGTTAATATATCGGATTCTCGCTGCGTAATTTTCTGATGAGCCGCGTCGTGTATAGATTGGATTTCTACCCCGGTTCATCATGCTAGCAGGGCTTGGAAATCAGATGTTCACCTTTTGTTTCGCCCCGCACGTGTGTTTAAAGAAAAACGGGCTTTCGTGCCTAAAATCAATATTTGTTCATCAGGAAAGGCCTCCCCGCTATGAAATTATTATTTGTTTATTTATTTATTTTTGGGGTAGCACCTGTGAGAAAGTGAACGGGCGCATCAGCGGGCGCTTGAAGCTAATTTTCAGTTAACATGCAGCCGGCCGTTGGTCTCCCGCTCTGGGGAGCCAGAGGTCAATAATTGCATCTGGAGGAAAAAATCTTTTAAGCAAACGGTGGAAGTCTTTTGTGTTGAGGCGTTAAGTAGAAAGTTCCCCTGTAATTGCATTCATTGTAAAGGATTGCTTTAGCGGAGGATGAAGAAAGGCCCCGCTGTGATTATTTCTGGATCAAGTTGGTGTCGGCACATCAGTGCTTCTCACACGAGGAGAGATTCACGTATATATATATATATATACTTTCCTCCGCGGGTTTGAGTCCGTGTCCTTCTCGGCTTCCGTTTGTCTTATTTAAGGTCTGAGGACAGCGGGTGATGGATCACTCGTTCATCAACTTTGTTCTTCTTTGGCTCTCATCCGTGTGTTGTGTGTTGCCGGGGAGAGGGACGGTCGGGGTGTCCTTCTGCTGCCGACACCAGATAGACGGAGGAAAGAGGAGGGATGGATGGATCCTGTAGTTACAGCTGATATCAGAGTTGTTTGGCATGTCTGTGTCCCCTCTACTCCACCCTTCTCTCTCACTCACTCTCTTTCACACACACTCTCCCTCTCTTTCCCACTCTCTTTTATACACACTCTCTAATTCAAACACTCTCTTTCATCTCTCTTTCACACACACTCTCACTCTCTCTTCCCACTCTCTTTTATACACACTCTCTAATTCAAACACTCTCTCTTTCATCTCTCTTTCACACACACTCTCACTCTCTCTTCCCTCCCACTCTCTTTTATACACACTCTCCCTCTTTCTCACTCTTTCTCAAGAATTGTCTTTCACACGCGTTCTCTCTTTCAAATCTCTCACTCTCTCATACTCGATTTCTCACAAACTCTCCTTCACACACTACCGTTCATCCACACAATCTCTTTCTCACTCACCCACTTTCTCTTTCACAGTCTCTTTCAAACAAACTCTTTCACACGGTCACAAACACACACACACACACACACACACACACACACACAAACACACACTCTCTCTGGACTGTTTTTGGTTGAGGGACCCTGCCAGCTGACGCTGAGCATTTACACCCATCGGCTTTGGTGGCATTGTTCGAGTTTGCTGTTTACTAAATAAACTTGGGTTGAAAGTCAAAGTCTCTCAATTACTCTCGCTCTCGCTCTCCCTCTCTCACGCTTTCGCTCTCCCTCTCTCCCTCCCTCCCCTGAACCGGCCATGGCAGAAGGCCACCCACCCTGAGTTGGGATTTGCTCGACGTCTGGAGTTAAACCTGCTCTTTTTGGAAAGCGTGTTGAGATAACGTTTGAATACATTTTATATAATAATTAATAATAAAATTAATTTGATGTGGGGGCGTAGACCCCAACCCGTGTAGAGAGAGAGGATTGCTCCATTTTGACATAGATGGCCTCCTACACTCATCCGACAAACCCTCTCTGCCCACAGTATGGACTTTGTCATCTTTAAAGGAGTGTCTGTTGAATCCTGTGCTGAAGACCAGGTTCTGTGATGCTGGGTCTCACATGTTGGACTCCTCTATGTAAATATTTGTGGACATCTCGCTACACTGGAATGTATACACAAGGCTCAGCTTGTGGTTTGGTGTTCTATCCTTAGCCTAAACCAGTTTATCTCTAACTAAGGTTTTGAAGTTCATGAGGATGTTCTCTGCTTTCTCAGTCGACCCAACACTCGGCCCGCGGTGACGTCATCAGATATGCACCCAAAACCTAAAGCACAACCAGCATATATGACAGAAAACACATTTAAATGGAGGAAATCCGATAATGGCTGGATTTTCTCCATGGAAGAAATCCCATATAAAAGAATTCATTGATCATAGAAATGACTCATTCTGAACTTTGGAGGTTTAATAAATCCTGACGCAGGTGTGTGAGAGTTTTGGTGTTTTGACAAAATGACAGATGTACACATTGTTCCATCGCTCTCACCTGTCTGCGTTTGCCCGTGGGCTTGGAACGCTGCAGAAGACTCATCTCCCTCTTTCTGTCTCCAGCACCAGAGACTCTGATGCGAGCCTTGGAGTTGCTCAACTACCTGGCGGCGCTCAATGATGACGGTGACCTGACAGAGCTGGGCTCCATGATGGCAGAGTTCCCCCTGGACCCCCAGCTGGCCAAGATGGTCATAGCCAGCTGTGAGTTCAACTGCTCCAACGAGGTCCTCTCCATCACTGCCATGTTGTCAGGTAACACTCCGTCAGCTGCTAGTACTTTCCTTCACAACCTGCTCACGGTCCACGCTTCAGAGTCGACCAATGAGCTTCGAGGTCATATGCTTATCAGGTTCTTTAGCATCGAAGCTCATCCAGTGTGACCCCGGGCTTTTTTGGACATATTTTGGCATGTGAATTGTTAAAATTCAATATGAACGAATTTACTCTCTAGAATTGTCTTAAAGGTCCAGTGTGTAAAATTTAGTAGCATCTAGTGGTGACGTTCCATCTTGCAACTAAAAATTCAACAAACCTGTAGCTAGCCAAGAAGCTACGGTGCTCTTCAGGTTACAAAATGTGTTTTTATGTTGTTTACACAGTAAAAAACAGCTGAGCCTGAACAATAATAATAACTATGTATTTGGCATCTTTCATACATGAAATGCGGCCCAAAGTGATTTACGTACAGAATAAATTAATCTGGGCTTTGGTCAAAGCCACTATACTCTTCTGTGTGGCTGTCGGCGACCAGCCAAGTTGAATCCCTCAGGGCACCTGCAGTCCGCCCTGGGGGATTCAACTCGGCTACTGACGACGTGTGTCATGAGTCTTCTGTTAAATACTAACTATGATCCTTCGTTTGTCAAAACTCATAGTCAGGTTTTTACAGCAACAACTTAAAATTGCGTGAAATCCCTGCTTGGATCCAGCGACCGATTGATCATCCAGCCACTGTACAAACATGGCAGCGCAACATGGTGGCCTCCCTGAGAGCCAGGACCGCTCCGATGGTGGTATAGCTTATTCCATTAATTCAAAGAGTTTCTGTTGAATTTTACACACTGCACCTTTAATTTGAGTTACTACTAGGACCAAAGAAGAGGTAGAGTAGTGCAGCAGAGTATTTCTGCTGAACTTAACTACAGGTCAAGTAGGGGAGGAGGGCAGCGGCACTTTAGCTTTAGGCTCGCCAAAGAAGGACGCTGCTCGGCGGATGAAACTCGGCACCTTTGAAGGGAGCGCAAGGTCTTTGAGAGCGGAAGGGGGAGGATGGATTTAAATAGTTGTTTGGACGTGGCGTTTCGGGTTTTTGCTGAGTCCATCAGAATGCGGAGTGAAAATGTTCACCTGAGAGCAGCGGCGCCACAGCAGTCGACCCCACCGCTCGATAAATGCAGAATGTTCTCCTTAAAGCCGCAATCAAGCAGGATTGACCCCTAAGCAAGTTTGCAAAGGGGTGCCACCGCTTTATCAGCTCCAGAACCAATATAGAATTGATAAGAAGTTTTCTGTTGACATTTTGACCTTTGGCCTTTCTTTATCCGCCATAACCCCTCACACTGTGCCTGTGCCTCACTTTGAGTTGAGGCCTTCTTCCTCTCTGTGGGATTTGCTTAACTTATCCCTGTGGGCGGCTGTGTTGGGGCCCATACCAACCTTGTTTAGTCCCGCAGTGTTTCGTCCGACCCACGGAGGCTAAGAAGGCGTCCGACGAGTCCAAGATGCGCTTTGCCCACATCGACGGAGACCACATGACGCTGCTGAACGTCTACCACGCCTTCAAACAGAGTGAGCGACCCCCATAAGCTCATTTCATGCTTTCGTGCCGTCCTGCCTTTGCATAACGCCTGAACTACCTCTTCTTGTCGCACACAGACCACGAGGCCACTCAGTGGTGCTACGACAACTTCGTCAACTACCGCGCGCTGATGTCGGCGGACAACGTACGCCAGCAGTTGTCCAGGATCATGGACCGCTTTAACCTCCCGCGGCGGAGCACAGAGTTCACCAGCAGGGACTACTACAGTAACATCCGCCGGGCGCTGGTCACTGGCTACTTCATGCAGGTCCGTCACATCTGGGTTTTTGTTCACAAACACAAGTTGTTGGAATCAGTCACGAGTTTTGAAGCAGCTCGTCTGATCCATTTAGGCTCCTATTCTCTTCAACACACATTAATTGATTGATTTTGGGAATGGTCAGTTGCATATTTCTGCCATTAGAGGGGGATTTATCTTCAAAAGTTTTTTACGACATAATTTCTCAACCGTTGGTCTGATTTAGTCCAACTCTGGTGCATATGTATCGACTCCAGGAGATTTATCTTAAATATATGTTATTTTAAAAATTTTCCTCATCAGAAGGAGATTTTTTATGAATTTAGAATTTTTTCAGAGGTTCACAATTTTGTTTTCAATCACATGTATAACACAATGGATTTGGGGCTTTTTGGGGAAACCCCCTTGCCATAGGGGACGACAGCATAAGCCTGTATGTAGTTTTTCTGTCTGTCTGCAAGAATTGGATCCTGGAGTGATGGTTCTGGCATTGACGGTTTTCCTCTCTCCGTTGTGTTAACAGGTCGCTCACTTGGAGCGCACCGGCCATTACCTGACGGTGAAGGACAACCAAGTGGTGCAGCTGCACCCCTCCACTGTGCTGGACCACAAGCCGGAGTGGGTGCTCTACAACGAATTTGTGCTCACCACAAAGAACTACATCCGCACGTGCACAGACATCAAACCGGAGTGGTGAGTTTCAGATACAGACCCTTTATTGTAACGGCTGTCGGAACATTTCACACTGAACAAAGAGAAAAATCTAACCGTGAAATGTTTTTTTCATGGTAAGTGTCTTTGCTCTCTTAGAATGCTTAGTCATTAGTATTTACATGAACATTTCCTTGTTGTGCAGTCAGAAGACAGATTGTGAAAATCTCTGGATTTTCCTGCGCCGCCACTTTCCTCTCTCTTGGTTAAAAGCTTCTCTTTTTTTTTCCTTCCCCCAAATAGCTCCAGAGGTCCATTTTTCTTTTTTAATTGCTTTTGTCTTACTGCGTGCCTCCACCTATCTCCGAAGCTTTCTGTCAGAGGAAATCTTCAGCTGTATCCCAATACATTTTGTCCCTCTGAAATGGGCCACAAATCCCACTCTGCTCTCTCTGCATGAATATAAATGCCTTAATGGAGCAACTCATACCAGAACTGCTGTCGTTTTGCACAAGTGGCACCGGGATGAACATTGTTATGCAAAGACACAACATCGTCCTGCTCTATATGTCTGACATGTCGACATGCAGTTTCCTCCAGAATTATCAGCTATCACCTTGTTAAAAAGAAAAGAAAAAAAAGAAGTGAAGTGAGATGCAAAAAGTCTTTATTGTCTAAACCCAAGATCTTTAATTGTTCAACAATAATCTGACCTCTAACTATAATAACACTATTAGAAACATTCAATTCTGAATACAAAATAAATATTTTTCTCTAAAACACGTGTGCCACAACAACAGCCTGAGTCTCCTTTTGTAGTCTGTGATGAGGTCTGAGGACACATGGAGAAGATCTGAGAACATTCCTTCATACAGAACCTCTCCACCTCCTTCAGGTTCTGAGGTCCACACTGGTGGACTCTCCTCTGCAGCACATTCCACAGATGTTCTGGTGGGTTTAGGTCAGCTGACTGGGATGGCCATGTCAGAACCTTTACTCTGTGACCTCTGAACCATTCTTGGGTTGATGTTGAGGTGATCTTCAGAACATTGTTCTGCTGGAAGGTCCAACCACGGCCCACTTTAAGGTTCCTGACAGGCTTTTAGTTTGACATGGAACCATGTCTTTTAAAGAGATGTCCAGAACATCAGAGATCCACCACCAGACTTAATAGAGGGTATGAGGTGCATTTCTCTATTGCCTCCTTTTCCTGCTACGCCACACCTTTCTTCGATGACTGTTGCCAAAAAGCTCTACTTTGGTCTCATCTGACCTCCGACCTTGTTCCAGTGAAAGTCCCAGGGGTGTTTGTCAAACTGTAGCAGCGTTAGCTTGTGGGTGGACGACAGCAGAGGCTTTTTTCTTGCTACTCCCCAAAACAGCTGGTTTTGGTGTCAGCGCCATCTGATGGTGGTAAGGGAGACTTTCTGACCCCAAGATTCAGCTGACCTCTGGCCTCTCTAAATGTCATCCTTGGAGGGTCTTTTGCTAGTTGAACCATCCTCCTCAGTGTGTGGGTACAGTTTGCAGACACACCCTCTTCCAGGCGGATGTCTAACATCTCGAGTCTCTTTAAACTTCTTCATTATTGATCTAACTTTTGAAACTGACATTCTGAACTGCTGAGAGATGTTCTTGTCTCCATTGTCAGATTTGTGCAGTTCTCCAACTTTTCTTTGCTCCTCTTTGCTGTGTTCTCTGGTCTTCATCATCGTGAAGAACCTCAGAGAGAATCAGACCTGTGTCACCTCATATTTATACCACAGTCAAACCAGAAATCAATTTTCGTCACTCAAACAAGTTAAGCCAATCATATAAAATAGTTTGGAACTACGCTCTAAAACACACCTGTGGATCTTCCCGACATTCGCTGTGAGCCTCAAACATAAAGATATCGGGAAACTCTTCCCCCAAACTACTTTTTTGTTGCAAAACTCCTCCAGGCATCGGTTAAGTGGTACAATCTGTTCTCAGGGGTGTGCTGCGCAATTAATCAAAACTACGATTTAACAGTCGTGTTGCCATTTCTAACGCAGTGTGTTGGGAGTAGAGGGGCAACACAAACAGAAATAATGTCAATACCGTTTTAGGTCTAATAAAGATTTAGTGCGGCTTGTTTCCTAACTCTTGTCAAGTACATTTTATTTATAAAGCAACAAATCAAAATAAGTTTTCTCTGGACACTTTCCAAAAAGAGCAAGTCCTAGACGGTACCTGCGAGCCAGAACTTTGCGTGAGTTCATCTACAGCAGCAGCCCGAAGAACAGCTGTAATAGTAGTTATCAGTAATTATTTTGACTTCTGCAGTAGGTGAAGTTAATAATATAATGTCACGAGTGGGATCACCTCGATCCACAGCGGTACAGCCACTCATGATCCATGGAAACCTACGAGAGGAGGTGTCTTGCATGAATGAGTCATGAATATGAAGGGATGGAGATGGAGGGGTGGATAGAGGGGTTCAGTGCATCGCCGGATGTCCCCGAGCGGTCTTCTAAGATAAGATAAGACGATACTTTATTCATCCCATGGTGGAGAAATTCCAGTGTTATGGCAGCAGCCAGTTACATGAGGCGAGATAAGTGAGATACCCCCACTGTGTACTTCAGAGGGGCGTCCACATACAAACCAGTTTAAGGCCTCATCTGCCCGTAACACTCTGGGAATGGGTTTAAGGTCAACAAGTGTTGTCATAAATAACACTAACGTGCATTTCCGTGGAATAATATACATTTGTCATATTATTAAAACACGAAACCGAGAGCTGTGTACCTTTTGTGTTTTGGTACCTGGTTCTGGTATCAGGAAAAAAGGGTGGAGGGTTAGATGTGTTAGGATTGTGGGGATTGTTTGTACGCCATTGGGTTTACATATTAAAACAACCTTTGGTTACAATCTTCACTCAACAACATTTACTGGTCATGAAAACTTAGGAGAGTAATCTTATTACAACGCCAGTTATTCCATCGCCATGTTACCTTGAAAAATGTTATTCCAGTATAAATCTTTCCAACACAGCTGCACTTCTGCTGTGGCTGTCAGAACAACAACAATGGCTGACCGGGTTAGTGGGGTTTAGGGGTCAGGACTCATCTAGCCAGGACTACCATAAACCAGCATTTAGGACTAGTGTTTAAGACTAGCCTAAAGTGTAGCATAAATTGGAGATATTAGTTTGGACCAGCTTAAACCAGGGTTGGTGGTTACAACTAGCCTATGGAGTAGTTTCAGCCAGTGGGTAGGGGTTTAGACTAACTTAAACCAGAACTACACCAAGCTAGGTTTAGGGTGAGGGGTTAGGACCAGCCTAAGGAGTACCTTGAACCAGGGTTAGGAGTAACAACTAGCCCAAACCAGGGTTAAAACCAGTCTTAGCCAGCTTTAATCATAAATGTTATCAAAGAGGAAAGCCTCTTCATACGGGCCCCCGGACTGACACTGAGGTCAGAACAAGGGAGGATCCTAGAATCCTAAATCTCTGGCTCCCAGTCTTCCTCTGGAGATGCAAGGGACAAAACGTGTGATGTTCTGGTCAGGTACTAGGATTCTATGAGTTCTTTATTCCTAAGCCCACTGCACATGTTTCTTTTCCACTCCGGCGATGATCCACGGTTAAGTACCACATTTGTTGAGCTTGCAGTCGTCGTTTCTGAGCGAGTACGGAGGAAGAGCTTCCTCCCAACACTGGTGACCAATGTTTTCTCGCTGTCTTTCCTAGGCTGGTGAAAATCGCCCCGCAGTACTATGAGATGAGCAACTTCCCCCAGTGCGAAGCAAAGCGGCAGCTGGAGCGCATCATCGCAAAAGTCTCATCCAAGGAGTACACCCAGTGCTAAGAAGACTTCTGAGCGCGTCTGATCGGCCTCTAATTCCACCAACAACCTCATTCTGAATCTTTGTCTCACTGTGGGGTCTGTATGTTCATGATGTACGAGCTTTAATTTGTTACCTCCGAGGGTCAAGCGCCACCAGCGACGTGATGTAAATGACCAATAACCATTTTCTAATTCAAGAACGGCGTTTCCGTGTAAATCTCCACATTCTACATCAAGACATCCTCACTTCGTCGCAGCTCGGGATTCTCGGCGGCTTGTGCCGCTGAAAGGTTTCCACGGAGACGAGCTTTTGATAATAAAAAAAAAAAACGTAATTTATACCTTGTTTTGATGCGGGCGTAATGGAGCGTTCTTTAGTCGTGGCGCTCCTAAGAGGGGGGGGGGGGGGGGGGGGGGGGGGCGCTCTTGTCACATTTCCTGTCGCTGTTCAACCTAATAAAGATGACTTTGTTAGAAAACATTTTTCAAGTAGTTGTATGAATATAACAGGATATTGTATGCATAAACTTTTCACTTCACACACACACACACACACACACACACACACACACACACACACACACAGAGGCACTGAGCAATCACGTTCCGACCTGCCAAATCCAGCTTGTTTCCCGGCTCTTCGGGGAAGCTAAATCTTCTTACTGAGATATTGATAGCTTCAGAAACAGTTGGAGTGAGGGGGAATGTTAATTACAAATGTTTCGGAACAAGACCGTTGTGAAATCCCCGCCGTGCAGGAGCCCGTTCTCCCGCTCTGGCTGTACCGCTCTAGTGTCAGCACCTCTTTTAAGACTGCAGCTAGAAGAAGCTTGAATTTTCGGCGCCGCAGTAATGTGTGATAAAACAGAAGTAACCGTAATGAAAACCTGTCTCGTCAGGTTAGCTCTGAAACAAAGTGCGCAACACCCAATCTCCTAAGAATTACTGTTAGCAGAAAGTTGCTGGTGTTCTGACCAACTTTCCCTCTGAGCTAAACCTGCTCTTCAGCAGTTCGACAACTGGAACAGGCAATTTCCGAGGCGTGAACTCTTCAACTCAATCTGTATTTGGACTGGAGCATGAACGCGCAACTTCTCCGAGTGACATAATCCAGGTTTTTTTGTTGTGAGGAGGAGCATTTCTTCATCAAGATTGCCTTTCTTGTCATTCTGTAGCAGAAAATGAAATTTGGGTGCACCGCTTAAAATGGATGTTGTTGCATATGAAGCTTCAGTGGTGAAGACTATCCTCTTGCACACCTGGACCACATTTACTGCTACTACCACTTTGTTATTCCCACCTTTCGCACATGCTCAGTCTATCACTCAATTACCCGCTGTTATCAGCTGTGCTCATTCGGCCAACTACATCCGTTCACTCGCAGTGACGCGCCTTCATGCTTAGCCTAACATCATCATCATCAGCTGGTTTGCACGCTCTCCACCTCCCCATCTCCACCCAGTCCATGCAGATCCATCAACTTCACCATCAATTCAGTCTCAGAAGAGTCATCAGCCACCACCACCACCATTATCCATACTCTTAAGGGGGATATATCTTACTGCCGCTAAGGGCAGATACCCCTCTTATCCGAATCAAAGGAGTCGGAACATCCAATTCTTTCTGACGGACTAATTATCACACCTCATGTAAGGAAATAAACTTTAATCCTTTTCTTGGTTCTGTTTCTCTCGATTATAATACATGTAGTCTAACGTCCTCAAAAAAGCAAACTTTGGCAGCTTATACGGGGAATGGAAATCAAGTAGATTAATAAATATATATATAGATATATAGTTATATATCTATATATCTATATATATAGCATAGCAACATCAAGTTCACATGGACATCAGAGAGCGTTCGCTACCCTTTTTGGACTGTGACGTACGTGTTGAGGGGGACGGTAGACTCAATCTACACACAGAACCTGATGTCTGACTCCCACCACCCACTGATAACATCCCCACGACGGTGGAGGGAAAAGAGAAGGAACCCCAGAAGAAGAGCGGGACTGACGTGTTACGGTGTGTGGCTGGAGTAAAATCACGGGAACAGCTACTTAGGATTTTCTCTAAGAACAAGATCCCAGTTTTTTTCTGATCCTGCAGGACCCTCAACACAAACGGGTCCCCCCCCCCAAAAAAAAAGGCATGGCATAGCCCAGCACTGGGGTACCAGCTCGCCTATACAGGACTCTGCAGTTCTCTTGCATCTCCAGGACCAGGGACACTCTTTCCAGGACACAAACGTCAACATTTTAGAACAGAGGATAGATGGTTTGAGAGAGGAGTTAAGGAAGCCGTCTATGGCAAACTGGAGCTGCCCTCTCTAAACAGACGTGGGGGGGGGGTCCACGCCGCCACCGATCACCCACATACACCGTTTCAACATCTCTCTGATGCTGACGACCCACATGACACCCCATCAATCAATCTAGACGACTCACCCTTATTAGTTATGCACGAGCATCTGTCAACGACTCTATGTACCAAACACCTACTGGAAGTATAGAACCTCCTAGAGACGAGGTGAAACGTCTTCAAGCCCAAACAGAAGTCCAATTTCACCAACGTGGAGAACCAACGACCTGCATGAATGACAATCTACACGAACAACCATATGAGATGAAAATGCATTGTAGGTAAAGCAAAAACTTCACATTTGATTGACCTTTGTTTTTGTTAAAAATATGTAAAATCTGGACTTTTACTTCCTGTTGATCTTGTTAATGAACTCTCCTCATGGTGGCTGCAGACTTCTGAGTGGAAGAGATAAGAAGCGTGGAAAAGTGGATATTTGATCAAATTTTCAGCTCTACCTTCTCTGGGAACGATGACAAAGACCCATTTTTAAATCTCACCATGTCTCTAGATTCACCTTTAAAAAAAGAAGAAGGTAATTGTAAAAAGCTTCTAATCCAGTTTGTACTTCAGTCCCAGTCGTCGCTAGCCTTTACGATAGATAGCATGACCTTGCCTTCGTCCGCGCCGCATCTCAACTTTACGTCAATTGTCAGGAAATATACATAGCGTTGACCCGAGGACGGAGGCAGAAATTAAGCGGTAAGCATTTTTCACAATCTCTGTAGTGTCTGGAAGTAGGCAGGCGGAGATAGCAGACCTGCTAAGGGAGTTTGAAATTAAAGCCTGCAGATTGTGTAAAATGCCACGTCAGGAAATTAGCATGTGTGCTTTAATATTTTTTGGACTGTTGGGAGACGGCGTTTTAAGTGGATGGCCGTTTGCATGGGAACGCGCGCAGAACAACGGCAAAATGGTGCCAGGGAGATTAGTACCTCTCCAAAGTGAAGCCAATAGAAAACCCATTAGCTTGAGCCGATCTGGAAATTATGTGGGATTGATTTAGAAGTAAGGACAGTTTTTTTTTCATGCTCGATACTTCCCATTGATTCACTCCGTTATAATTACAAATGAAAATCATTACGTCTCCGACCTGCGTTTTTTTGTTTGTTGCGTGCCCGACACGAAGGCTGCGCGGTCCGACTTCCCACGAGGAATCCTGGGATATCATTCTTAACAAACCGAGTCCAGATTTTCCAGCTCGGTGGTATTCTGTGCATTTTCCCTCAAAACAGCTGCACGCCTATCCCTGCACACCCTGCGCTGATGTTTAGGGGGGCCCTTTATGTGGCAGTAACTCACCAAAAGTAGCAAACACAAACAAATAGCCGACAGCGTGAATCACCGCCGCGCTGCCGCTCCATCTCCCACCACCCACAGAGTCCTGGATGGTGCCTCATCATCATCTGAGACCGTGGGCTGGGAAGTTTATTGCAGAACACCTCAGCATTTCAGGAAATCCATCCCCACGCCTGCCCTCACCCTCCCCCTCTCCCCCCCCCCCCACCTCCTAACCGCCGACGCCATCACCAATCGGAGGCGAGACAGGTGTCTTATCTCCATCACGCAGCACAAGCACAGCCAATCTTCCAGGAAGATGGCGACTGCAATGTGACAAATCCATCTGTCCTGGTTTGAATTTGTATGCTAATTTGAAGTAATAGCCCCTCTGGTGACAGTGCAAGGGAACAATTCAATCATGCCATCTATGACAGTTGCTTTCCAGCCTTCTCTGTGATATGGGAATATATGCACGTACCGCCGGGTTAGGCTTGATAAATTGGTTATGTAGCAGGGATGTGGCATGTAGACTGCATGTTTAAAATTGGCTGCCAGTTTGAAATGAATCCGCCCCTGATGTGCAGGAATGTGCCGCCGCTACCTGTAGGAAAGGGAAGAGGTGGAAACAATATATAATTTGACCTCATTTATTTCCTCCGCCACGACGTCGCCTGATCTGTAGCCGTCCTGAACTTTCGCCCGATCCCGCGGCTGCAGCCTTGGGCAGACACGTGTGAGTGATAGCAATAACCCCACGTTAAAGTCGCGCTATTGTAACGCAATTGTTACGTTGTCGCGTTGAATTATCGCAGGCTGGTGATTTGATTCGGCGTAAAGCTTTCGTGTGTCGCCGGGCAGAAGAGGACGCGGATCGCAGGAAGCCGCGCCGTGTGTCGAGGAAGGCGGAGGCTGTATGATTTGTGATTTCCCTCCCCCGCGCCGCGTGAATGTATGGCACTCCTTAATCTTTAAATTAATCTACCACACAGGACAGATTATGGCCGATGGTGTCGGATAAGGGGCGAAAGAACAATCCACTCTTCATTTTGCTTGCGTCATTCTTTTCCTTTACCTCCGGATCAGGACCTGCTGTTTTTATGGAAGCCGAGAACGGCCAAGGTGGCAGGAATCTATTTTTGGCCATTTCCTGGCGACTACGAGATAATTAACTTGTTTTCATGAGAAAAGAAGTGACCGTTTTCTCAAGAAAACTATTTAATTATCTCGTTGCTGCCGCAGCAATCTTTGTGTTTCATAGTTGCTTTGGCAAACCTTTATCCATCAATGGAAAATTGCGCATTCTGTGTCCCGGCGTCGCAGCTACAAAAGCAATTTCTGCCAGTATTGAACCTCCATTTAACTAAAATCTAAGGCGTTTATCAGAAACGGAAACTCTAATGTATGAATACATATATTATTCAGAGTCACATGACTGTACGACCCGTGAGGTTAAGCAAAAGCATAAAATAAACGTCATCAGACGTGTCTTGCTGTCTGCTGGTGATCCGATCGTATCTTTAAAACGCATCTTAAAACCAAGTGTAAACAGGTTCTTAGGTCACCGTGACTTTGGATACTTTCAATGTTTAGGTCATTATTAGGTACATTTGCTGTTTTCACCCACTGTTTACGTCATATTTTTCGGCGTTTCGCTTTACTTCTGGGTTTTGTTTGGTCGCCACCATGGCAACGGCAATATAGCTGCTTGTTTCCTTGTTATAACTAGTTAATTACCCCGTTATCACAAGAAAACGGCCGAGAATAAATCTCTGCCACTGTGGCCGTTCTCGGCTTCCGTAGCTCTTCCATAGTTTTCCCCAAACAATGTAAATCTATTAAAACATGCATTACAACAACAATAAGGAGAGGTTTAAAATCACACGGACAGCATCGGCGGCAGAAAACTCGACGCCGGGCAAAATCCCTTATTTTGAGTTGATTGCGATGGGATTTTAATGTATTTTTTTTCTATTCCACAATTTGCTGTATTGACACAGCTAACAAGCCCCATGAGAGTTAATTAGATGAAATATGTGGGCTGCGTTATGACCAACTGCCATGGGGGACATTCACTGTCATTTTCTGTCTCTCTCTTCTCTCACTGCTGCACTGAAGGCTTCACAATTGCTTCAGGAAAAAGGGAGCGGCGTTGAGCGTTTTGCCCAATTGACCACATTTCAAATGGGTGGACATCATGCTTGTCTGATCAAACAAGGAGTGCCAGTAAAGAAAACGGCTGAACAAAAGGTCCTCTCTGACTGCGCCGGCCTCACGTCAAATAAATAGAACGCTAAGAGACGGTTCTCCGAACGAGATCTGCTCGCAGCTCTGTCTGTTTGCGGGGATTTGAAGGATGATCAGTGCTCAGCATGGCTGCTCATACATTATATGGTCAAGTTTTTTTCTGGGGTTTCCTACCATGTTTCATCCACATTTCAGCGGTTTATATTGTCCGCTTTTGCTAGATTTAGTACGGAAGAGGATTAGGGCCACATATAACTGATTCTTTCTTTTTTTTTTTTTTTTAATTCTGACTTTAAACTTAGAATTCTGTCAAAATTCTGAGTTTAAAGTCAGAATTCTGATAAATAAGGTCAGAATTCTAAGGTTAGAGTCAAAATTCTGATAAATAAAGTCAGAATTCTGAGACCAAAGTGTGGTTCTTAGTTTAAAGTCTAACTCTTAGAATAAAGTCAGAATTGTGAGAATAAAAGTCAGAATTGTGAGATTCTGACTTTTATTCTCACACACGGCTTTTAAAACTAGAGTGGAATCAGTCAGGAAGGATGAGGAGAGAGAAATGGGCTGTGGCCACCAACTGCAGAACCGGGACTTTTTGGGGGGGGGTTTCTTGCTGTTGCCTCTCCTGTCCACCAGGTGGCGCTTCCATTCGAACCAAAGAAGCTAAAACTGTTAGACAATTGCTGACGCTTCCTAACAGGACGGATCCATATCCCAGACATCCCAGATCCTCTTAATTCTTTTGAGCAGAGTATTTACCAGCTTTCATCAACACAGTGAAAGTCTCCCTCCAGATGGGACGCCTCCATCCTGTTTAAATGATGTGGAACATCAGTGCCCTCCGTCACAGCTGGCTGCCTCCGGAGCGCCGCGGTTTTTCTGCCTCAGCATTTTAGCAGTAGAAGTTGGAAGTCGCATTAAAGGTTCTGCATCATTGAGGCAACGGTCAACTACATAAAGAAACACAAAGATGGTCAGCAGATGTTATACCGCACCTTCAAAGTCACTGTCATTATATCCCCGAGAAATCTGGAATATTGTGGAATTGTCCTCGCCGCGTCCATCATGTCTGTCACAGATTCTTCATGTTATGCGATAAACCAAAACCCAGTTCGTGGACCATTTTGTACCCACACAGAAACACAGAAAATAATTCATATTTTACTCAAAAGTGGATTTTTTTCTACGAAAACGTGTTTTTTTGTTTAAAATTTCACATTTAATTTGAGGAGTTGGATCCGATCGGGTGTCGCCTCCTTGCAGAGGTTTTTCAGGCACGTCCAGCTGGGAAGGGTCCCAGAGGTCGACCCAGAACCTGCTGGATGGACTACGTATCTTATCTGACCTGGGAAAGCCTCAGGATCCCCCAGGATGAGCTGGAGAGTGTTGCAGGGGAAAGGGACGTCTGGAAATTCCTTTCTTAGCCTGCTGCCAACACAATTTTCCCAGGCAAACATTCACCCGTCACTCATTCGTTTGCTTCCGTCTCTTTGTGACATAAGATGAACTGCAGGGAGTCACACTGCGTTTGAGTGAAGAACAAGAGAAAAACGAAATCCAGAATATTTATCCTTCACTTTCCCCATTATGACCATGATGGGTACTCGCAATGGATAATTTCACCCTTAATGGCATAACACATATGGTGTTTGTCATAAAAGAGGAATATAACTGCACGGAGATTAAAATTGCAAAAAAAGGAAGATCATTTTCAGAGGCGCCTGATTTGTGGATAACCTGATCCTAATTAACTCCTGGCTGGATGTATCACAGGTGCAATGGGCCGTGTTATGTGTGCTTTCTAGGAATGTAGATAAGGATGAGGGTGCATCTCATCGGGGCTGAAGGTGTGACAGGAAGTTTTTTTTCGAATGAATGTGAAGTCTTCAACTTAAATTTTAGTATTATATCTTCCTCCGTACATGAGACGTTCACAAACTACGACTCATTCAGGACGCAGCAGCCTGACTCCCACGTTCTCCCCAACACTCCAGCGGTTGTCTAAACGGCAACGATTTGATCCGGCCCATCCGAAAATCCCGGAAGTGGAAAAACCAAACACCCCATATAATATCCGTTATTATTATATTCACGTTTTTCACCGCCTCCACGTCTACAGATCCTTCCTGTTA
Organism: Lophius americanus; assembly: GCA_037951165.1. Lineage (NCBI taxonomy): Eukaryota > Metazoa > Chordata > Actinopteri > Lophiiformes > Lophiidae > Lophius > Lophius americanus. The sequence goes on along the minus strand of JBBDHG010000065.1, from coordinate 3,416,916 downwards.
ACGTGATAACACAAACACTATTTCATGGATCATTTCTAGATCCTGCAACCACATATGCCTAAGTGCGAGGAAGAACTGGATCCATTTTGGGAAAGGTCGGTTGGCTACTTATGACCCAAACTTTTCAGGACATAATTTCTCAACTGTTCAGCGTAGGATGCAGTGTTGTAGTACAATACCCAATGTGATCTAAATCTATCCTTTATTAAGAGAGTTATGACCGTAAAACAAAATGATGTCACACCATGACGTCATGACGTAACATTAATAAAAATTTAGTCAAGTCTAAAATTCATGTAAATCCGTCCATTCACTTTTCTGTCACTGCCAAAAACTACAAAACTGCACAACAGATAAAGTTCCCATCTTGTCGTGATGATGGAAGAATGCTGGAGAGAAGAAGAGGAGGTTTCTGGATGTGATGAGGGAGGACATGCAGTTGGTTGTTGCGGCAGAGGAAGATGGGAACAGATGATCCGCTGTGGCGACCCTTAAAGGGACATGCAGAAAAGAGAAGTACCACCAAGTGATAATAAAGAGTCTATATTATTATTAACCTCATGAATATCTCTTTCTACTGTTTAGTTGTACGTGTTGAGTAACTTTTTCTTTTTGGAAAAAGTGATTGAACCCGTTTACAATATGATCCAGTGGCAGCATACTAAAAAGTAAGGGCCCAAGGATGGAGCCCTGGTGGACACCACTTGTCAAACCGGCTTATTAATAATATATTAAAGCATTTTACAGCTCACTTAACATAATTATATAACTTTACACAACCGAAAAAGACTTATAAAGGTCAGATGGTTTTCTAAAAACATTCTTTACCAAAGAGGTTGAGCTCATATAATTACAACTGATTATTTTCCATAAAATACAGTATTACAGTATTACAGTATTTTATAAGTGACCTTTTTTCCTTTAATGTTTAAAACATGCGTGACCAAGCCATTGGTCTTTTTATGGTAAATTTGGAGTATCTAAGATATGAAATAAAAAATATTTTAATGAATGTCCCAAAAGAAATTAAAATAATATTTACATTGCTCAGGACATTAATTTAAAATACTTGACTGACAGGTTCGATTGTAACAAGATAATAAATGCCTTTCTAACTTAAGCTGTCAGTGGTCATAATGTTATGGCTGATATGAGTATTATGAGGGTGAAATTATCACTGGACTGTTTTTGTCTCTGAAGAGAATCACGGAAAGACTGGATCATGTTGGGGACCCTTTGGTCCAAACACCTGACTCCTCCAGCTCCCACGTTGGGAAGAATTCCCCTGAAAAGCAGCACTCGAGTGTTTTTTGGGAGAAACCACCCACGTGACCGGCTGAAGCAGCAGCCAGCAAACTGCTGCTGCTCGTTTGATCGCCTCCGCGGCGCCGGACGGAGAGGCAAGCGGGGCGGAGACACGTGAAGGGACGGAGACGCTCGTCGCGGGAAGCCGCTTAAAGAGACTCAGATCTCCGCTTGTGTGGCGGGAACTCCTCCTCCTCCGACTGACACCACGGTTACACCCGCACCGAGGACGAGCTCTTCTCCTCCCGCCTCCTCAACCTCACCTGGGAGAGCTGCTACGGGCAGGTAGGACGCAAAAAAAACCAAACATCTGCCGTCCATAATCAACCTGATCGAAACCGCAGGGGAAAAAAAAAAGTTCTAATCCCTCCTCCACGGGCGGTAATCCATTACTTTCTGTTAGTCCCAAACTTTTCCTCCTACCACCAGAACTCCTCTGCCGGACATCTCCACGAGACGCTCCAACCGCCCTCCACAATCAATAATGAATTAACCTACCAGACATAATAAATCTCATGCCAGGACTTCTATTAATAAATAAGAGGCAAACTTAACATTCCTTTTGAAGCAGCTGCTGCATCATCATCATCATCATCATCTTCATCATCATCATCATCATTTCTCCTACGTGGAGCTTTCCATGCAGAGATCTTAATACTCACATCTCTTTAATAGCAGCAGAGCCCTGGGTTGCCAGGTTTTGTGCTGAAATCAAGCACTGGGGTTGAGTTCGCCGTCAGTCTGGGGCCTGTTCTCGCCCAGCAGCAGCAGCAGCAGCAGCAGCTCTGGCGTCAGTTAGGAGATCATTACTTAATTCCTCCCTCTTCCCTCAGTTCTGCCTTTAAAATACACTTATTGAGCCCTTTTGAAACCCTCTTAATTCTCATATTCTTCAATTTGAGCGAGGCTCAAGTCAGCCGCCGCGAGAACGCCAATGGACTCGTTCTCCCTGAACGCTGAGAGGGCTCCAGCACTTTATGCCCAATAATTCATGCCAAACTATTTCAACATGTTGTATTGTGTTTCACTGGATTGCCACCCTGAGTGTATCTGAGCTTCACTGTAAAAAAAAAAAAAATTCTCCCTTAAATGTACTTGATGGTATGGAAGCGGAGAACGGGAACTTCAATCAGGGTGATTGCTTGTACAACGCAGGGGATTGGGTTCTGTTCGGGGATAAAACCTTGCTGTCTGTGGAAACATAATTGAAACATAATTGTAGTGTCCATAAAGGGACTGCTTGTGCAGTTTTATAAGCAGTCCACATTCTGGTTAAGGGGTGGGGGGGGGGCATGTTGTCATCCACGCACAGATCCTCCCCTGCCCTCCCAAAGTCCTACGGCGGTTGGGTAAATAAATAAATAAGGAAGAAAAGGGAAATGTTGACACAGCCTGTCCTTGTGGCCAGATTATCCACTCATGCTTGAGCGCCGGGTAAAGGCCCTGCATTATTCAGCCTGAGACACAGAGATGAGGGGGACGGGTGGGAGTGGGGTGGGGGGGCGGCTGTGGAAAAATTGGGTCTCGCCGCAGGAGGGGGTGTGTTTGTCTGCGTATTTTGGGATCGGCTCCTCCACTTTTTCGAAGAGCAAACAGGGGCGACGCTGAAACACTCGAGGTTGAGGAGATGATGTCGGCGCCTGATTATCAAAAGAACTCCTCGCCTCCCACTTTACTGCATCTCTCCTCCTCGTCCCACTCTCCTCATCACTTCCACGCCTCTCTCAAACTCCCTCTCCCTGTCAGGCTTCTTCACGGCCGCTGTCCATGGTGCTGAAAGTTTCATCACACATTTTGTGCATGTCTTTTTTTTTTTTTTTTTTTTGAAAATTTCAAGTGCCCATTCCATGCCCGGTCCTCCCCGCTCTTCAAACGCTCTTCATGTTTTCAGTTTGTCTGGACAAAAAGCGTCCCGGCAGTCGGCGGCGGAGCTCAAAAGGGCGAAGCCCTATCTTTCGAGACATTTGAAAACGCCGCGGGTGACACGGCGTGCTCTCAGAAGCCTCGGCGCTGCCTTACGCTTGAAGCATGTTTCATCACAAGGAGGCTCAGGTTAGGTTAGCAATCAGACGGTGGCTTAGCTGAATGAAAGCTCTTCCGCGAGGCCTGTGATGAAGAGTATTTCATTCAGGGGGCTGAATGATTTTCGGCGTGGAGCAGAGACGGGCATTTCAATCAGATATACAAATCTGTAGTCACTCAAACAACCATCGTTCAAATGTTGTGTGAAAATCCAAAGACTCTAAAATGATGTTTGTGTAGATTCATCCAGATCATGGTAGTCCAGTCCAGTCCAGCGGCGAAACCAGGGGGGGGGGAATGACGATCCATCCGTTCAAATCACTGAAAAAATTTGTATCATCTATTCTAACCTGATCCCGAAACGCCAGCTCTGGTCCTTACATCATCATCATCATCATCATCATCATCATCATCATCATCATCATCATCATCATCATCATCATCATCTCCTCACTGTACTTAAAACTACCGTCAAATCTCCCAATCATCCCGGTTTTGTGTCTGCTGAGCTCTGTGATAGCAGCCCGCGTGAACCTTCTCTGTAGGCGCCTGAATGAGAAAGGACTTCTTCCTCGTCAACATATTGCCAAGATATGGTTGAGTGATTATCTAATCAAGACTTTGTGAAAGTGCCGCTACTTACTTACTGCTGACCTGCTAACCATCTGCCAGAGCTTTTGTCGCAAGATGTCTACTCTGAATCCAACATATACATTCAGGCACTTGTTAGAGCGAAGGCCAACGGTGGGTCGGGCTGAAAGAACCGGCTTTGTCTCAAATAATCTCCACACAGATGACTCATGAAGTCAAGTTTTTATCTTAGGTTTTCCAAATCCAGGGGTAGTTGCAGTTGTAGTTTGCGATACATGACTTTTTAAATTTTTTTTTATTTACCACTTCATCCGCCGCCGCATCCACCGCGGCAGATCTTTCATTTTAACGAGATAACTCAAAAACTATCCCATTGATCGTTTTCATGTTTTATAGCCGCACGGACTCAGTGTGAGGAAGAACTGGGTTGAAGTTTGAAAAGGTCAGTTGTATATTTATGACGACACCAGTAGGAAATCTATCTCCAAATGTCTTGTGACAGTATTTTCCCGACCGTTGGTCAGATTCAGTTCAATTTATTTTTTGCACAATAACCGAGATTTAACTTGATGTATTATATTTGACTCTAATAGTTATTATTTTACTCACTAGGAGGAGCTCTTTTAAGTAAAAATACCCCTATTTGGTCCTAACTCTCTAACCGTTGGTTCGATTTAGTCCAAATTTGGTGCATATGAAAAGACTCAAGGAGATTTAGCTCGTATATATATATTATATTTTACTTTAAAAGTTCATATATTTCTCACTAGGGAAAACACTTTCTGAAATCACTTTCTGAAATAACATCACATTTAATATGATGAGATCAATCAGGGGGGATTTCTTTTTCTTTTTTTTTGACTTTTTATTCAACATTTCTGTTTTAGTCAATCAGGTTAGTACATTATGAACTTACCATAGTTTAAATTAATTAAAATAGCAGCAAACAGAAACACATACTCTCATACTAACACCCACGTGTGATCATGTACGTGTAGAAAAGTATGTATGTATATATGAATATACATATAAAATATATATATAAATATATTTATTGTATATGAAGAGTAAGGCCAAGGTTTTGTTTTTAGTTTTTTTTTTGTGGTTGTTTGTATGTTTTACAATCTCTTTATGTTTTTGACTAATTTCGGACAGTCTTTACTTTTGTTAGTTTGGGAGAATATAGTAAAACAGAATTTGATGTGTAAAAAGGGTCGGCGTAATAAAATGTAACTTTTTTTTACCTTTTCGTTCAAAAAAAAAAGAAAAAAAAGAAAATGTGAATTTGTATTCTTTTTATGTATTTATTTCTATATGAAGATTATTTTGTTGTACACATGTAAATATGCATGTGTGCGTATATGAGAATGGGAGAAATGTGACTGAAAGAAAAATCCAGCCAAATCAAACATCACGTTTGAAACATTCACCAGTGCGGCAGGAAACAGGAAGCTGATGATCTGAGGAAGGAAGAAGGTTGTCGACCAAAACATAAAATAACTTAACACTTGATTTGAATCCCAAAGGTGGGTTTGGAGCCACCAGAGGGAGCAACGAGCTTTGATTTCCCACGGTGCCTTAAAATGAGTCATGTCACTATTTAAAACCAACGCAGAAGAGAAGAAACTTTTTTTTCTCCTCCATGCTGGAAAACTTTGAGTGGGAGACTAATCTGTTTTTTTTTTTTTGTTGGTTTTAGTCATTTCCTCACAGATTAACGATTCTAATCACGTGGTATGAATATTGTTTCCCTCCGCGCAGGAATTCTGTTCATGTGATTACGCGCGGGGGGGGGGTGGAGAAAGCGTCCTCTTCCTCGCCATCGACAATCTGTTGATGCCTCGCGACATCGTGGAGATGAAAGGGAAAGCGCGGCTTCGACTGTGAGAAATCCTCGCTCTCTCCGCAGGAGGGGAAAGTGCTCCCACAAACATTGAAGTGTTATCAATCCCACCTAAAACGGTGTACCCCAGTGGCGGAGCTGAACGCCGGCGCGTTTGATGGTGCCAGCGCCGCTCCTAAACAAGTATTTCTCTCCCCCATCTTCATCTCTGCCTGTCTCTCCGTTTCCCCTCGGCGCTCTCTCTCTCTCTCTCTTCCTCCCCCACCGAGGTGTCTAGAAGGGGGAGGTCCCTTTGATTATCCGCGGCGTGGATTAATTGCTTTTCTTAACCTCTGCACAGGCCAATCCTACGCCGCCCCGGAGCCGCCGCACGTGCCCAGATGGAACCCTTCCAGGAGAAGAAGAAAAACAACCGCATGGAGATGCTTCTCCATCTCCACCTTCTCTCAATTACTGACCTTCATCCTCTCATTTTGCCTGGGACGTTCACATCGGCACCATCAGTGTGTTGACTTTGTTTATTCGGTTACTTGGTGCACTGCAGCACTCGTGGTTATATTTTGAGGCGGTCCGAGTCGGTGTGAGAGAGGGGTTAATTTCTTGGACAGGTGGAGGTGAACGTGTCGTGTCATAAAGTGAGTGACAAGTGGAAATCAAAGTGTTTGATTTTGACTGAGTGCATTTTGGCCTTGATTTGTGCTGACTAAGCAATTTCAATCACTTATCCTTCCAGCACTGAGGGCTGCACTCTCTCTCTCTCTCTCTCTGTCTCTCTCGCTCTCTACTCTCTCTCTCTGTCTCTCTGTTTCTCTCTCTCTCTCTGTCTCTCTGTCTCTCTATGTCTCTCTCTCTCTCTCTCTCTCTCACTCTCTCTCTCTCTCTCTCACTCTCTCTGTCTCTCTCTCTCTGTGTCTCTCTCTCTCTCACTCTCTCTCTCTGTCTCTCTCTCTCTCACTCTCTCTGTCTCTGTCTCTCTGTGTCTCTCTCTCTCTACCTCTGAAAACACACATCACGCCTCAAAGAAGATCCCAGTTAATGGACCGTCTCCTTCTGACGTTGGTCTTTTCTTCTTCAGGACACTGCAAAAAAAAATTTGCTTATTGTCACGTTTAAGCACAATTATCATATCACCGAAAAGTCAAGGCCTCATATCCTTCATGCTAATGCGATAACTCAAAAACTACCTCATGAATCATTTTCATACTTTTTTTTTACCCACGTACACCTTAGTTCAAGGAAGAACTGGATTGATCTCGGGAAAAATCGGTTATGTATTTCTGACACTGGATCTCATTTTCCAACCGTTGGTCTGATTTAGTCCAAACTTGTTGATTATAAATCGACTTTATGGGATCTATCTTCTATATGTCAGATTTTACATGTGGACACTAACTCACTCATTCACTCGCTAACAGGCTGGACCCCCCGGTCCGGACCGTACTTCGCGATGTAGCTGATTTTCCCCATCAGCAGAAAGCCGGGAAGAGCTTAGCTAATTGAGCTGGGAGGCCCGGCGGGGGGAACCGGGGCCCCTTCACGCTCGTCCCTTCCTTCCTTTATTCATCCACCGCTATTTCTGTGGTCCCGTATCTCCCAAACAAATCTGCGCTCCACAAAATAAATATACTTCCATTGCGCGATCTAATACTTCGATGCATTTTGATGAGATCTAATGTGGTCTTTAACTGCGCCGCAAACTCACTGCAACCTCTGTGTTCCGTTTTTTTAGTTATAAAACGCGTTAAATAACCCTCAGTGCCATGAATCAAGCGAACCTGAACCGCACACACGCCAAAGCTGACAGGCGGTTGCGTTCTGTGCTACACCTGAACGGAATTACAAGCCCAAATGGACAAAACTGCACGGTCTGTATCACCGCAGACTATCTGACAACAAAAGCAGATTACCTGTTCTATTTGAGGGATATTAAGACGTTATACGCCATTGGATGTGCCCCGGGAGGCCCGTCATAAAAGCCACAACAAGCTGTCGAGACAGCGACTCAGACTTGTTTCCATCTTTTAGCTGCACTTGGGGACTGATTATGGTCAAGCAAACGGCCTTTACCTGGAAAGTCACTTTCAATTTTCTCGTCCACCATTTGTTAGCATGGCTAATGTCTCATTAAGTCCCTCATCGGGGAAATGATGTGCTCTTTGGGTGAAGGTTAGGCTCTCAGCTTATCATGAGGCAAAAGAGAGACTGATTGTCGCCGCAGAGGCACGCCACCGCCGCCGCCGTTTTTCACAACGAGTCCTATTTGTGTTACTGCTGGAGCTGCTTCATTAACCACAATCTATTAGCACCTCCTTCCACCTCCCACAAATAAAAGTTAAGACATTTGGGCTAAATGATGAATGCTTGTCCGTTTCTGCCTGGTGTTCCACGGGAAGGAAATGGAAGGGGGAGGGGGTAAATTTTACATTATCAAGGAGATAATTACAAAGCAATCATAAGCTCTTTCCGGTAAAGTGGTAAACAAGCTAAGGGCTTGTGCTCTTTTCCCAAGAATAATTAAAAACTGCTTTGTATTCAATGCATGGCTGTCCTTTCTTCTACTCGGCGGCCACCTCTCAGCAGAATAAAACAAAATACATTTGGTCAGAGTTGAGGGGAGCACGTCGAATTGACTTTTTTTTTAGGTCATGCATCTTATCTGAGTTCTATAGAAAATATATGATTCAGATTCTGTAGTTTTGCTTTTTCGTCCGTTATTACAGCTTTTATGTTCCTGGTGCGTGCGGACAATTCATCGTTATGTTCGAGTAACAGATTCATTCATTGATTGTTGGGTTTGAGAGGAAGGCGACTCGCTGGCAGAGGAGTAAGGATATGATAAGAGAAGTATTTCAATCAGAAGACACGGAGAATGAAGATGACGGCAGATGATATGTGATATGGAACGCTGGTGGTGGTGGTGGCCGATGACTGTACTCAATAATGAGGCTGTTGGATCTGTAAGGACTAGGCGCTGGAGGTGGATCCAGCAAGTTGAAAGAATAAGATGAATGGAGGGAATCGTATTTAAAAACAGGAGATGATGACGATGGCTAATAATGAAGGTGAATCGCCGTGATTGGACAGATGTAGCTGGTTAAACGAGGACAGCCTATATCAAAGGAAAACCAAGACCAGGACGTGGGTGATTAAGACTGAGCATGTATGAAGGTGAGACTAAAAAAGTGGTTATGAGCCGAGTGTGCAGGAGGATAATCTTCCTGACTGAAAACGCAGCAAGTTTAGATTATAGCAGACCAACATTCGAGAAATTACGATTTGAAAACTGTTGGAGATAGAGCGCCCTCTAGTGTTGGATTTATACGACAGACCTTTTTCAAAATAAATCCAGTTCTTCCTCTCACCAAGGTTTGTGTGGACATACAATTTGAAAAAGATACGTGTAAAACGTTTTGAGTTATCGCATCAACAAAAAGGATCTGCGTTGGTGATGACGTTTCCATACTGTTTCCGACTTTTCAGGATCTTTTGAGATGTTGCGACATTCATAAAACGTGACTCAGGAAATGACGATGAAACACAGGAACCTGACTGACAGCTGAGTGTCTCGTGACTAAATGGAGACTTCAGTCTCTGGGTTAACCTGTAGCCCCACACTGCCACCCATTGTCTCAAACTGGTACTGCAGTTACACTTAACTGGTTTATAACCCATATTTTCCTTAGGCTTTAAAAAGGCTTTACAAAAAATAAATAACTTTTCAAATATTATGAGGTAAAACCCAATAATTACACCCACACATAGTCGCTTCACATTGTTATAACCTCTTGGCACAATCTGCATGCCGCACATGTCTGCCGCGGCCGAAGGCGCGGAGAGTCGGGACCATTTATTTGCCAGGGATTCTTTCTCCGTTTCAAACCGCGTCCATAACTTACGACGCCCGCAGGCTGTGTCACATCCCGACTCCGGCACGCAGTCATTACTCCACTTCTAACAACACCAGAATCAGTCAATTATCCATGGAATCGATCAACATAACCCCACCGCCACTCATTTAAAAGAGCCAATCAATCTGTGCGGGGCCTTTTTTCCATTTTCCTCGCCGTGCTGCAAGCATTTGTTTTTGTGTGTGTGTGTGTGTGTGTGTGTGTAAGGCGCCGCCGGTTGGCCCATGATGGATCTACTGGAGTGACAGCTCGTCTTCTGATTTATGGTTGTTTATCACCGCAGTAAGACTGGAGTTGACCCCTCATCTGGACTACGGCACTACGTCCTATGATGCCTGTGAAGCCACATATTGAGTTGCGTGATTGCCGCGCCGGCCGTGGTGTCATCTGGGGAATAATAAATAATAAAAATAAAATAAATATAAATAAAACCTATGTAGAATTGATTATGAGCAGCTGAGGGTTTAATGTTTTTCCTTTGCAGGTTGAGATGCTCAGGTGCAACTTTGACTCGCTTCCCCCTCTGCTGGTTGGTTGCTCTGTGCCAGCTGCACTTGCCAACTCCTCGGTGACTTCATTACTAAATGAAGCATCCCATAATTCCACATCACCGCTGTGATAAATGCTGTGGCAGCAGTCTGCGAGGAAGAGGGGCTGGGACGGAGCGGGGGGGGGGGACGCCGTGTCCTCCGTACCTGATGACATGCAAGGCTTATCACGTTTAGCAGAGAGATGGTCACCTTACCGCAGGCTTCATTGTGACGGCCGCCGAGTCGCTCCGGAGCGCCATCGGAAATCGATAAGCCTCCGCTCGTTTTAATTGTGAGAAAAAACCCTCCCTTTATGTTTTTTTTTACAGCATCGCACCGTCAGCCAGGACAACCTGACTTTCATTTATTTTTGCTTTTTCCTCTGTTCCGCCTTTTTTTTAAAATTCCCACCTTCTCTCACCTTTTTCCTCCTCTGGGGGACGTGCGAGCTCCTGCATTATGTAACAGGAAGTGATGGTGTTTTATTTTGGAAAACCTCTCTCATACGTTCTGTCCACCCAAAGAGTATCTGATTACTTTCAGGGACTTTTTGCTTTGCACGTTTGTGCCCTTCATCACTTCCCCCCCGCTGGTTTTCCTCTCACTCTTTCTCTCCCACTCTCTCACACTTCCACTCCTTCTCTCTCGCACTCCCTCACCATCTCCCTCTCTCTCCCATGTCTTCTTTCTCCCTCTCTCTCTCCCCCCCCATCTCTCTCTCTCTTCCAACCCATCCGGTCATAGCAATCGGCCGTCCACCCTGTGACTGGGGTCTTGCTCGAGGTTTCTGCCTGTTAAAAGGCAATTTTTTTCTCACCACCGTCACCAAGTGCTGCCAATGGAGGAATTTGTTGGCTCTCTGCAGGATAATGAATAAATACTTCAGTCTAGACCGGGTCTTTTTGGAAAACACCTTGAGACAATATTTGATGTGAGTTAGTGTTATGCCCTAAATGTTTGCATCATAATAAGTGGATTTGTGAATTTGCAGGTTATTACATTTGATACTATTTTCATGGCAGGTTGCAGTTTATCCACGTCGACTCAAAAACCACTGGATGGAATTTCACCCTTTTTCCTTTTTTAAACCCACATAGACCTTAGGGCGAGGAAGAACTGGATTGATTTTGCAAAAGGTCAGCGGCGTATTTCAACCACTATAGGGAGAGCAAAAGTTTTCTTAATTTCTCAACCATTTAGTCCAAATGTGGTGCCTATGAATCGACTGGAGGCCTTGAATATATCATATTTTACTCTAATACTTCATATTCTACACACAAGGGGGAGATTTTTCAAACATAACTTCCTATCCATTGGTCCAATTTAGTCCACATATATGTGGGCCGCCTCAAATTTAAATGTATCATCATCATATGGGCTGACGCGAGGGACTGTAGCTGCTAGCGTGTAGCATACCCTTGCTATGGACGACAGCTTAGGCCTTAATTTGAGTACTTAATGCGTCTGGATGTACAAACTGACTTCTTAAATTAATATTTCATCTCTTTCTGTGTAGGAAGATGTAATATGGTGACTCAACCAGAGTCGGTGTCAGAACAACTTAGTCCGTCTAACACAGGACTTGTTTCGGGCTGAGATCTACAAATGCTATCGGTTCTATTTAACCCAAGAACGGATGGGTATAACGTGCAAAAAAAAAAGAAACTTGCTACTGAAGGAAAAAGAGCAGAAAGGAGAGATTTAATCTGTAGCTTTTAAATATTTAAGAACCACAACATGCAAATGCTTTACACCCAGAGGCGACAACACCTCAGGGCTTCAGCTTTATGTGAACACACCAGAAGCATCAGAACTCAGATCTGACCGATTCAGCGCAACTCAGACATTACATTTAACCCACACATATCATGTCGATGGATTAACAGTTAACCTGTTCCGCGCTCATTGCTCATCTGTACCAGTTTCAACCGTCAGTGTTTGCCAGGAAGTGCCGTGGCGCCGAATCTCCGGCCGGGTTCTTCCCTGGCTATTTAACGGCTCCGGGCCACAGTTGGCCATTTAATGCCGTTTAATGGCGGAGCGACGCCGCAGCTGTGCGTCGTCTATCATTCATCGGATTTCTGCCCTTTACGCCGCGATTTGTGCCATTAAAACGCACGAATAGCCAAAGTTAGCATAGCATTTATCGCTCTCATTAGAGCGACGGAGGACGTGGCGCGTCGTACGTCTTCAAGTTGACGGCTGCAAATGCTGTATTTTAATTACGAGAGAGAGACTGGGAGTGTTGAAAAGTCTTTTGTCCTCGTGGGAGAAACTCCGGGAGATTCCCAGAGAAGGGACGTAATTATGACAACATTTTGGCAGTAAATGCTGGAAGTGAGGGATGATGGCTTCTCTTCTCCCTCTTCCTTGTTTTTCTGTTTGGCTGTTCAGGGCAGCAGACCGTTTCATTATTTACAGCGATCAGTTTCAGTGTGAAAATCAGGTGGACACCAACATGGTTCCTCTATAATCTGTAACCCACTAATTATCAGTGTGTAACCCCCCCCTCCCCTTCTTTCTTTTTTATTTCTTGTTTTTCCCTTTATATATTTATTTATTTAGTTAATAATAATAATACATTTAATTTATAATGGACTTAAAAACGATCACCTTTTTTTAAAATCTTTTCCTGCCTTGATATTTGTATGACTACACCCAAGAAAAACTAAACTTCACATTCACTTAACGTAAAGGTTGAAGGTATGGGAAAAAAGTATAATTATTATAATTAGGTTTGGTACTTATAATCAATTACTCAATACTTTTAGCCCTTAAATGCCAAATCTATCATATTTCATACGTGATCTTTTTTTGGGACCTTAAAAATCATCAGTGATTTTGGTGCAGTACACAGGTAATCCACCAGGGGGAGAAGGCACCAGAAGACCTTCAGTTCAGACACCCTATTTGCTCATTTTGATTTAACAAAATGTTGAAAAAGATCTAGATTATTACTGGTGTTTAAATATGAATATCTGATTAATAGATGCAATATACAATTAAATCAAATTAACAGACTTATTATCTATAAGGTTAAAATGTCAAAGATATATGAGTAGAAGTTGTATATAGACATATTTGTAGCATATATTGTGTTTTCTATGTGCGAGGAAGAACTGGGTTGATTTAGGGGAAGTCTTCTTTTTTTGCTTTCCTCTGTAGTGCAGAGTAGTAGGGCTCAGATTATCTCCAGAACCTTTTTTGGTTCACGGAAAGGACAAAAAAATGTTTTTCAGGGATAATTTCCTAACGGTTTCTTACACTTTAGTCCAAATCTGGTCCATATGAATCGAATGGAGGAGCTATAATGTGTTTATGTCATATTTTGCTCTAATATTTTGTATTTTACTCACTAGGGGGAGCTTTATTTTATGAACAACACTGTTGTTCCCCGGGATTCGACTCAAGAAGCTAAATCTTGCCTGTATTTTACGCTAATAGTTTGTATCAAACTCACTGGGGCGGACCTTTTTACGAAAAGCTGTTTTTCGGACGTGACTACCTAACCGTTGGTCCGATTTAGTTGAAACGTGTTCCCTGTGAATCGGCTTGACGTGCTCAATCGTGTATATGTCATACCTTACTCTAATATTTTTGATTTTACTCACTAGGTGGAGCTTTTTTACGAAAAAACACAATCTTTCTGATATGACTTCCAGACGTTGATCTGATTCAGCCCAGATTTGGTGCATATGAATGGTCAAGAGGAGCTCTGTCATTATATATTTCTCTAATAACTCATATCTTACTCACTAGAGGGAGCTTCTTTTTTTTTTTTCATGAAAAACTCTTTTTTTCCGGTCATAAACTTCATTTAAACTCACCGTCATTCAAGTCTCACCACAAATCTACATGTAATATTGAATGACAAATGAGTCTTCTGGCATTTGGAGTGGAGGAAAGAGAGTGGGGAGAAGTAGGGGAGTAGGTAAATAGCACAGGAGGTGTGGGGGGAGGGGGTGGGGGGTAGAAACAGGCTACTGATTCGCCTCTGTTTTGTCAGAAGGATTTACGGTGCGAGTGTGTTCAGCCATCAATCAATTGTGCTGCACTCCAAGGACAACTTTGTCTCTTTATGCAATTTGTAAGGCTGTCCAGTCAAATTGATTCCTTAACCAGGAGCCGTCCAGCTCCCAGAGAGCAGCAGAGACAGCAGCAGAGGAGTAACCCCCCCCCACCCCTTACCCTGAAAACTACACCGACCCCTCTGTTCGCTACAAAAAAACAACAACAACCCCACACAATATAAATGATAGAAGTGATGACGACCAAACATCCAATTGCAAAATAAAATGGATGTTAAAGAAGAAGGAAGTGTTTTATGGGATTGAATGGAACAGCTGAGGAGGGATGCTGTCACCTGGTTCTGGTACGGTGATAGATTATAGGCCTCAAACCTCTTCATAAGCTCAGAAATACCAAAGTTTGCTTCGCTTTCCAGACTCAAGAATGGTGGCGAGAAAACCCTGTCGCAAAATCTCCAGCTGAACACGCCCTCTTTCCACTAACGTGCTAACTCTGTGATGAAACTGGCTATACTTAAACGATGTCAGAGAGCTAATCAAACCCAAACTATTAATTTTGTACAATCGACGATCGACGTTTGTGGAAATGATGAAACGTCCAACAATACTGGCGTGCCATGTATTTCACTGCGGAGTAAATGTCTAAGCGTTGCTCTTAATATGGCCTTTAAGGTCGCAGATTAGCATCCTCCCGTTTTTTCCGCCACGAAAATCAAATTCCGGATGAACATTTTCTTTCCATTCCGCTGCCTGAAATGACAAGAATCATAAATATAGAAACCAACTGAGTCAAAGATTATCTAATGGGGCGTGTGTCAGTGCAGTCTGTCACCGGCTTTATGTACGGGTATTGCTCAACGGCCACAGTTCTGTAAGCGTAGAACCCGTTTGATTTGGCGGGCTGGACACGTTCCGGGCTTTGGCTTTTGCACTTTATCATTCATTTAAGACATGAAGGCATTGCGTTGACAGCTGGCACCAAACATACACCACCCATGTGAAATCTGTTACAACAAATAGCCTGAAAATATAGTTCATCTCAGTTTGATCTGGGGAGGGAGAAGAAAAAAAGAAGAAAAAAGCATTCCGTCTGAGGTTCTGTCTGACAAACAGCACCATTACATGTCAGCCTCGCTGCACAGTTTGTGGGTGATAAGATAAATCTACAGGGAGGGGGGTGGGGGGGATCTAATATTAACAACAGTGGTTGCTTTCACAAAAAAAAAAGAATCTTTTTGGATTTGACATCCTGGGCAGACGTTAAAAGAGAGCGCCGCGTTGTCTTGGGCTTTAGACCAAAGTATTCCACGGCCAAATCCTGAAAGTGTTCCTTTAAATTGTCAAACGTCGATTCGCAATTTGAATTAAATCATTCAAATACACTAAGGAGGCGGCTGCCGATATTACGGAACATCTACTTGTTGACGTATTATCTCGAATACTCTTTCGTGGATCATTTTCTTATTTTTTTCCCTCCATAGACGTTAGTGCGAGGAAGAACTGCACTGATTTGGGGAAAGGTCAGATGCATTTTTCTGCCACAAGGGGGCGTGATCTTCATAAGTTTTCACACGTCCAATTATGCCCAAAATGATTCTACACATGGATAACTATCTTATATATATATTATTTCACTCAAATTATTTAAATTTTATCTAATATTTTTGATAAATTGAGTTCCAATGATTTGACACGATAAAATCTGTGTCGTTTCTATTCCTGAGTTCGGAATAACTGGTTAACTGTATTTATCTTCATTATTGAGTCCCTATGGGATCTGATCTCAGAGCAGACGGCTGACCTCATAGAAATAGACAAGTTAGGAGTCAAGATGGACCTTTTCAGATAAAGAATCATGTTTGAGTTCAATCAGGGGGGATCGCTTGTGCAAAGCAGGGGGTTGGCGACTTTTCCGGGATGTACCCTTGCGGTCCTGGATGACGACATAGGTCTAGTTCTCTTCACTGTTCAGCGACCCGAGACATCTTGCATGCAATTTTCTGCAATAGGACTCCATGGACAGATTTTTTTAGTCATTGTCTACGTTAGTCGTAACTTTCTTTTATTTCAGGTGGTTCTTAACTGATGTCCGCAGTCTGGGGAGTTCAAGGAAACTTAAGAACAATTCACGGACCCAGTTGTGCCCAGACTTTTAGTTAAGAGCGTTCTGCTCCATCCCCAGAAGAAAAATAACCAAAAACAAGAAATAATAAAAGAACCTTCAGCCAGAGAGTTTGGCCCGGCCTGTTTGGAGGCTGTGAGCGTAGCGGGAGTGATTTGTGGTTCCGTTCCGGATATCACAGGTAGCCACCGCCACTTCTGAGCCCATTAGACATCGGTATTTGTTCAACTCAGTCTGCGGCTACTTATTTGACATTCCGCCCACCTTTGCGTCTGCCAAGCGAGACGCGGTGCTGCTATCGTTTGGTCAAAACCTGGTCGGTTGAGATGAGTGTTTGTCCAGCGAGGTTATCAGTGACATCACTCTTAGAAAAAGCCGCCTCTCCTCTTTCCTCATCGATAGTTTGGGGAGTGCATTAATTGCTGATATACAGATTTATTGAGATGCGCCAGTGCCCAAAGGGTTAGGGTAACAATCCAGTCCTGCTTCCTCTCCCTGCAAACACGTTTTATTTACTCGCTCTCAGGGCAGAAATGAAGTTGGCTCTGACAGACAAACAATTTTATGCTGCGGCCATCATGTCAAGATTGGACTTTTTCTTCTTCTTCCCATTCTCTATAGTCTACCTTCTCCTTTGGAATGTCTCGGTCAGATGTCAGTCCTTTTCCCCCAGCCATGGGCCCTGTTCACACGGGAATCTGTCACTCCTCACGCCGGGGAGAGGGGGACATGTTGGCGACCATTACTATTCATGAGGCGGTGTGATCCACTCTGTCACCCGTTGTCAGCAAGAGGTGTCTATATGCTCTGCTTCCCCCCTCTTACTGTCTTTATCAGCCAGGGGTGGTTAATGAGAAGCAGCGAGTTAATACCGCCACAAGAACAGCAATGTCTTTAAACCTCTTAATTCATTTAGACACCGCTAATTGAAACCCGTGTGAACTACACTCTGGACACCCTCCATTTTCCCACAAGTTAGCTCCGAAAGAGAAACGTAAGTGCAGCTTGATCCGAGTTTGGAAAGTCGTGCCAGGATTAACACATCCGTGAATTTGCATTTTTTTCGGGGGTCTTTTTTAGCCTTGTAAGTGAACGCCAGTAAGTCAAAATTAAGTCTAAATGGAATATGTCAGGAGACAACCACCAGCATGTATAATTGAAAACAGAGTTGACGTGCAACACCAGAAATAACCTGTTTGGAGAGTCAAAAACATCTTGTCCAATTACCCAGGGAGAACAGCAGCCATGACTAACACTAGACAACCTCCTGGAAATGTGTATTAAAAACTCACCCTGTGTTTGACATGACTTTTATATACTTCACCGGAGTGTTTGATCATCATTCAGGGAACACGGTGGCCTCTTTGACTAAAACCAAGAGTTCTTAATCCGGGTTTACACCCTAGGATTTGAGCCCAATTTGAGCCCGATGATAAGCTTCAGGGCTCATTACTCGGTTGGTCCGGCATCGTTTGTTGTGTGGTGGCGTGTGCGGGGGGGTCGTGAGAGCCGATCAGCAGCTCCCGGACAAACGTCAGACCATCGGTTGTCTCTCTGTCATGTCAGAAATGTCGGTCGGCCGACTGAAACATTCGTACAGATGAAGCAGGTTCTCGACACGATCAGCTGAGGTCAGCTCCTTCTTTTCTCACAGCGCCTGGGAGAAGTGGCTACTGAGCGTCAGAGGATCCATCCAAAAATCCAAAAATGATCAAGACAGTCTTTTTGGCGTTTTGCTAGCAAAGAAACTTCCCTCTCCCTCCGAGCTTTCAAAAAAAACTTTATTAGCAATTGCCAATAGTGATAACAGTCAGTTGTGAAAAGACCAATCGTCCGCAAGCATCGGACCGTAAAGTGTGAGCCCAGGTTCATGCATTTCTATCCTTACAGCCTGTGAGGGCATTCTCCTTCCCACCACGTGGCACTCTGACGCCTCCCCTCGTCTTCCTGTGCGCGAGGAAGCCAGGCAGGACGCATTTAATGGCTATCTTTTATGCATCTTCATTCTACTCTGAAGGGCTGTGCCCTAATGACAGGAGATCATTTTATCTACCTTTGATTCTGCTGTAAATATTTAAATGAGCCATCAGTGGATGGTGTAAGTGATAACGGGTCCATCTTTTACCTGTCCCTTCTTGTGAGCGACAGCAGGATGTATTTATTTGACTGAATCATGTCCCCAAAAGCGCTCGATTTGCCGACATAAATTTCCGCCGACACACATCCTTCCCCGCTCCCGCCGCGGCGAATGCTTGTTCATTTACCCATTTGTCATTTCAATAGTTATTTTATGGTGGTGCTGTATTAATTGAACTGCTTCTGCTGCACAACAATTCAAGGCCCAGTGAATCTATTACAAAGGGAGTGTGCTGGAAACAACGCTGAACAGGCTCACAAATCAGACGGAGCCAAGAGGGGAACCTCGCAATAATGCGACACAATCGCACCAATATTTCATTTACAATGTACTCCGTTCTCAGCCAAGCAAAGAGTGACTTAAAAGCCCAAAGTGGCTGCTGTGGAAAAAAAAACAACAGATTGATTTCATCAGACATCCGGTGGGTTTGTGTACGTTGGCCTCTAAATATAATACGTGTTAAAGAAAGAGGTAGTTTTTATCTTTTATAAAAATGTCAGTTTCCGATGTTCATTCTACGATAATGTTCAGCAATACTATTCTGCATGTCCCCGGTAATTTCCTATGATTTTGGGCATAGTGTGTTGCTAGTAAGGCCCACCGGCCGTCCTCATTCACCTGAAAATGAAAATGTTCTATTTATATCCCTGAAAAGTCGAGAATTGGTTTGGAATCATCATCGCCGCCGCAGATCCTTCGTTTTGACTATAACTCAAAAACTGTTTCATGGATCATTTTCAGATTTTATTGCCACATAGATCTTAGTGTGAGGAAGAGTTGGATGGATTTTGGGAAAGTTAGGTTCTTTATTTCCGACACTAGAGGGAGCTTTATCTCCAATAGTATATATTATATTATATATATATATATATAAGGTATTTAATCGAAAAACTTGTTTTACTCACTAGGGTTTTTTGAATACATTTTTTTAATAGAAAAACACTGTTTTTGTGACTTAACTTCACATTTAATTTGAAGAGTTCAGTCAGTGGGATTGCTTATACGATGAAGGGGGTTGGGGACTTTTTGGGGGTATGTATTTGCTGTGGGGGACGATGGCGTGAGCCTGGTTGTATATAATGTTTTAAAAGGGGGTTTGGTTTGACGTACACTGTTAGGGGCACTAAAGTGGTCAGAAGATTACATTTGCATAACAGCGCAATGGATCCCAGGGATTATTGAGAAACGGCATCTGTTCTTTCCCGTTAATCTCCTTGGAGCGTGTTATAAAGGGTCGCCATACTTACGGAATATGACGAATACTGTGTTACACCGCAACCTTCGTTCTCTGAGTGCGGAGAATTATCTCCATCTCTTCATGGTATGGCCGATCAGGACGCATTCCAATCATTGTATATCCTACCCTGCAAATCCTGGCACTTAAATCGCTGTGAATGGAGAAAACTTTTCATATCCCGAATCACTCGGAGACTGTCCGTTATTTTTTGACATCACATATTAAAATCACCTATGTCTGAAGCTTTGACACATCGCTCACACTTTTTATTTCAAGTTTGGATTGTAGCTTCACGGTGTTTTGATTTTTCCTATTCTTAATAAAAAACCCGGTAGAAGGAAGGGAGACGGCAGCCTCTCCCTCGCATTGTCACTTTAATTCATCTCTATTTTCCTGAATGACTTAATAATGCTTCTTTGACTCAGCACTCCGTTCCCTAAAACAAACAAAATGCACCGGAGCTGATGGGACATCCAATTTAACTGCCATCTTAATGGAATCTATAATAAGCGCAGGAGCACAATAATGGCAAAGCGCAGCATCTTCTGATAACGCAGCAAGCATCAAAACCCTTGTGATCACCAAACGACTGCGGCTTTTTCCCATCAGAGGAGCAAAAAAACCCAAATATCCAGATGTCATTGTCAAGTTTTAGTGGCGTATTCCCTGTGGGGCTGCTTTAGCTCTCCAGCGGCCCTCGTCACACCGTCACACCGAGGTAGTCTGTACTCTATCCAGCTCACACACTTCCATGGGTTTCCTCTTTAGCCTGTGAAAACCTCCCATGACTTTCTTTTCACCAACACCTGTTCTCCAGGTGGTCAAGGTGGTCCAGGCTAGAGCTCCATAAGGAGGAGAGGAAGTGTTTGCGGCATGAAGAGCTTGTCCGGTGGTGAGATGTGGAGCCGGGTGTGTCTTACAGACACATTTGTGCTGGTGTTCTTCAGCTTCCTCTTCATCTTCTGAAGAGGCTGCCTCAGAGTGTTCGTTTGATGTGTGGGCGCCCACACCTCCTGACGCCCCCCCCCCCCCCCCCCCCCCCCCCCCCCCCCCTGCAAGGGCTACCGAGGCCTTAGGAAGTTGAACTCTGCGGTAGAAAGAATGCGCAGACGTCCATCTTGGCTCTCCTGGAAAATCAAAGGTGGCCTTTGGACAAATAAAAAGCTCAAGGAATCCAGTCCTTTGCCAAAGCTTGGACAGAGACCGGCGTAACCATCGGGTGGAGCGGGCAAAACACCGGCGTGAGCTGTGGAGCGACGTGAGCCGTGGAGCGACGTGAGCCGTGGAGCGACGTGAGCCGTGGAGCGACGTGAGCCGTGGAGCGACGTGAGCCGTGGAGCGACGCTCGCGGCGAGCCGATGGAGCCACTTGTGACTTTGGCTGCTCCGCAAATATTCAAATGAGATTACAGAGAAGGCAGAGGACTGACAGACAAATGTTCGCAAATCGGGTTTCATTTGTTCACTCTTCCGCAATTGTGTTAGGCACCCCCCACCCCCACCCCCCACCCCCCTCTCTCCTGGCTCCAGAGGTAATGATTGTGGAGGGACCAGATTAAAGGCTGTAGTCAGCTGTTTAGTGGCGCCCTGCTAACAGAGATTAGCCGCAGCTGCTTGGCGACAGACTTTATGGGAGGAAAAAACATTTCATTGTCTCCGACCACGACAACCACCTTGACGACTAAGAACGGTAACAGGAGGAGGCAGCATGAGCGAAGAGGATCTACGGGCGTTGTTTCCCTCGCTCAGTCACCTGCTTAGTCTTCCCCCCCCCCGGTCTTCTCTCGCCCTCGCCCGCCCTTCTTGGTGGCGTATCCACGGCGAGTCCTTGCAGATGTTGCCCGTAATGACGCAGACGGCACACAGAACGGCAGCGGAGCCGCCTGAAATTAGTAAAAAAATTACTTTCTCATTACCTCCCTCATTGCTCCTGTAAGTAGTCTGAGTTTCCGCACGATTAGGAGAACGAGCTGTTGGAGCACCGGGCCTGAACACACACACACACACACACACACACACACAAAAACACACGCACACAAAAACACACACACACACCAAAGGCGAAAAAGTGAGCTTGGTTAACCTTACTTCGATGGTTTCTCCAATCCTGGCGAACGCCGATCGCCTCATGTCACCTTTCCACTAATGGTTGAACAATCACCACGTCACAGACGGGAGACTAGAAGCAGCTGTGTTATGCTTCACACTTGGTCATCACCTTTTTTTCCTCCACCACAACTCCTCCTCCTCCTCCTCCTCCTCCTCCTCCTCCTCCTCCTCATAGCTTAAAAGTGTCAACCACTCAAACGTCAACTTTCCTTGGGGCTGATGGGAGCTTATTATTACAAGAGCTTTGGCGAACCTTCGGTGCCTATTTGTCTTTGTCTGGCTAGAATCAGAATCTCCTTTGTCTCGGTTCTAAAACGCCGGTGGCCAAATACATTTCAATAAATTCTCACGGTGAAATGACCTGTTTCGCTCACAGATGCCTGTGAGTGAAAGCCCGCCGTTTGCTTTAATACCGCGGCCGTGACTCATGAGAAGTGTTTTTCTTGCAGGGTTTACTTAAAAGTCAAATTGGAAGTTCTCTCTTGGAATAAATAGAATACATTATTTATGATTATGTCTTTATTAGTGTATACTCAGCGGTCAAAATAAAATGTATTTTTCCGATGGTCTAGAAAGAGTAATTTATATCCCCATAGGTAGCGGGTCCACTTAGACGGAGGACCGGCTTCAGCATCGTTCATCGCCCACCGAGTTGAATTCCCTGGGTGAACATCTGGGTGAATATCCCCGGTTGACCTCTTAAAGGTTTCATGAGTTGGGTCGTCACGCTCCCCTTCTTTGACGGTGAGCCGTCATACGTTATTGTCTTATATTCTACTAAATGAAGAGTTTCGACCCCTCCACCACAAAAAGGAGGGAGCTGCCATGACAACGCCAAACAAATCTGGATCACATCATAATATTGATTGGCTTTAAAACAACATTTTAAAAACATGAATTTCAAACGGACCCCTCACAGTGTATGGGGTCAGTTTGCAGACATGTCCTCTTCCAGGTTGATGTCTAACATCTCCAGTCTTTAAACTTCTTCATTATTGATCTAACTGTTCAAACTGACATTTTGAACTGCTGAGAGATGTTCTTGTCTCCATTGTCAGATTTGTGCAGCTCTACAACTTTTCTTTGCTCCTCATTGCTGTGTTCTCTGGTCTTCATCATGGTGAAGAACGTAAAAAATATAAAATAGGACTAGAAATATGCTTCAGTTATATTTCAATCACAGGATTTCCTAGGGGCGCCAATAATTGTTGCACACATTTTTAAAAGAAAAAAAACATGGTTTATTGAAGAAGTCTTTTTTAAGGGTGCCAATAAATCTGGAGACACCGTAGGTTGTAATCTGGAATGTCACCACCAGGTGCCACTAAATTTTACACACTGCACCTTTAAAAAAAATGGGGGTCTAAACTTTATATCACTCGACCAGCTGATCGATATCAGGCCAATAATCCAGAAGAGAAAAAACAGATTCAGACGTTAAAAACTGAGCAATCATTTAGAATAAAAGCAGAAATCTGAGCCACAAAGTGACACAATGAACGGATGCACAGGTTTAGTAAACATGGACTAAATACTCCGGGACGGAAGGATGATGAGACACAGGTGACACAGATCCGGGTGGGGCAGAAACATGGCAAGAAAACAAGCAGGGAACAGGAAGTCTGAAAAGAGAACAGGCGAGTGAATAACCAATGGCGAGGGGTATCAGACTGTTCTACAAGCCGCTGAAAAAAGGAAAAATGAGTCCAGTTGGCGTGTTTGAGTAATGTATCGCTCAAGACGGTCTGGGACAGCGGTGTGCCCGGATCGCTTTACACGAAACCCAGGAACAGAGAAACTGCAGCGTCGGCACAAAGCGCTGCAACAGGAAACCCGGAAGCTCGATGACCACAGACGCGGTCGGCTCCTTTATCCAGGAATAACCGCCTTATTCTACATTTCTAGTCCACACGTGAAGCTGCGAGGCGTGCCGTGTAAATCGAGGACAAGGCGATACGCCCAGGAAAAGGCGCTGATAATGTAGCGAGGCTCTCCGGGCAGAAGATGATGAATTAGAAGGTGTCCGTTTATAAGTGAAGAGTGCGCCGTGTTCCTGAGTCACAGTGTTATGAAATCCTTCACATTGATTCTTTCACGTGCAGAAAAGGCAAAAAACAACAAGAAACAACCACAAGCGGAATCTAATTCTGAAGTATAAGATAAGCCCACGCTAGGTAGATAGCAGGAGTATATCCCTGAAAAGCCCCCAATCCCCTGCGTCGGACAAGCAACGAATTGATGAATGATTGCATTTGTTGAATTTAAAGTGAAGTTAACTCCGAAAAACAGGGTTTTGAAAGTTCCACCTAGTCAGTACGTATCAAGTATTAGAGTAAAATACAAATATATACAAAATGGATCTCCTTGAGTCGATTCATATGCATCAAATTTGGACTAAATGGACCAATGGTTAGGAAGTTAGGTCTGAAAAATTGTGTTTTTCATACAAATGCTCCCCCTAGTGGGTTAAATATGAGCTATTAGAGTAGAATACTATATTTATAGAAGATAGATCTCCTTGAGTTGAGTCATATGCACCAAATTTGTTCTAAATAAGATCAATGTTTAGGGAATTTTTGTCTGAAAAATACAATTTTTCATAAAGAAAACTCCCCTTAATGGATAAAATATAAACTATTAGAGTGAAATAAAATATTTACAAGAAAGATATCGAGTCGATTCATATGCACGAAATGTGGAGTACATCGGACAAACAGGAAGTTAGGCACGAAAAACACTGAGTTTTGTGACAAAGTTCGCCGCTAAAGCTCCTGTTAGTGTTTTAAATATACAATTGACCTTTCCCAAAATCAATCCTGTTCTTTCTTTCGCTGAGGCCTATGTAATTATAAAATTTAGAAATTTTCCATGAAACAGTTCTAAGTTATCACGATAACACGATGTTTATCCGGTTGAGGCGAGGATGATTCCGTAATATCCCCCACTTTTTTCGGGGATATAATTAAACAATCCCAGACGTCTGGTTTCTACAACGTTAGAGATTTGAAAAGTGGGGATAGTACCGTTTCATATTTTAGAACAGGCTGGCGAGCGAGAAGCCGCCAAACTGATGCCGTTTTTAGAAGCAGAGGACAATGTCACACCCACAGAATTAGACCCGATCTCCAGCCAAAAGCATGGCTGTGACTTTGTGCAGGAATACACAGTTTTGGCGCCTCAGCTGGTCTCCAGAACCTCACGCCGCGGCGTCAGACGTGTCATTCCCCCATTCCTTCCAACTGTGTGGTGTTTATTTCCACTGCATCCGCTGCCTTGTGATGCACCACCCCAAAATAATTCCTCCACTGCACGCTCGCTGCGGCCCGTGCCAAAAGTCTCACGGCGTGGAAACGGCGCCAGCTGACTCCCCTCCGCGTGGGTAAAAAGTGGCGGGCTTCTGTTGTAGGTCACAAGGGTCAAGTCAGCTGATCTCGACTGGACAGATGCTTTTTTTTCCAAGGCGTCCAACTTTAGATGTGATCTACACTGCAAAAAAAAAAAAAAAGAGATTGTTGGATGAACTCAAAAAATTGATTCAACAGGTAACAATTAAATGAACTATACTTAATAAGTTACACTCAAAAATTCTTAATTTAGGTGTGAAGTTGCTATGAGTGACAATTTTTCTTTTTAGACTAACATATAAAACATGATATGAAATATTTGTTTATTATTGCTGCTAAAAAGTGACATAGTTTTATTCTTGCAGCATTTAAGACACATATTATACACTGTAAAAAAATTATTATTAGTGATTTAATGAATGACATCTACTGGTAACACCATTAAAGTATCTTTTTACAATTCAAATGAATAATTTAGACGCTTAAATACTTAATTTAGGTTTAAAGTTGACTTTAATGGTAATTTTCTTTTTACAGTGCATGATTGAACCCAAAAAGCTTGAAAAATATTTCAAGAAATTAAAAAAAAACACAACATTTATAACAGTACTAAAATATTTTTTTTATAATTGCTGCTAAAAAAATGAAATAGTTCTATTTAAGAAAAATATTACACACTGTAATTATTGATTTAAAAGAAATGACTTCCACTGGCGACGCAATTAAATTATGTATTTAAGCTGAAATCAATAAGTTAGACTTAAAAATACTTAATTTAGGTTACGTTTGAGTTTATTGACCATTTTCTTTCTACAGTTGATAATTGGACCCAAAAAGCATGAAAAGAAATTCAAGAAATTCCAGCTTCCTTGTAAGAAACTTTTTTGGGAAATAACATATATATATATTTTCCTGGTGAGGACATTAACGGGTTGAATTCCGTATTTATGTACCACCCGGCTGCCTCACGCGCAGAGGAACAGCAGAGGAACAGCCTCGCAGGCATGTGGCGGGTATTTATTTTGCCTCTGTCGGCACATTGGTGCTCGGAAACGGATCAGATCCCAGCGACAGCTACTCTGACATTTCCTTTCCTGCTTTCCAGAACGGATTCCGACTCCTCCAAAGGGTCGGTCACCCTGATGAATCTTTGAATGGGCCAACAAGCGATTGATATTCAAATGATCTTAACCTGCAGGATTACCCGATCCTATCTAAATGGCAAGTATTAATCTGCATTATGAGGTCACTCAAACACGGCTGACATTTTACCTGTCTGGATCGCCTCCCTGTCGCTCGCTGTTTGTGATAGCAGCCTATGTAAATATGGGAGCTCCGTCCTTCTGTTCCGCCTTGCATCAGAATTTGTTTAGGATTAGAAAAATCTCATTTTGCCCCCGAGCCCTGCTTACTTTAGATCAGTCAGCTCATCTGCAGATCTCGCAGCAGATAAACGCCGCCGTTCTCCGGGCCTCAGCGCTTTTCACAATCTGCAATTTTCAGGCGAACCCGTGTGCTCTGTTCCCGTCTCACCACGGGTCCAATGGGGGGAATCCAGTGAGGAAGATGAGGAGGCGTCTGCAAAAGCCGCAGAAGGCGTCACGTGTTCGAAGCATGACAGGAAGTGCGAATCCACCTTATTTCAAATCCACACTGGGTGAAAAAAAAAAGGTCTGGGCTCTATTCCCGTTTTTACAGAAACATTTAGAGCCAGTTATGGTTGACGGAGCAAAAAGAAAAAGGCAAGGACATCCTTTGTGCGGGACACGAGTCAAAACGAGGAGTGAGTTATGGAGTCTGATGAGGAAGAAAGAGCCTTCAGGCCTGTCAGAGGGTTGAGCTATGAGCGCCGTCTCCGCCGCTCAACCCGAACTTCAGAATTATCGTTCGGCTGAACGTTAACCGTTTAATGTCCTCACCGGGAAACAAAGAAAGAAAGGTGGGAGAAATGATTTCCTTGCATATTTTTATTTCGTTTATTAATCTTATCTTAGTCACCCTAAATTTAGGGTAAAATGACAAATTGTTTGGTCAAGCAGTAAAAAAATTTTAAATAAAAATCTGACCAAAATGGAAATTTCTTCATTTAAGTCGATTAACTCAACGTTACTACTTTATTTATGAAGTGAAAACTTTTCCAGTTCTGGTTTTTGAATAGGACTTTCTTAAAAATCACGGGTAATGCCCTTCTCCTTTTTGGCCCCCTTTGACCTGTGGCGTCCCCCATGGCCCCATCCTCGATCCCCTTGCTCATTAGCATAGCATCATATTTTAAAACCGGCTCAGTCACATTTTCCATTAAGAAACCTTGACACAAACTGAGCTGGACCAAACAGCTGAGCAGAACATTAAAAGGGTTAGGAGTCTGTATTGCGAAAGGAAATATGGGCTAACGTGTAAAAGTCTGAAATGAGAGACGGTTCTGACAGCAGGATGTTCAGGCTGAGGCTGGGTGATGCCTCCTGCAGCATTTGTTTTGTCACGCTTCTCAAGTGCTGTCATGCTCGGCTCCCCGACACCGTGCCAGGCCCTCGTTGCTATTCCTGGGCCCAAAATATGGATGTTACGTAATTTTTCTCTGTCTGTGGAACAAGTTGTGCAGGAGGCACCTGGTCCTCTTATCTTGCCACGGTGCAGAAAGTGAACTGGAAGGGGGTCCGGGCAGAGCGCTCGAGTGCCCTCGCTCTCTGCTGCTCACCAATCTGTTGGGGTTGAGTCAGAACAGGCCACCCAGAGCAACTTCCTCTGTGTCCACGCAGAATAGCCGCTCGCTGCGGAGCGCCGGCCGCTAATCTAGCACAAGGAGGACTGGAAATGAAGCCGACCAGAGAGTTGCGGGGTCTTAACGTTTGAGCGTAGCATGCAGGAGGAAAGAGCTTTTTCCCAGCCCACTGCACCCACATGGCATTAGCACGTAAAAACGCCGGTGTTGACATTTTGGAGGCCTGTGCCTCTGTAAGTGCGGGGCGTCGAGATAAGAGTCATTAGAGAGGGTACTTGGTCCCATATCAACGGAGAAACATTCAAGTCCCACCCAGCCAACAGATTGCGAGGTTGTGGCGTTACCTCCGCCGCGTCTGGAATGATCCCTCGCTCCGGCAGAGTGGACGGAGGCCTTATGACGACCGAATGATCCTAAGCTACAGAAATGAAAGGACAAGCAAAGATGGCGAGCTCAGGATCCACCGGCCGCCCTTTAATACCTTCACTGATCAGAATTCTAATATTTACGTGGATCCTAAATGTGTCGACTGCAGGATTATACCCCATGCAATCATTATTTCCTCTTAGCCGGTTGATACGTGTCATCCTGTTGCAAATCCTACTCTTGGTAGAAGCAACAAATTAAAGCTCCTTAAAGGTCAGGTAAAGGTGACAGGCGCTCATCAGCAGCTCCAGGGGCCTCAGAAGGTATGCTTTGTATCGATTGGAGCTTTTTCAGTGCACAATTAAACATTTCCTGCAAGAGGTTCTATTGCGAGATAAGAGGATCATTAATTTATAATTGGAGAATCTAAGACATGTGATTTTTTTTTTTTGTTTGTGGTAATTTGGTAATCCTGCGAGATTCCTCCGGCTTTTGTTTTCATCAATTTGGTTTGGATGAGGATCCTGGGAAGATGCCTCCTTCACACAGTTCTACAAGTCCTGTTAGGAAAAATGACCAATCTTTAGTTCTTGGTTCTAGAATTATAGATCTTTTTAAAGGTTTTTGCTTTTT
Organism: Lophius americanus; assembly: GCA_037951165.1. Classification (NCBI taxonomy): domain Eukaryota; kingdom Metazoa; phylum Chordata; class Actinopteri; order Lophiiformes; family Lophiidae; genus Lophius; species Lophius americanus. Next base: position 3,388,020 of record JBBDHG010000065.1, on the reverse strand, counting down.
AAATATATATATATATATATATATATATATATATATATATATATATATATATATATATATATATATATATATATAGATATATGAACAAATCAATTAACCAACCTTATGATAACGTACGTTTTATTGATAGATAATTTGCAGAAATTAGAAGTCTGTTAGATAGAGGGTAGAGGAGATGCATGACAGCGTGAGGTGGAGGTTGGACTGCATCAAGGATCAGCCTTGAGCCCCTTCTTGTTTTCTGTGGTGATGGACAGGCTGACAGATGAGGTCAGACAGGAGTCTCCATGGACTATGATGTTGGTGGAGGACATTGTGATCTGTAGTGAGAACAGGGAGCAGGTGGAGGAGAACCTGGAGAGGTGGAGGTATACGCTGGAGAGAAAAGGAATGAAGACAGAATACATGTGTGAGGAACGGTGAGTATGAAGGAGTAGAGGTGGAGAAGGTGCAGGAGTTTACGGTGATTGTGGAAAAGACGTGAAGAAGCGAGTTCAGGCGGGGTGGAGTAGGTGGAGAAGAGTGTGAGGAGATATCTGTGACAGAAGAGCAGCAGCAGGAGTGAAGGGAAAGAAAGGTTTCCAGGATGGTGGTGAGAGCAGCGCCTCTGGTTTAGAGATGGTGGTTCTGACCAGAAGACAGGAGGCAGACATGAAGAAGAGGAGGGATAGAGAATCTATAAGGATGTGCTGGTAAGTTTACACTGTGTGCTGTGGTTCTGATGATCCGACACGTTATCCGGTGATGATAAGATTGTTCCACATAATAAAAACATGCCGGTCTGATATTAGATTTATCTACAATCTAAATAGGGGTAGATTTTCCGTCTGGTGAGTAAATCTCATGGAGATTTCTGTGGGTGTTTTTCTAGCTCAGCGGTCATGTGCTCCAGAAACATGCTGAGAGTTTCTACACTTTGTTTTGGTGTCATTTAGGGACGCGCCGCCGCTGTCCTCGCTGCTGAGCATTCTTTAGTAACTGGACGTTAAAACACTGGCAGGTTTATTTTGACAAGCAGATTTTAAGGGTACGGTGTCAAATGTAGAGACACCTTATTGAAGAAAGTGAATATGATATACATAATTATGGTTTTTTTTTTGTGTACTGATTGTTGAATATAAAAATAGATTTTTTCTAATGTAGGTTTAGATGATGAAGGGATTTCCACATTTTTAAGGGAAACAGTTTTTTGTTCCAAACAATGGAGGATCATACTTATTATTTAGAACAAGAAAAAACAACGGCGCGTCCAAGGGGATTTACCTTGGTTCGGCGCCGCCAGCCTCCTTCCCAGCAGTCGCACAGGAAAGGAGGCTGGGGGATATTGGCTGGGAGCTTCAGAGCGCCCTCCCCCCCCTTGTCGTCTCCTGGGACCTTACCAGAACCAGTTCTCTCTCTACACTCCTTTCCTCTGTGGCGGTCGAGGATGCAGCTCTGGGTCGCCTCACGAAAAATATCAGGTATGGGAAAAGCTCTCCTCTTTACACCACCGCTGTGCCCGCCGCCGCCAGCCGCCGCCAGCCGCCGCCAGCCGCCGCCAGCCGCTGCCACCACCGCCACCGCCACTGCCGCCGCCGCCGGAGAAGATTCTTCGCTTTAACTCAAAAACTGTTTCATGGAAAAAAAATGTAATTATATACCCCCACAGACATTATTGCGAGGAACAACTGGATTGATTTTGTTAATGGTCAATTATATAATACAGACACTAGAGGGAGATTTACCTCCGAATGTTTTCGGGTGATCATTTTGCAACCGTTAGTCAGATATAGTCCGTGAGGAAACTGATTTTACCATGTGGCGCCAGGCTGCCTGGTTCATTTTTTTTTTAACTTTAAGGACAAATTGGTCTTGGATCTTAAAAATATATATTGGACCCATATTCTTGGGCCCTGAGATCCAAGCGACATCGGTGACGGGCTGGAGAACCCAACTGGCATTGGGGGAGTGGTGGGGTTCAACCTGTTGACGTTGCCAATCCAACATATAGACCTTTGAAATAATCTCCCATTGTGGACAATTCAGAGTCAATGAAGGGTTTTTGGACGAGGAAGTCGTGGTGAAGTCTGGGAGAACAAACAATCTCCTGTTTCGCCGCCGGTGTCCGGCTGGATTCGAACCCAGAACCTATTCCTCCCTGCTGCCCCCCATCGCCTCAAACGCTTTGTTTTATGAGTCTGATGTCGTCGTTTGAGAGGAAGCCTCAGAGGAAGCAGGTTAAACTCCTGCAGTGCGACCGAAGCGGACCGCCATCGGCACTTCCCTCTCTTTCCTCTAACGAAAGCCCGCGTTGAACTTTTTTCCGCATCGACTCGGTCCCTTCCCTCTCATCCGGTAACCTCTCCTCCCCTTAATAATCTCCTGATAAGAAATAACACAGCTGATGATTAATTACAGCCATTGTGCTAGTGGACTGATGTACTCCCTCCTCACATCCATCTTTAACCCCCCCTCCCCCTCTCTCTCTCTCTCTCCCTCCCTCATTCACTTCCATGTGACCATTTGGCTCTCGAGGTAGTTTTCGGAGGGACATAAAAGCCAGTCAGCTGTAAAGCTAAATGAAAGTCGTTTGCTCTTCGCATAGTGTGCTAATGTAACACACAGCTTTAGGGACTATTGCTCCTGCTGTAGTTATAAAGTAACTCATTCTTAAAGGCGATGTGTAATAATTGAAAGTGATGGAAGGGAACAAAATTAGAATGGATGTAATTTAACGACTGAACGTTCATCTCTCTCTCCGCCTCCTCTCTCTCTCTCTCTTTCTCTCTCTCTCTCTCCTCTTTTACCTCCGACTCACAATGGCGACTCCTCGCTCGGAAAACTGTTGACGGTAATTTTGTTTTTCCATTTGTGTATCACTCTTCATCCGGCGTGCTTCTGGTGGTTTTTGAAGATGTTTGTCAGCCTGCATTGTTTGTTTCGCTCAATTGATTAAAAAAGATGTTGTCTCATGCATCGTGACGGAACGTTTCCTCCAGAGATTGCAGAGTTATTATGGAGCGGCGGCCTGAACAACCGTTGATGTATTGTGCTGGGCTTTGGGACGAGGCGAGGTGAGCAGGAGGAGAAGCGGAGCAGAGAGAGCACTGTAAAAAAAAAAAGAGAAAAAAAAGGAATACCGTTTAATTTACGGTAAAATACCGGCAGCTGTGGCGGCTACAATTTTATTGTGTGCAAGACGTTACGGTAAAATACATTAAAAAAAATGTTTTTTTTGTTTTTATTTTACCTTTATTTAACCAGGAAGTCTGGATAAAATACAACAAATACGTCAAATAATACAAAAAAAAAGAATACGAAACAACAGTAATACAAAAAAATAAGCAATGTAAATCTTTTTTTATGATTACATACTTGATAACATTAAATAACAGTAAATTACATTACAAATCTACATTATTTCATAAATATAGACTGTAGTTTTAGCGTCTTCTGTATGTCAAAATTATGGGATACTGTTGCTAAATGGTTAAAGTTACGTTATTTAGACAGAATAACATTTTTACAGTAATAACTTGCTTGTTTATAAAATTAACTATTGGAGCCTCTTCACAATGATACCCCCCGTATTAAGAATGTAGAAATGACTTGTACATAGTTTACTAATGAAGTTGTAAACAGTTTACAAATCATGAATAAGCCGCTATAAATGATAAGATATAAAGGTTATAATACAACTGATGCTTGCCAAATAGTGAGCTCACTTAGCTGTACTGCTAACTTGAGATTGCCAAATAGTGACCCACACTGAAAAATTGAGGGCTATGCTATGAACTGTCAATAAACATTGATTAATGACTTATAAATTGCTTACGACCTCATTTATGACCTTATTGTTTTATAAATCCTTTATAAAGGCAGTCTTATTGGATGGTGGTACCTATATATGTAATTGTAGACATTTTTGCCTCTAAATCGTCATTTACTGTTATGTCTTGTACATGGTGACCATAATTTTTTTACAGTAATATTCTGGCACCAACAGCTGCTGGTATCTTACTGTAAATTAAAATTGATTTTATTTTTTTGTATTTTTTACAGTGTAAGGATGGGATGCTGATATTTAGAGTTAAAGACAGCAAGAAGAAAAAAAAGAAGTGGCGCAACTACGCAGGGACTTCATCGCACACCTCTGGAAATGGCAGTGACTGGGACTGAATGTCTTTTGCCATGTTCCATCCCCTCAGTCATCCTCCTCTTCAAACAAACCCTCGCTAGTGTTCAGACGCCCACACACACACACACACACACACACACATTTTACCTTATTAACAGGTTGCCATAGCGCTGCTGCCTGGCTGTCAGTATGGAGGAATCTCCACATATCTGGGACAAAGAAGGCGGCGAGGATAGTTTGTGTTGTCGGTGACAGCGCCTTGTCAGAGCTATCCCAGGAAGTGAGACCGAACAACATTGCAGGAACAGAGAGTCACAACACGACACAGGAGGGATTCTAATCAGTGCCATCAACTGCCTGAAATAAGTCTGACATCATCCTTTGTGAAGCACTGCAGCGAGATAATACTCAGAGCCCCAGCTCACTTTTTTTCATGTGGACCAGAACTTTAGATGAAGATATAATGGAATTACGTCTCTGAGAAGTCGGGGATGTTTGTGGAAAGGTCAGAACCGCAGCGTCCGCAGAGAGTTCGTGTTAAAACGGTAACTCAAAAACTTTGTCATGGATCATTTTCAAGTTTTAAGCCAACAAAGACCTCAGTGTGTGGAAGAACTGGATTGGGTTTTGGAATGGTCAGTTATATATTTCAGCCATTAGAGGGGGCTTTATGTCAAAAACCACAGTTTTCGGGCCATATTTTCTCGGCCGTTGGTCCGATTACGTCAGAAGTAGGTGAATGTGAATCGACTGGAGGGGATCTATCTGGCATTTGTCACTTTTATCTCTTGTAGGTAATATTTTACCCCCTAGGTGGAGATTTTGCCCGAAAAATGCTATTTTACAGTCACAACTCCTTTACTCAGTCCAAATCAGGTGCATATGAATCGAGTAGAGGAGGTCTACCTTGTTCTTATCTTATGTTACTCTAATAACTCGCATTTTACCCACTAGGGGGAGCTTTTTATGAAAAAATCTGTTCTTTCGGACATAACTTCACATTTTATTCGACTAGTTCAATCAGGAAAAAATCAACGTAAAGCAAAGTAACCTAATGGCACTATCATCTATTTTGCATATTTCTTATTTTACTCACTAGGGGGATCTTTTTTTTTTTAATATAACCCGAGGAGTTCCATCAGGGGTTTTTTGCTTGTATAACACAGGGGGATTGGAGGCTTTTCATAAAGGCCTAGTTTTAACCACGAGTATTGCACCAATATCAGGAATGCAAAATGCTGAGTAAGCAGAACCTTTTGCACGAACTTCCTACCCGTCCAGGAATATCAACCCATTCTAAATATATCATGAACATAATGTGTTTTTATTTCTTTTAGCTTTGAATACAGAGTTTAATTTCTATTATTCCAGTGATTATAGGCCCTCTTTTCATAACTTGAGTTCAAGGTAAGTAGAAGGTGCCAGAATCCAGGTGCTCAGGGAAAGCAGGAGATTCAGGTTGGTGGGCAGGCAAAGCTCGGAGTGTATTTGTTTTTACTGGCGCCGCTCTGCCTCTGTGACTTTTTTTTAATTTTCTTATACTGCAGCCTAGTTTTTCCTACATATCCTTACGCTGGCACAACATGAAAGATTGTTTTCTGGGGCTTTTGCAAAATTTGTTTGACTACGATTCCTGCCTGTTTTGAACCTTTCCTCCGCAGCTACTAAAAAAAGTAATATTTAGAAAAAGCAAATCAAATCCTATTATTTTGGGTTTTTTTCTTCATCAGATGAATACACACGTTACTATATGAATTACCATACGGCAAAATCAGGTTTAAAACGGACAATATCATTTTTAATTGGCAATCAAGCACATTTCAAACACATGATTCATTTTAGATGTGATAGTGACACTTTTTACCAGAATTAGAGTGACATCACTCATCGTCAGTGAGAATAAAATATCACAAATGGGCTCAGAGGGCAGCTTTTTTATGTGGAAAGACGCAGTAAGTCTTAATCCTTCTTTGGCATAAATCATGGTCAAATGATTTTTTGCACTTTGGACTCCTTTGTGGCTGAAGCTTTATTCTTTTTCAAAACGGAAGACTTCCACGGCATTTCATCTTCTTCTGATCTTCTGATCCTTTAGATTTGATGTTGGCTCCTTCTCTGGGGTTAACCCTTTTCTTTCTGCTGTAGCCGCAAGATCCAGACGAGCTCCAGAGATAACATTCTATATCAGAAATCTATATGAATAAATCAGTATTTGACCACATACATACAATTAGTTAGTTATTATAATCTTGTTTCGTCATTTCCTTTTGACATTATAATGACAGGCTGATGCACACATTGACAGCAGGACTGACAGTTAGGTCATGTGACAGAATGTTGATTCAGTACCTTTCATCTACATTACATAACTTTGTTACCACTTTACAATGAGACTACCTCTATAAAATATTTATAATTGGTTTATAATTAGGTCATACATTTGCTTGTTAACACTTTATAAGTCATAAGTTACTATTTAGAAACAGTTAACAACATAGCTCTACACTTATCAGTGTGGGTCAGTATTTGGCAACATCACCTTAACAGTACTGATAAGTGGGCTCACTAATTGGCAAGCATCAAGGAGTTATAACAGCTTATTAATGATTGACTACATACATGCTATGTTATTAATCCTTAATAAGGCAAGTCTTACTGTGTAGTGTTTTTTAAATATAGTGATATTTTCAGTGTTTATAGTGATGTTTAGAGTGTTTATAATGATTTTTGTAGTGTTTATAGTGATGTTAATAATGATTTTTATATTGTTAAGAGTGATGTTTATTAGGGTTATAGTGTATTTTATAATGTTTATAGTGATGATTTTGCCTGAAATTGATTCCCGCTCGTACATTGTCGTGAAAAAATGTCAATTCCGATCTGACTGTTCAGAATTAGTTTGCACTGCAAAAAAAATCTGACCTGTGTCTCATTCAGAATCAGATACGGAAGTGGCCCGAATCGGAATGGGAAAAGCTCAGATTCCATCTGGTTGGTCGGTGCTGTTCACACCGCCATGAAGAAGTCACATACGAGGTAAAAATTGGACCTGGGACACATTTTTCCTGCAGGTTGGAGGTAACCTAAGCTAGTCAGACTCTCTGACTGACTAATTATCACAAACAAATACATCCTCAACCCACTCTCCTGCTGCCAATAAGATTTATGTATTCACCCATTAAAGGTGCTGAAACGTCCCACAATGCACTTCTGGCCCACACCGACCCGAGGCCGGCATCTGATAAAACGTGGTTTCCACAAACTCTTTCACGGCGTCTGTTAGAGGGGAGGCGAGAGGACGGAAGGCAATCAGGAAATTGAATCTCACATGTGCATGACAAAGGGAAAGGTCCAGGTGACCTCTAATTGAACGACCATCCATTCATCCCTGCCGTCACATTCTAAAGCCATAACGGATGCAGGTTTCATTTAGCTCCGCCCCGCCGACTCCCTCCTGCGCCTGTATCAGCAGCAGATGTTTGATCGGAGATAAGCACGCAGGTCAATGTCGACCTCATCACAACGGACCTAGTCCCTTCCATTGTGCCAATAACTTCCAGGTGATGGGTCCTCCCCTTCGCTGCGCTGATTGACAGATCTCCACTGACAAGGTTTATGGGGGTCGGGACCTTCCTCTCCGTCACCTCTAATTGGAGCACTATGCCATTAGCTGCTTGACCTGGACCTTGGCTGGCAGAGACTGGACCGTTATCCTCCTCTGTGTGGAAGACAAAGGAACCCCCTCTGATGAATGATCCACAGCATGCCCGCGGTCTTCCTGTGAAGATGAGCCAAAACATTTTTTTTGGTCCTCGTCGAACAGCGCCGTGTGTTCAATCAGGGCTTTAGCAGAAAACTAGCTCGCGTGGGCAGTTAAGAGGGCAAATATCCGAGTACGCCGAGCCTAGCCTTGACAAAGCCGGAACCGTTGAGCCTTAAACAAACAAATCAGTTGGCAGTGATTGACCTTCAGGCTGCGTTACTCCGTTAACGCGTCCCGCTGGGAGTTAAATCTCCGCCGCCATTCCTCGCCTCCCCTGCTAGGCGGGTGATTCCACGGGACACGCGTCACCTCACACGCAAACACCGCAGGTGAGCTGACCGTATTTGCATAAGTCCGTATAACCGTGTAAGTGTGCTAACCCCGACCAGGCAGAGGTGAGGAGAGCTGGGAGGAGGGGAAGGGGAGAATCTCCTTGTTTGCAGTGGTGTGAATATTCCCGATATGGCAGATTGTGGCTAGGCGCGGGATTAGAGCTTAATCTTAAAATTAGCATGAAAGGCCAGTGGGAGCGAGACTAGGAGACGAGGAATATGAATGGACGTGGGGGAGTGACCTTCGCTATCTTCCTCGGGAATCTGCCTTATGGGAAACGGATTTTTGTGATTATATTCCCGAAAATGTCGGGGTCTTAATGGAATCCCAAATGCCGCCGCGGATCCTTCGTGTATGTAACTCAAAAACCATTTCATGCATCATTTTCAAATTTTCTAACCTTTTACCAGTTAGTGGGAGGAAGAAGTGGTTTGATTTTGGGAAAGATCGTTTGTATATTCCCGACAAGAGGAGGAGTTTTATGTCCAAAGGCTTTGGGGCCAGAATAACAGTTGGTCCGATTTCGTCCAAATGTGGTGCTAATGAATCGACTCAACCAGATTTATCTTTCCCTTTTCTAGAAAAACAGATTTTCTATAACTTATATATACCGGGACACCGGGGGTTTAGGGGGCTTATTTGGGGATATACCCTCCCTGTTGGGGACGAGAGTGTAGGACTAACACTGGCAGCACAGTTTTCATTCATTTACTATAAAATTTATATTATTTTACTTTGTTAAAAGAAAAATACAGTATCAACAGTTTTTTAATTACCACTGCAGTAAAAAAAAAGAAGAAAAAAGTTTGTTTTAAAAAACAGTAATCAACTGGCAGCACAGTTGATTAATGTTGCCTCAAAGCAAGAAAGACTGTCTCCACTCCCCTGGGCGTACCCCACCTCTCACCCCTGTCAGCTGGGACAGGCTCCAGCCCCCCCCCCCCCCCCCCCCCCCCCCCAAACAGGCTACAGGAATTGGGATGGATGAATAAATATCCTACCTTAATAGACTGTGAAAGAAATCACTTCCTGTTGATTGACAGGAAGCTTGTCGAGTTGTTGATATGAGGTTGGTTGATTTGAGGGGCAATGAAACTGTTTGATGTCGTTTCCTGTTGCGTCCCCCTTTTGACCACACACCATCCCGCGCACTGATGATTTTATAACTGTAAATGTGATGGGGTTCTTTTTTGTTGAGGTTCACTTTGTAAAAGCTGAGGAAGGAATTCTTTGATGTGATAATAAATCATCCGTTTTGTTGTCTTGGTATTCAGCCCAGCTCATATTATTCTTTCTTTCACTTCCAGCGTCGTGAAATAAGAACTTCCAATTTGGAAATTTTGTCCCCGGTTGATAAATATTTATGTGATCATGTTTGGCCATATCAAAGTTTGGAAGAGTTTGGAAAAACCCGGGGTGAAAAATTAACCGTGAAATATAAAAAAAAAAGGGGGATTATGCAAATCTAAAGATCAATTCCGGTTCTGCAGACTTTTTATTTTCATACCGGAAATTATACAGACTTTGTTTCCCTAAAAAGCCTTTTGGCCATCGGGGGGAGATTGCAGAGAGCCAGCGGGGCGCCTGATCTCCCTCCAGCAGGTAACAAGCTTATTTTCCATATGTAGCCAGGTGCATGTTTTAAGATAGAGCCTTAACAGCGGGCCTCGGCTGTGAATTCCAATTGAGCCCAACCCAGGTACAATAACGCTGTTATGAATGCGACCCGTGATGCTGATGGCATCCATATCACACTCAGAGGGATGCGGGGAAAAAAAGAGGCCGACATCTGTTTCAAGCGCACTCCAGCCTTTACATCTCCCCACAAAGTCATGGGTTGGGAGTCGCACGCCTGGCTTTCCTAGATTAAAATGTGTCAACAAGCTTAACGGCGGGCTATGAAACTTGCCTTTTCTCCCTTTGTGATTCCCCCGATGGTTGGAGAATTTCCCTCTTTATTACAAGCTTATACGTGCGCCGCTTTAAACGCCTTCGCCCGGAGCGTGGCCTCAGTGTAGACGATAGATGTCACGAAAATGAGACCTGATTAATATCAGGTCCAGCTGCGATGTTAACTCAGGAGCTGTGATGTCGATGTTCAATCCCGCGTTCCTGGAGAAAGCGGCGACGACATCATCCTCTTTATGTTTTTCTTCTTTTTTTTCTTTTTTTTTTCAAATTTAGTTATGGGGATTACTCTCTTGGAGTGGCATTAAAGACTACTGAGGGAAGAGGAGAGAGAGAGCGGTGGCAAGTGGAGTGGAGGATTGGCTCAAAGAGGAGGCGGCGGCGGCAGCGGGGGGGATGTTTGTGTTTGTGTAAGTCGGGGGTCGCGGCGTATAAAAGTTGACGAGACAGGAATGTTGAGCTGCTCAGGAAACCTTTTCCTTTCTTCTCTTTCTTAACGCTGAAGGTCAGAATAAATAATCGATAGCATTGAAAAGAGCTCCTCCGTCGACGTCCCCCCCCCACTCCGCTCTGTTCGGTCCCCGCAGACAATTAAAGGCCCCCGGGTCATTAATGTTCAAGTAGGCCGGAAACCCCTCGCCATTGTTCCTCCTGAATGAGAGGAAATCCAATGCGGGCTTGAGGTTGGCCAAAGTCGGGTCATGACATTGATGGGCCGAGGGGCGGGGGGCGGGGGGGCGAGGGAGATTTGCCGCCAACCTGACACTGTTCCCACATAAAAGCCAAATGAAGAACGCCGTGGTCTCAGGTAGTCCCCCCCACCCCTTCTAGCCTCGCCGCTAAAAAAACACGCTACTGACTCTTCGTTCAGTCTTCAATAAATAAAAAAACAACCCCAAAATGTGAAGGTTTGCTCTTCCTCAGCCGGACGTGTCACCATCAATAGTGACACCTTGAACAATTCAGTCAGCGATATTGAAAGTGCCGTGTGTCAGCGACGCGGCCCGCGGCGCTCCCGGAAGGCGGCGGCTCCCCCGGCGGCAGGTCAGACTATAAGAAGAAGGAATCAGAGTGGACTGATGGAACTAATATCAACTGGCCTTTAATGTCCCCGTCTCTCCCTCCCTCGCCCGTCCTCACCCTCACCCTCCCCCACACATACGTATAGACCTTTTTACACATCCTTGTTGTTACTCCGCCCCCACCCTCCATGTTTCCTTCCTGTCTGTCTCACCTCTGCGTACCCTGCTCTCCATCTCGTCTCATCAGGCTTCCCTTACCTTTGGCTTTGCAGTCACGTTCGTGCATGACTCATTCTGCTCAATAAGCTCCAAAGTAAGCAGATTTGTCCATCTTCTCTCTCTCTCTCTCTCTCTCTCTCTCTCTCTCTCTCTCTCTCTCCTCCCTAAGAAGGCTATTGTGATTCACGAAGGAAACCCTTCAGAGCAAATATTCTGTGGGCATTTCATGTATAAACATGTCTGACTTTCTATCACCAGCGGGAGGAGGAGGAGGAGGAGGAGGAAGAGGAGGTGGAGGAGGAGGAGGAGGAGAAAAAAAAGAGCCAAAAAAAAAGCTTATTTTTTTTCTTCTGTAACGCAGCCATTCAATACGTAACAACCAACAAATGTTTTGATGCGTCGGTTGGAGCCGTTCGCTGGACTTAATGCAGAGTGCGCTAAATAGATTAGTCTCTAGATGGTGGCCTCAAACGAGTTTCCTCCGACGCTTAAGGCGACGTTGTCATTCCCGATAATTTGTTGGGATTTGCCTGCCAAGAGTCCGACTGCTGATGAAAGAAGTCATCCCCGTTAGCATTTAGACAGAAATAAACACATTTATATTCTCTGTTAATATATATGCAGTTTAGCTGAATTTCCAATCCTCCCTTTGAATACCATCGTCAGGATTAAGGGTCAGAATATGCAATCTGAGTTGAATTAAGGAAAGCAACCTCAGTGTCACGCGCACGCTCGGGGAATAAGAAAAAGAAAAGAAAGAGCATTAGCATTTATGCATAACGCATAATATATACATGGAGTATTATTATGGAGAGCGTTTGGAGTGACTTAGTGATGCGCAGAAGGAGCGGGCTTCTCGCTGCAGAGGCTGTAATCGCCAGGCAACATGGCCGACAAGGGAACGCAAAGATTTCTTTTTGTTTGTTTTCTTTTTTTTTTACACCTTTTATTTTCATTTATCATCAGTTGCCTGGCTCCTAAATTGTGAGAACAAATCATTAGGAATGTTGACAATGCAATACAGCAGGACTCTGGCAGCGCTCAGCAGAAAGTGCCTCACTAAGCAATGCAAACAACAACTTCAATTATGTTTTCTCTCCCTCTCTCTCTCTCTCTCTCTCTCTCTCTCTCTCTCTCCCTCTCTCTCTCTCCCTCCCTCTCTCTCGCTCTCTCTCTTCTGTCACTCGGCCATTTATTGGCTCAGATGATGTACAGCTTGCTGCTTTGGAACATACATATGGAAGGACCCGAAGACTTTAGATTAAAATTGATTTTCCTCCCCTTGGGAAGTGGAAAAAAGTCAAAATTGTTACTTGCACATTTATGAAATAGATTTAGTCTTTTGACATTGAGGGCTGTTTGATAAGTAATTAAATAGTCTTTATCCGAGACAAGGTGACGGGTAACTCTTTGTCACGCCCCCCCCCTGTGTAGCTTACCTCTGTAATAATAATATACAGTACAGAGTTTGTTGTTTTTAGCATTATACTATAAGGGGAATACATCATTTTAGTTGTTTCGGAACAGAAACAGAGTTTTAGGCCGAGTTTGTGACGGAAAATACACTCACCTGAGCAAAATCAGCAAAAAATGAGCTCAATGAGATGAAAAAAAAATGTCTTCATCGTCAATACTAAGCTAGTTCAGCTAGTCCAACCATAGTCCTTACAGTGTGTGGGGTCAGTTTGCAGACGTGTCCTCTTCCAGTCGGTTGTCTAACATCTCCAGTCTCTTTAAACTTCTTTCATTATTGATCTAACTGTTCAAACTGACATTTTGAACTGCTGAGAGATGTTTTTGTCTCCATTGTCAGATTTGTGCAGCTCTACAACTTTTCTTTGCTCCTCATTGCTGTGTTCTCTGCTCTTCATCATGGTGAGGAACCTCAGAGAGAATCAGGCCTGTGTCACCTCATATTTATACCCCAGTCAAACAGGAAGTACCTGTTCACCACTTCAGAGTTCCTGCTCACACAGGTGAAGATACGAATAAAATATAGGACTAGAAATATTCTTCTGTTTATTTTTAATCACAGGATTTCCTAGCGATAATTGTGGCACCATGTTTCAGAGAAACACATTTGTTTTATGTTTAGAATATACCGTTTCTTTAAATTATGTGACCTGAGTTAAAGGTACGATTTTTGTGAATAATTTGAATTAAAGATACTGGGTATGAACAATAAAGATCTTTTTTTTGCATTCCATTTTACTCATTATTCAAAGGGGGCCAATAAATGCAGTGTGTCAGTAAATATACGGTAGTCTTTATTGTATTTATATCTGTGAGCGGTTGAGGGAACCACTCGGCCGTGGTTGTTCCTTCCGGCTGCCACGATCTGCTGATTAACGACTTATCCCTCGTAGCCTCAGTTGGCAGGAGGCCACACATCTGTGTGTCACTCAGTTTTGACATCTTCTCCTGGCCCGGCTGCCAGGAGCTCACCAAGGGATTTTCCAGATGTTCCGAGGTTTCCCCCATGGTGCGGGCGCCACCGTCGCCAGATTACTGTCTTGACATTGCTGCGAGTCTGTCAGATAACTTTCGTCTAAAGTTATATCAAGTTGGTTGAGCTGGTAAGAAGTGCTTCATCATTTTTGTCCCAGGTGTCCAAACAAAGACATTTTAATCCCATTTTCTTTTCATTCTTTAAAGGTTGCTGCATCATTCTTAAGTTTCTGGTCTTCTTTTATGAGAGTTGTAATTCGGATATATCAAATAAAAGCCGATCAACAACATTTCCGTCGGTAAACAAAGTTTACCGACGGAAAAAACAACTTTTTTTTTTTTACAGTAGGACCGGGTTTGAATCTCTACCAATTAATTCCACCTAAGTTTTTTACCTATAACCGATTATTTTTGGATACTTTTCTTTACTTTATTAATAAATGCGGTCAGTCCGCCACCAAATTCGATTCCAATTCATGTTACCCACTTTGGTCTGTTCGCTTCCATTATAGAGAGAGATGTAAACCCCCCCACCCCCCTCTGTCTTACATGAAATAGGGACCAGGGTTCTAAATAGGACCTTAGGGTGTTTCCAGTATCAATAGGTTTTGATAAAAGTCCAACAATCACAGCTCTTACATTCTTTCTGTCCTCAAACGGAGGATAATAAATGGGACTTCGTCCTCGGCGACCCACTTTGTGCACTTTTACACCGGAGCCACCTCATGCTAGCAGCTTCTGTATGTTTGTGCCATTTTTTTTTAATGTTTTTGCATAATCTCCCTTTTCCCTTTTTTCCCCCTCAAATATAAAGGATGGAAAACTCATAATGGAATTCAGCCGAGGCATTGGATTATAAATGAGTTCTGCGGCAGGCTGCGTAGCGTTATTTAGATTCCTGTGTACAGAGACCCGTGTTCCAACTCCCATCAGCACTGCGACAGAATCAAATGTGAATATAAGCTGATATAGGGGAAATTGTTTTGTAATGTGCTGATGCTTTGGAGACCCAGAGCGGCGGCGAAAAGGAGGAAAACAGCAGTTCTTTGGCATCGCGGAGTGATTTTTTAATTACTGGTATTGGAATGATAACTAGCTCCTCGCCGCTTCCAGAGTGAAACAAATTAAAGGGGTTACGCTGAAAGTCACCTCAGGAAAGCCTTTTGTGGTTGTCAGACAGCGTTATGTATCTGCTTCGGTCGTGTCTGCTTGTTATTCACGCCCGGCGTTCGCAGTTCCGACTTGTTTTACGTGAGATGTCTGAAGACGGGACAGAGTGGTGTCCCTCCATCAGTGAGACAAAAGATGGATTAGAGCAAGACGTATTTTAGTTGTCGTCTGTTTCATGCCTCTTATAATACAACATAATGGATGTGTCGGCGTCAAAACAGAGGTTTAAAACTTCCTACGCTATCGCCACATACAGCAAGGGTATGTCCTCCAATCCCCTGCATTGTACGAGCAATCCCCCTGAGTGAACAGACTAAATTAAATGTGACGTAATGTCCAAGAAAATTCTTTTTTTTTTCAGGAAAAAGCTCCCCCTAGTGAATAGAATATGAACTTCTGGGATATATAGTACAATATTTCCTACTAGGACATCTTACTTCTGACTAACATTGCATAAGTCTACAGTCAAGCCTTAACGTTATTTGTTTTGAGGACATGGACCCATTTCAATCAGACAAGACTGAGAATGAAGAAAAGATCAACCTTTTTATTACAACTGATAACATCTGATAATTCGTTTACTAGAAAGTCTTCTGCGCCAAGATTTTGATCGAAGGGTCTCTACCCGGAGCAACATGGAATACAACCCCTTGAGTCTGGATACTGGTGGCGGTGGCTGATGACTCTGCTGAGGCTGATAAATGATGAGGCTGATGGATCTGTGAGGACCAGGTGGAGGGAGGGAGGGAGGGAGGTGGATTCAGCAGCATAAATGAACTAGACGGTTGGAGGGGGAGTCTTATTTAAAGCCAGCAGCTGATGGTTAAGAGATGAAGATGCATGTGAGACACTGATTGGACGGATGATGCTACCTGAATGAATGCAGCTGGTATCAGTTGATTCTCCAGACTCTAAAACATGTATTTGGGAATTAGCAGGTGCCAGACCTGGGAATAGTGGAATGGAATGGGCAGTAAGTGTGGCCCGAGTGTGCAGAAGGACAGTCTTTCCCACTAGAACTTTCGCTAAATCCGCCTTCGATCAGGGGGTCTCAATCTGCTCGTTTGGGTTGCCCGCTGCAAAAAAATGGTAAATGTTTTATCCTGGTTTGTCGGAAAAAATATTCAACGTATAGCAGAAAATTAAGAAAGTAAGTGTTTGAGTATTTATTCCATACCTATAGATTTTTTATTTCATTTGGACTCTACCGTTTGGCCACAAAGGATAAATGGAAGTGTTTTGTTTCGGAGGCGCATAAGGACTCCTATCTTCAGCTATTTCTTTGTTCTTATACATATATATCTATATATACATACAGAACATTGAGGACAAGGGAAGTATTTTCACATTTCTTGAACTATTGTGAGGGGATGGAAGAGGTGCCTGTTTTTCCACAACCTATATGCTACAATTTTATTTTTGTGAAAATGGGATGTGGGCAGCGTCACCTGTTTTGGCAGCGAGACTTAGTACATCTCCGAGAATCTGGTCCCCAGAAAAGAAGCAACGTTCCCACTCCACTTCGAACCAAATGACTTCATCAATTGCGTAACAGGCAAGCTGAAAATGCCGGATGTTTGATCCATCCATTAAATGTAATGGAGTTGAAACGCCAGACTGTAGGATTTGAGCTCCGAGACCAAAATTACAGGGATTAGAAAAAATCTGAAACATGTACGTATGCTCATATTTCTATAAACTCGGGAGACAAATACTTCAGAAGGTTCCTCGGCAGAGTTTCTAAAATTACCTTGTCAATCGTGTCCCGGCTGCGGACTAGTCTTCGGCTCATCCCAGCAGCATGCGGAGGAAAAGGGGTCAACACAAGCTCTGTTTGGGTAATAGATCCTTTTTAATGAGGAGAAGCTACGGCGCCTGATTTTGAACGGCGGTGACAGCCAGTCAAAGGGGAAATACACCCCTCCCCACCCCTCCAACACCCCAAAACCACATTGCGATAATTTGTTTTCATGATGCAGACGACATTCCAGGGGAAAAAAACTGCAAACAAAGTCCCTTTTCATTCCTCTCATTTGGTAAGTTGTCGGCTTCCCGTCAATAGTGAGCTTAAGACTTCTACTTACAGGCCTGTAACAAACGTAAATACGAACCTCCAGTCGCCGGCGAGCTCCGAGGACCACAGAATAACAGTTTGTTCCCGCCGCACCTTCCCTGTGTGTTTTTAAATGAGGCGAAAATTAGCACAGCTGAGAGAAAACGCGCTAAAAATTCACGGCGGCCCCTCTGAATGATCACACTGTGAAATGATGAAATGAGATGCTGTAAAGATAAATCATATTATGGATCTCCAGGGTAATACACATCGCAAATAGACAGCCCACTTTGATACTCGCGTTTCCCCGGTTCTCCAAACACAGTCCTGATGTCGTACCGGCTGGTACGACAACCCAAATGTCCAAATGTATTTGCTTCATTTGCATAACTGATATGTTCCAGCGGAGCTTCCATACTCAGAACCATACAGTGTGTTACTACTGAGACTAACGTTAATCGCGACAGAGGCCGTTTTCGAGTTTTTAGTACCACAAGTTCTGCAGAACAAAAAAACTGTCTGTAACTCGGCAAATGACTGGAGTGAAATTGCGTCCATCATTTTTCTTTTCTTTTTTTTCCATGCAAAGAGGAAATGATGGAATCATCAGCCTCAAATTGTGATTTCCTCAGACAGGAGCCGCGAAATGCAAAAAGAACCGGCTCCGATTCACCAAGAAGTATTCTGTCTACCTCATCCAGTTTCTTTTGTAGGGGAGATTTATTTTTATTTCTGGTGGTTGCTCCTCATCATAGAAATTAAAACTTCTGTCTTCATCATAAAAGTCACCTTTTGTTTCTGGCTGATGACCAAAATGATTTTCTTCAAGAAGAGAAAATTTACCAGAAACGGAGAAAAATAAAGGCCACATTCTTTCTAGTCATTATATCCCTGAAAATTCTGGGATTCTATGAAAAAGCTGTACACTTTAGTGTGAGGAAGAACTGGATTGATTTAGTAATTTCTGACGCTATAGAGGGAATTTATTCCCAAAACTTTTCTGGCCATAACTTCCTAACCGCTGGTTGGATTTAATCAAGTGGAACCAAAACTTGAAAACATGACTGCAGGTAACTAAACGTAATAATTGTGATAACACAGTGAGACCTAAAGTTCTGGAGAAGAACTTCCTCAGTCATCTAACCCCCACAATTTAGCCCCCTGTCGAAGTCGCTCAGTTCCTGACACCCTTTTTTACTGATGAAAATCGCCACTTTTAAGGACGATTTCATCTCAACCTTTCGGTGAAGCGTGTTTTTTAGAAAGTTTGAGTTTTTTGGTCGTATCAAGTTACATAATTCTGGTTAGTAAGTCCTCACATGCTTAAATATGCCCCAAAAGTCCTACTTTATAGAATAGGGCTTTCTCTAAAGCCATGGTTAAAACCTCCTCCTCGTTGGCCCTTTTGACCGGGGGTGTCCCCCAGGGCTCCATCCTCGGTCCCTTACGCTTTAGCATAGATATTCTGCCACTGGGTCATATTATAAACAGGTTCAGTCACGTTTTTCAAGAAGAAGTAATAACTCAAAATGAGCTCAACCAAACAGTCCCTTGGAGTCTGATATAGCCCAACCAATCACAGGCGCCAATAGCGTTTAATAACAAGGTAATAACAACACTTGTGTCAGAAAGAAGGGCGGTATCCCTTTCTATTTAGCACCAACATGTCTCCCATCAGGTTCTCCGATGATCGTTATTACAAAGCCCTCCAAACCCTTTTTGGCCCGGCTCACTCGTTCGCTCGCACTTACATACACAGCTGGGATAAATACACCACGGGTAATTATGGCGGGGAAGCGTGTCATAGAAGAGCTGTCAAAACTGTAATTGCTAGAGGGATGGTGGGCTATCGAGAGGAGCGGGTGCTACACTGGCAGCGGCGTGCGACTTTGATTATGAGGAAACGGGTGAGAGATGAAGGTTGTCACCCACTCCCTCCTTATATCTAGCCTCTTTTTTTTTTTTTCAGAACAAGGCTGCCTCTTTAATATAAGATTAGCAGAAGACGGCAGAAATGCGGCGGAGCAGATACTCGCCGTGAAGCCAAAGCCTCGGCAGCTCTTTCCTCTCGCTCTCTTTAACAGAAGATGATCACGTTCGGTCTGCAGTCTAGAAACATACCTGTATCACCTCAAACGTCAGACAACATTTTTACCGCTCTCTCTTTTCAAATGTGCAATATTCTAGCTGCATAACTGCATAACATGTGAGATTATGTCTAACACCAAATGTAATTTAATGGTTCCCTAGATTTACACTTATTATAATTATTATGGGGTTTCACCAGGAGTAGAGGAAAAAGAAAACAGGATTGAACTCAAGCCAAAAATAGGATTTTGGAATTTCCGAGAAATTTCCATCCGTTTTTGTCCGTGAGCAGACGGCTAAGAAGAAAAGATGAGAGGAAAGAAAACTATATTCCCCGGCTGAAGCAGAGAAGCGGAATCCTGACTTTCACATGAACAGCGGGTTCCTTCTCACGGAGATTGCTTGGGAAAATTACAAGCCTCGGTGCCGTCAGGAAATCAATGGGCGCAATGAAAAGTAATCATAACAGTACGGCATCTTTGAGTCGGGGGCTGAAATGACGCAGCAGATTATTGCAACGGACAACCTGAACCCGAAGTCCGCTCCCGCCGAAACGCTTTACGTACGTCTCCCCGCCGCCGGGGAAGCTAATTGCATCTCAAAGAGTTATTGTGCCGCAACACCAAATATTGATTGAATGCTAAACACTTAAATCTGCGTGCGTGAGCAACTAAGCTAATGGCTAATTGGATTTCAATCGCGGCGGTGTGGTCCGACCTCTGCCGCCACGGCCCCGGGTTGAATCACGATGTGAGAGTGGTGCTGCATGGTTGGCTTTAGAAACTGTCAAAATATCTCAATTGAGAGCTTTTGTGAAGAGAAAATGAATTAAATTAAAAGTGGCAGACAATCGGCCAGCATTAATCTAGCGTGAAATTTGTCTTCGGCTGTCCTGGGCGAGGGCAAGCGCCAACTTCAGCGCACCATCTCCCGAGTGATTGGAGGATTTGTAATTGCTTATGATCGTTGCGGCATGAGGTGGCTGCTCACCAGACACTCAGTCACTGGAGACGGACGAATACTAGATTAAATCAAAACCAGTCAATTTTGGCATTTTGGTACGTGAATGGATACGCGTTTTGACGAAAACGTACTTCCGATCATTTTAGTTACCGAAGAACCAACCTTCTAAGACAACTGTTGCCTGTGGCAACTTTCTATCATAGATCTATTATATGATTATCTCTTCTAAGCTGCTTTTCATGGCAGTTATTTATTATTCTCAATATACGGCTTTGAACTTGCATTTCATCTTTTTCATCATGCATCACACTACGTATAAACTAAATATATACACTAGAGCTACGCTGTCATAAATGGACCCACCAGCAAGTAAATCATGAACTATTAGACTAAAATATGACTTGTACAAGATAGATTATGATTTAGAAGGGTTCAGTTAATGGAAAGTAACTTATTGGACGACATTGGACCAATGGTTAGGCAGTAACTTTCGAAACACGTGTTTATCGTTAAAAAAAAGGGAAAAAAAAGCTCTCCCTACTGAGTAAAGTATAAACTATTAAAGAAATTGTCATACATACGAGATAGATCCTCTCCAGTCGATTCATACGGACCGAATTTGGACGAAATCGGACCAACGGTTGAGGAATTATGGCTCAAAACTTTTGGAGACAAAGCTCCCCCAAGTGGCCGAAATATGCTACTGAACTTTTTCGAAATCAATCCAGTTCTTCCTCGCGCTAAAGTCAATGTTGGTATAAAATTGGAAAATGGTCCATGAAATAGCTTTTGTGTTACTGTGTTATCACAAAGGCCCTGCGGCGGACGTGACGGCGCCGATGGCGGTTCTGTCAAAAACCCTCACCTTCAAGGGAATTTTACCAGGACAACTCATCAAGCTCCTGGTGCGTCGGTGGATGATTACTGGGTGTTCCCCTCCCAGTCCACCACGGCGTCTCCAGACTCTTTCCTGTCTGCCGCATTAGCTCAGCGTGAAGCTGCTCTCATCTGTGAGGAGAACGAGGCGCCAATGGAGAACCGTGTTCTCTGGGGAACGTCAATCAGACTGCATGGTGCTGGGCTGTGAGCTCAGGTCCAATAGAGAACATCTGGCCATCATGCCACCATCACCCTTTGGTTCTGATGGTTTGGTCAGAACATCTCACCAGTAGGCCACTGGAGATCATTTTGTATTGATCTGGCAAAGCTCCTCCCATTTCTCATCGCACTGAGAAACATATAGTGGTGCTGCTGCTGGGTTCTTGCCCCTCTGCGGTTCCGTCCAGCTCTCCTCTCCTAGTGTAACGGGCCGTCTCCTGGTATCTCCTCCACATTTTTGTGGATACAAAGCAAACCTTCTTAGGACGGCATGGATGGAGTTGGACTACCTTTGCCAACTGAGCGAGATCCATTTCCCACAAGTCATGTGACTTGGTGTATTCCTGCGATGATGGACACCCTACTTTCTTCAGCAGTGTTCATATAAATGACACATCAGCAACTTTTCTAACCATAAACTGTCCAATTCCAGGTTACCTTTTTGAGATCGAAACAAAGTCCATCTCCTCCTCAATCATATCCGTCCAGATCTGCAGTAACCTCCATGTTGGATTCAAGATCTCGCTTCATATTCGAGTAGTTAAACGCACAACATTTTGAATTCTTCATCCTTCTGAGGTGTTCATGAAAGCGGGTCCAAACCCGGGCGTCATGCTCGTTCATGTCTGAATGAAGATAACTTTGAAAATAAGCCCGCTGGTTTGAAATTCAAATCACCCCAACAGAAATATCCATCAGACGGAGGATCTCAGATGTTAGAGATGTCGTGCGAGCCACTTCTCGCCGCGCGGTATTTCATCAGAGATAACTTTGTTTGTTTATTCAGGCAGCTCTGCTCCCTTTCTGCCACATGCCATCTTATTACGGGAGACACTTGTAGCGGCTCTCAGCAAACATAATATTGTCACACATGGGCGCCAATAATTGTGAACTCCACAAAGCATGGGCGTGCTGTCGAGGCAGGGTCCTGGGCGAAACGGCAGCTGCCGCCGCCGCCGCCTCCCGCCTCCGCCCGCCTCCCGCCTCACGGAAGAAGGATTCTATTTGCACAGAAAGAGATGAAGGGGCGCCTCGCTGTCACGGCAACCTAACCATCTCTGATTGCATTCTTCAAATGGCGTGTTTTCATATGCTGTTGTTTTGAACAGATGTGTTGTTTGGAACGGATAAGAGCCAAAGTGTGATGTGTACATGCATTACACCCCGCCTTTTAATGCCTTCTCTGAACCTTCATCCTCCTCTTACCCTCTCTTCTCCGGCGCTCCTGCTCAACAGGTGTCTGTTGATGTTTTCACGGTGGCTCCGGAGTTGCCGGAGTCTTTGAAATGGAAACTTCAAATGCCGTTTTTCCAGACTTCCCTTGAAGTTCACTTTTGTTTGAGGTCTCATCCTCATTTCATGATAATCAAGTAATACACCAGACGCTTCTCCCGTGATTCCCTCGACGGGGTTGCGGCTCGTGCGAAGACCCTGGTGCTGCTATAAATATTTTGCGTGCAACAAAGCTGGGCCACTTTGTAATTTAGCCACGAGGGAATCGCCGGTTGCTTGACTGATGGATTGTGTTGGAAGGTAAACAGGACCAGAAATGAAGTCTGCCGTGGAATTTCTTCTCTGAAAGTGCCGTCTCCTCTCCTCTTCATCTCCTTTCCCCATTCAGCTACCAGGGGGCAACAGACGGCATTCTATCACCACAGGACTCGGTCGCTGTAAATTGCATTTGTGCGGCGAAAATGCATAATCAACAGCGGCCTCTTCGTATTCATAATCCTCTCTTTGACTCCTTTCACTTAAAGTATTCACATTGAGGGTCTTAGATAGGTGGGGGTGTATGGGGGGAGGAGGGAAGTGCTGCCTTTGAGCACTTTCACGAATGCAATGTATTTTTTGTCCTGTTTGGTCAGTTTTCATTATTTGTCGTTTTGGCCATATCTTCTCTCCCCGCTCTTCCTCTTTCTCCTCCTGCATGCATAAGTCGGCGGTCGAACGTACAGTTTATGATTAGGTTGTGTGTTTGTGCAGAGCGCCGCATTCGGAGTCATCATTTTGTTGAGGCTGTCGCTTCGCCACAGCTCACCTGGCTGGATCAGGGAAATGTTATATTCATGAAGCCGCCTCCAGTCCCTTTCAACCGGTGGGCCTTGTGACAACACCGGGATTCAGACGTTGAGGGGCTGCTCTTGGAAATGCATTACACCCTGCTGGGAGACATTGGAAGGCTCCTCCTGGCCATAACAAACATTTTGGTATTTGTCGGAGCAGGATGTTTGTGTTTATGTGAAATTGAGTGCACTAACCGGGTCACAGTAGACCCATAAAGAATGTCTGATTATGCACGCCGCCGTGCATCCAAATTATGCATAACGCTGCACAATTTCGTTCCCGACGCAAAGAATCGGAGGAATATACATATTGTGAGGCTTTGCATGTTTTCCATTTCACTGGTGATTATGAGCAATCATTCCGTACACAATGTGTGGAGCGTTTGGCTTTTGGGCCGATATATTGAAAGTCATTTCGACACTGGTGCGCGGTAATAAAGAAATGAAAAGTGCCTTTGTGTCGTTTTTCTGCCTCATCATAACTAAATCGTGCCTAAACTCCACTATTAATTTTGCACTAAATATTCCCCATAAAGTGCCTTGATTCATTTCTGCTACTTCAGCTTGTTCCGTAACTGCAAACTGCCTGTAACTCACACAGATGCACCCCGCAGCCGTCCGTGTGTGAGGGTTCAAATCCAGGCTTTGCAGCAGCGGGACGCTAGTTACCATTTAGCTCCGAGCACCGAACTAAGAAGGTAGTTAGCCATTTTAGCAAAAGATCTGCTAATTAGCATATACCCTATGCTATAATTTGTTTTTTGCGCACACAACTGATAGGCCATAACATCAAAAACAACTTGCTTCATAGTGTTTGGATCCAGGGGTGGAATTTTAAGTTTTAATATTCTCATACACCTTAGTGCCAGGAAGAAGTGGATTGACTTTGGGAAAAGTCAGTTGCATATATTTGCCAAAATAGATCGATAAAGTTAAAGGATAGAATAGATGAAACCAAATCAAAGCTCTCCTTACCTGCTGCTGCCAACCATCGCTTGTCTCTCATTGGAGCTATGCTTCACAACGTCTTCATCAAAGACGTGTCCATTCCTTCCTCTCCTCAGCGCCCTCCCCTCTAAGGTCCTTCTGACCTTTCCTGCTTCTGACACCCTTTACCTCCTTTCCTTCACCACGTTCTGTTGTTACAGTCCTTCTTCCTCTCCTCCTCACTTTCATCCTTGGAGAGGTCATCCCTTAGTTTTTTTGCCAAGCATTTACTCCTGAGATTAGCGCTTCTCTTACACACACACACACACACACACACACACACACACACACACACACACACACACACACACACACACACACACACACACACACACACACACACACACACACACACACACACACACACCATCATACCTTTCCCCAGAGCTCCATCGGGCCTTTCGTCCTTCAAACCAACATCTCGTATTTCCCCTTTACTCGATCACCCCTGCTGTAGACCCGGTGCATTAACTCTGATTATGTTTGAGGTTGTATGAGGTTGATGATATCAGTCCTTCGCCATGAGACAAATAAAAAACAAAAAAAGGCTTAGATTCTAATTTGCCTAAAAATACACACGATCTGGTTTGTATATCAAAGTCGTGGATTTGTGTTCTGTAGTTTATATATTTTAATTTCAAGTCATGCACACTTTACTTCAGTTTTGATTTTGTTGAAGAGGAGGAACGGAGGTTGACCTGAAGTCAAAATAAACCCCATGACGGAAAGAACTGAGCAAAAACAGTCAACAATTACATATAACTATATTCCCAAAAGTTGGGGATATTATGGAATTGTGATGAACGCAGCTTCAAAAACTATCATTTGTAAATTCAATACCCACATAGACCTTAGTGCGAGGAACAACTGGATTGATTTTTGGAAGGATCAGTTGCATAGTTCTGCCAATGAGGGGAAGTCTTTTCCACCAAAAGTTCTCAGACTTAATAATAATTCATAATACACTCAGTAGGGGGATTTCTTTTTAATATTTTTAAAAACTTTTTAAAATAAAAAACTGTTTTTTTTTTTAAATTAAACTTCCTAAATGATGTTGGTAGTTGTCATAGGTTACTGTGATTGTTCATATTTCAGTCCCAAGGACGGCTCCTTTTTCCAAAAAAAATAACCCGAACCCGAACCCGAAAACTGTGATTTTGGAATTGACGCTCCCCCTATTGGCAGAAAAATGCAACCGTCCTTTACCAAAATCAATCCAGCTCTTCCTCGCACTAAAGTCTACTCGGGAATAAAATATGAAAATGATCCATGAAAGAGTTGATGAGTTATCGGGTTAACATGAAAAATCTATGACGGCGGAGGCGACGGTGATGACGATCCCATAATATTCCAGACTTTTTAGGGATATAACTAAAATTGTTATCGGAGTAGCATTTAGTGTAGGACAATTTCATTTCCATCCACACACACATTTATACATGAACAACTTCTTGATGGACCTGTTGAGTAAAATATCCTTGAGCACTTTTCGTCCTCTTGGGCAGATTTGCCATAAAAGTCAAACTGCGGTTTGGTTGAAATACTTCACGACACTTTATCGGTTTCCTTGTGTGCGTTAGCGACCGGCCGCAGATACACTCTCATACATCATGCCTCATGAGATAGGTCGGAGCCTGTTCTTTATCTCCGCGGCGTACCAAGGAGCAGATTGCGGCGCCGTATATATTTAAGTCTAAGAAGTCTGCAAGCGCCATTATTTGAGGGTATCGCGGCGGGCTGCAGGTACGAAGGAGCCGTATTCAAGATATAATGTGTGCTTATGACGGACGCATTGAACAAGACTGGATAGGTGACCTTAGAAGCAGCTGTTTCCTCTTCGCTGTACGACACAGCCACAGAGTGGAATGGCTGTAATTACTATCTGAGCATCACCTCATTGGGCCACGCGGCACCGTGTAGAACACAGGGCTAATGTAATCACGCTACCCGCCGCACTCTTATGGGCCGGGCTTAATGTGGAGAGTGTGTCATTCGAGAGCCCGCTGTCGCAGTAAGAGCTTCCAACTGGTTTATAAAAAGGACGTGTTTATTGTATCATGCATCGGGGCCATTAGCCGACGGGCTAGCTGAGCCTAGCCGCCTCCCAGGGTCATCCCTCACGGTGAAAGTGAGCTGCTTGACGTGACTAAAATTGACTCTCCTAAGAATACTCCAGACATAATGGACGTCTCCGTAATTGACATCAATACTTTGGAGCGAGCCGGTGTTCAGACGTCAGATGAAATGCAAGGAGCACCTTTCAGAGGGGCTTTTTCTGTCTGCCCATCTAATGTTTGTTTTGTGTTTACATGGACGCCTGTCAGGGAGGGGTCAGGACCAGGGGTCTTATTATTCCTCTTCTTCTTTCAGATGTTGCCTTTAGGGGTCGTCAGAGCGGATCATCTGTTTCCATCTCCCCCTGTCCTTCATCCTCTGTTACTCAAACCTCCTGTATGTCCTCACTCACCACATCCAGAAACCTCCTCTTTGGTCTTCTTCTTCTTCTCCTGCCCGGCAGCTCCATCTCCAGCGTCCTTCTAGCAGTAGATACACTATCCCTCCTCTTCTTCACGGGGTCAACAACAATCTCAATATGTCCTCATCTTCAGTTCAGCCTGTCTTCTAGTCAGAACCACCGTCTCTAAACCATCCAGCAGAGCTGCTCTCGCCACCATCTTGGAAACCTTTCCCTTCACTACTGCTCTTATGTCACAGATAACACCCCACACTCTTCTCCACCCACTCCACTCCGCCTGGACTCGCTTCTTTAGCTCGTCTCCACACTCCCCGTTGCTCTGAACAGTTGACCGAAAGTCCTTAAACTCCTGCACCTTCTTCACCTGTAGTCTTTCATCCTCACGTTCCTCCTGCCTCCCTTTCATTCACACACATGTATTCTGTCTTCATTCCTTTTCTCTCCAGCGCATACCTCCACCTCTCCAGGTTCTCCTCCACCTGTTCCCTGCTCTCACTACAGATCACAATGTCCTCCACTAACATCATAGTCCACGGAGACTCCTGCTGACCTCATCTGTCAGCCTGTCCATCACCTAAGCAAACAAGAAGGGGCTCAAAGCCGATCCTTGATGAAGTCCCACCTCCACCTTGAAACCTTCCGTCAGGCCTACTGCTATCATACATATCCTGTACCACTCTAGCAATCCCCCAATTCCTCCCTCGCCACTCTGCCGTACACTTTCTCTAAATCCAGGGACACAATGAAACTCTTCTCCACCCTTCTCCATCAGCACTCTCATTATTATTTTCTGAGTAATTACGGCTTACATCCGGCTGTCTGTCGGAGATTCCCGCGTTACAGCAATGGCTCAGCTTTCCGTCGCGATAATCAATTGTCGTCCCCTTAAATAATCTGCAAAAGAGAATCTAAAAAGAACGAGACGTCCCATAGGGGGAACAGAAAGCTCTGGAGAAGCTGCTGCTCCAGCCCCACATTGCTGATGCACTACAATCTTAATGCTTATGAAGCCCATCGACTCTAATTATTCCTGCCTCTTCTCCATCCTACCAAGAGTACTGCTGAATATTAATGCCCAGCAACTCCGAACGGTAACGTCTTCATCAGTGCAATAACATCATTAACAGTGGTGCGTTGGTGAATAGTGATTGATCCTGGGGTTTGATAAGGTTGAAGGTGAGCTGAATACGCACGTTTGGAGATACCTCTCTGGTCTCCTATTAGATCAGGGTGACGGCGGGGATCTGCCGTCTTGAAGATAACATAACCGTCGTCCTAGTTCCTCTCTCCTGACGGGCCAAATTTAATCAGCACTTGTGTGTTTTCCTTAATATATCCACACTCAGAGGAGGTAGCGTACCATTATCATGCGGGAAAACATTGGTCGTCGCTTGATTAGGCTAATGGGAAAGCACACGCTAATATAAAATGTTGAACGTTATTGAAATTAGGCTTAATTGCTGATGGCATCTCAGGTTAATTTGTATTCCCCTTGGTATAAAATGTGCCTGTGTGTTGTGTTGTGTTGTTTTCGCGTGCTGAGCTGCATCTAAGTTACTGTAAATATGCGGAGACGCTCTCTTTGGGTTCACGCGGGTTTGAGGACAGTCGTACGGAGAAGGTGACGGAGGTAACTGAAGAGTAGAATTGATAAACAGAGGTTTTCCTCATGACTCACCGTCTTTGGCTCTCCAATCAACCCTCTTCCTCCTCAACCACCTGAGAACTATGCCTTTATACCCGCAAAGTCCACGATCCACTGCGCTTTACAGCAAATCACCCTGAATCTTATTGTAAAAAATATCCTCGTCGTCAATAAATTATGAACTTTTGGAAAAAAACTTGAGGTAGATTCATATACATCATATTTGGAGCCGTAAAACAAAAACAAAAAAAGAGAGAAAAAAAGTTCCCCCTAGTGAGTAGAATATGAACTACTACATTAAAGTATGATATTTATATATTGGAAGTGGAATATATTATTTTCCAATGCACCAAATTGGGACTAAATTGGACCAACGGTTGATAAATTATGCTTTTTTTTGGAGATAAAGCTCCCCCTAGTGTCAGAAAAATACAACCGATCTTTTACGAAAAATCCATCCTGGTCTTCCTCCCATTGAGGTTTATGTGAGTATAAAATTTGAAAATGATCCATCGAACAGTTTTTGAATTTTATCTGGAAAACGAAAAACAAAATAGTCCCCCCTAGTGAGTAAAATATGAACTACTAGTTAAAACACAGAATCATGCATCTTCTTTGTCAGTAAGCTACACCTTAAGATGGCGCTTCTGTTTTTGTCGTTTGTGAATATTGATGTTGATGCGTCTCACTTTCCACTAAATTATCATTTCATTTAAGACATAAGACTTTTATTTTGGAGGCGGGGGGAAAAAAAACCTTAAGATAAGAGTCTTTTACTAACAGGGTTCCTGATGTGATGTGATGGATATCAACATATAAATGATATACTGCACTGCTCACTATCATCATCTTCATCACCAAACATTAAAACCATGAGCATCGCATGATATTAAAGTTAAAAAAAAATGCCCCAGAGACATAAAATTTTCCAAAGAAATAACCTTTCTATAAATATTTAGGACATTAAAAGGGTGAACGAGTTTAACACAATCTCTATTATCACATCCAAGAGATTCCACCGAGGAGTGGGATGTTTTTTGCGGATCCCACGCGCCTGTCCGCAAACATGTGCGTGTTCGTTCGAAGGTTGAAAAACGCTCCAAACTAAAAAAGAAATGAAAGAGGAGTGGGCGTGGCCATAAAAGAGTCGTTTCATCTCTACGTCCCTGTGGGGAAATGAGGAATAAAATGTTCTTTTATGAAAGGAAGGAGACCATCAATACAGTTCTGGGTAACTCGGTGTAATACATCTATGACGGCGGGGGCTGGTGGAGGCAGTCTGTTTTCATTTGAGAGAGCGCCACTAAGAATAAGAAATGAGACCTCAAGAATATCTTTGATGATTTATAAAAATGACTGGTTTCGGGGGTTGGGGGTGAAAAAACTGTTGCGTTGTGTTCACGTTTTCCGATCCCTCGCCAGGAGGCTGAGGCTCCTCATGCCACATTGGTTCACACATTTATGACTCGGTTCTGCCTGACAACTTTAAGCCATTATCATCTTTTTAACCTGTCACACATTGTATTATTGGCACAGATCGGCCGATTTCTATCCAGCTTTCTCTTCCAGGCGGCTGACCGGACCCACATTTCCTGCTTAAATGCTTTGGATCGCTGTATTCTTACCAACTGTTCCTTGAGGTTGAGGATCGCTCTCCTCAACGTCACACGGAGTCACGGATACTACAGAAACAAATGCTTTAATCTGGACGTCATTATTATTATCATACCTGTATTTCCATCTGGCTGCTATCTATGGATTGTCTTTTTAAAGGTGCGGTCTGGTTAGTTGAAAATTTTCTCTAAAGCCCCTTTAGAGAACGGGTTCTATTCCATAGAGGCGGAATTTTTGACTCTGACGTGTTTGTACCGGCGCCTGATTGGACGAACCGCTGGCTGGGATTTTCACGTTTTCAAATTGTCGTCAGAAAACGGTTTTGTTTGTTTTTTCAAGGGCTAGCTTCTTTACAACAAATGATTTCTTTTGGGGCATAACTTCAGATTTAAGACTGATTAGATAAAAAGGCGACAGTGACCTGTTGCGTGCCAAATAGGGAACCTCTATTTATTGCTAAACCACGTATTATGGGCTGTTTATAATAATGTATTAATGATTCAGAAAGTGTTAACAACCTAATTATTAACTTAATTATAAACTTTATAAGGTTAGTCCCATTATAATGTGGGGCCAAAACTTTAGATAACTGTATATAGCGGAAACTACAACTTTTATGTTGTTTAATCTAATTTCCATCCTGACTTTTATGTTTGCTTTTTTAATCATATCTCTGAAAAGTAATTTCACAAAACTGTCATTTTGCTGCCTTCGCAGATCGTGTTACTCATCGAATAACTCAACGAATAACTCATCGTGTTTACGAATAACTCATCGTGTTTACGAATAACTCATCGTGTTTACGAATAACTCAACTCAGAAACTATTTCATCGATCATTTAAAAAAAATTTAATCTCCATAGACCTTAGCGTCAGGAAGAACTGGGGTGATTTTAGGAAAGGTCAGTTGCTTATTTACACCACTAGAGGGAGTTTTATCTCCAAAGTTTATGGTCCATATTTTCTCAACCGTTGGTCCGATTTCGTCGAAATTTGATGCCAAAGAATCGACCGGAGGAGATCTATATTGTTTTTTAAAACATATTTTACTCTAATAGTTTTTATTCTACTCATTAGGAGGAGCTTTTATTTTTATGAAAAACATTTTTTTCGGACATAAGTTCATATCAAATTAGAGGAGTTCACTCAGAGGGATCGGTTGTACAAAGCAGGGGATTGCGGGCCTTTTGGGTCTGCCTGTCTTAGAACTTTATGCTTCTTTGCTGTAGCATCTATATTGTATCACTGTAGTCCGTCATGAGCTCCGCAGTACCGTGGGAGAGAATATATGATTACCCATCATATAAATGTTGTGACTTCTGCAAAAATACGTGTTATTTCCAAAAAAATGTATTTGGTCCCGACCCATCAGTACCAGATATACGAGCGTGAATATGCATACAAAATGAAGCTCGACCCGGTGGCCAAGACGAACAACCACATGACAGTAATTCTAGTTAACCTTTCAACTACAATAAAAAAAAACAATCATCCTGCCATTTGTGGTACAATATCGTTAAAAGTGATTTTGTGTAATGGCGCAAGCTCTCTCTCTCTTTCTCTTTCTCTCTCTCTCTTTCTCTTTCTCTTTCTCTTTCTCTCTCTCTCTCTCTCTCTTTCTCTTTCTCTAGGGTTAAACTAGGGTTGAGAGAGAAAGCTCGACATTAACACATTATCTCTCTTCCACTTTTTTATTCCCCGGTGCTTTTGATAGTTCCCTCCCCTCGCATGAGGAAACGACTCTTCGGCTTTATGGCGGCGCCGAGGCCCAGAAGCGTTTACACCGGAACGAGTCTGCGAGATATTCCGTTAAAGCTGGAATACATTCAGCACGAGACCTCCTGTGTAACCTACAGGAGTTTGATTTAACGCAGCACGGATGGTGTTAAACAGTCTAATTCGCCTGAAATGCTGAACTTCGGACACCAGGGGGCGCTTGATTTTAAATACGTTAAACAGAGTATTTATTTGGGGTGCAGTGAGTAGAATGTGGCTTAGGGAGATCGGTCATATCGATTTTGGGGTGCGAAATTTCCTCCGTGCTGTGGTCGTTGCAGCGGGCGTGTGTGGTGAAGAAGTGTCGATGAAGATGTTTTCTTCATTTGCGGCGCGCATGTTGTCACATCGACGTTAGCGTTACATTTGCCCGTCAGCCGCCGTATCCCGCTTCATTTTGATGTTTGTTTCTTACGTAGCCGTCGACAGCAAACAACAGTTTTACTTTCAGTTTTCCCCTCAATGGAAGTACATTCTGAATTATTGAGGCCCACCTTTGCATTCTGCTCGTGGAATGTGTGTTATTCAAAGAAAGGCAGCGAGAGGGAAGCCAAGAATTCCTCCAGAGCAACTCGCAAGTATTTGTTGAATAATGAATGCCTCGCCGTAAGACGGGCAGCTGCTGAGACACGGCGACTGAGACGTGAGATTACAGCGAACCGTCTGACCTTTCCTTTCATGAAAAATTAAGTGGTCTGATATTGAGCAGATGAGGCTTTATTTAGCTGAAAACATCCAGATGATGTCATGCTGGCTCGTTTTACCATCAGAGGCTGAAGACTGTTGGAGAGGTTTTCAATATTAATTGACAGTTTATTCTTCACTCCAACCAACTGCATGTCCTCTTTCACATCCAGAAACTTACTCTTTGGTGTTCTCCTTCTTCTCCTGCCTGCAGCTCCATCTCCAGCATCCTTCTACCAGTAGATCCACTATCCCTCCTCTTCTTCACGGGTCCAAACCACCTCAATATGTCCTCTCTGACTTTGTCTCCAGGACAAACCTGGACTGTCCCTCTGATGTCTCCTTTCTACTCCTGTCCATCCTCCTCACTCCCAGAGAACATCTGAACATGTTCATCTCTGCCTCCTGTCTTCTGGTCAGAACCACCGTCTCTAAACAATCCAGCGGAACTGATCTCACCTCCATCTTAAAAACCTTTCCCTTCACTCCTGCCGCTGATTTTCTGTCAGCGATAACTCCTCACACTAATACAGGCTAGTAGCCAGAACCCTCCCGTAGCTGCCAATCTATCCAAGAGTTTGATGTGGAATTATAATTATAATGCTCAAACTCTGCTCAGTGTACTGTGATTTTCAAAGCACCCAACACACTGTAAAAATCCAAACTTGCCCGACCAGTTCTGCTTCTCTGACAGGTAGAAAATCAGCCATGCTTTGATGTGGTAAAAAAAAAAAAAAAAAAGTCTCCACTCTTGCCGTAATTTTCCTTTACCAAATGAGTCACAGATGAAAAATACCATATTATACAGCGGGGCCGTCAAGCTGTCACTTAGGTAATGAAGTTGGTCCAAACCATTTGTCTTATTTTGTCACGCTTTTTTCCCCATTAGTCATAGTGCGCTAACCATTAGCTCCTCGGGAACCTTCTTCACCCAAGGACACTTAGGCTCTCTCTTCAAGTGCGACTGAGGCCAGCTGATGCACCATGGAAGATGGCACCGCGGGAGAAGGCGGGGAGGGGGGAAGTGAAAGGAGTTGAGACAGAAACCAAAGGAGAAGAGCATTAGAGCATACGAGATAGACGAGACCGCTCTTCTAAAAGCCACTTCAGAGCAAAATAGACGGGCCGATTAATTTGTCAGAACTTCACTGTTATAAGAAAACGTTCACATGAGGCTGAGTACGGACTTTCGCTAAAGTTCTAGACTGATGGAACAGAATTCAGTCGTGGGCTTGAAGTGGATTTTAAGTGAAGGGATGGAGGATGCTGAGAAGATAACGGAACGCACCGACTGCGGGAAGATAAGACGGTACGTCCGAAACACTATAAACTAGAGTAAAGGGTAAATGAGACACAAGGGGAGCATGAAGAGAAGGCATTTGGGAAAAAAGGGAAATAGCAGGAATGTTTCAGACGCTGGACCATCACAGGGTTTCTGGAGGTTTATCTTCAGGCCACAGCTGAGCTGGTTCTACGATGAGGGTTATTATATAGCCGAGTGTGGTAAACACTAACTGCTTTATGAACGCCAGAGGCAGAGCCACACAAATGATAGCATATTCATATTGAGGTACGGCTGGCGCAGAGCATCCTTTTCATTTTGAAGTACTTATGAAAGCTCTTCTGAGGAATTGGTCTCCAGGGAAAATATATTTTTTTTCTTTCTGTTTTGCAAAGTTTAATGTGTGGCAGGAAAAGTGCGGCGCTGCATTGGAGTCTTGTTCGACATTCGGAGAATCATATAACACAAGCCCGGAGGAGCTTTTCATAGCTGGGACTATGCTGAAAGCAAGGGCATATCCCTGAAAAGCCCCCACTCCCCAGCATTCTACAGGCAAGGCCCCTGATTGAACTCCTGTATAAAACAGTCTGAGTAGTGTTTTTAAATATGGTAATATGGTAAAATATGAATTATTAGACTCAAATATGATACATACAAGATAGATCTCCTCGAGTCGATTCATATGCACCAATTTTGGACTGAATGGGACCACTGTTAAGGAGTTATAGCTGTTGTTCCCAAAAAAAGCCCCCTAGTGAGTTAGATCAATATAAAAATCAAGATAGCCTTTATTGTCCAACAAGATTGAAAATTCATCCTGGGCTTATCCCTGAAAAGCCCCCACTTTTCAAACCTACATTTGAAAATGTACGGCCCGAAAACGTTTGTGGATAAATCTCCCGTTAGTATCCGAAATATACAACCGATTTTTCCCCAAACCAATCCTGTTCTTCCTCACACTAAGGTCTATGAGAGTGTAAGATCTGAAAATGATTAATTGAACAGCTATCCAGAACTTTTCGGGGATAATGATAAGAAGTTTACTAATTTGAGACCCGTGTCCCTGATCTCTTACCTCCGACTGAAGTATAAGAGAAGCCTTAGGATTGGAGAAGTTGCATAAGTGAACTTGAATTTGGTCTGATATCTCTGTATTCCCATCTTTCACACAAACTGAGCAGATGTGCGTTTAACTGCATGTGTGTGCGGTTAAATAAAGCCTAATGGTTCTAACTGAGCGGCGTTCTGAGAGCTGGACGAGGGCCACATGCGCTGTTAGCCGCCGCTCCGACAGATGCCAGGGGGCAAGCACAAGGAAGGGGACTAATTACCGGACAGCTGCCCAGCAGACCCTCACCCTAACCCTGGGGAGAGCCATCTATCTCACTCCCCGTCCTAAAGAACTGGACCGTAATCCCAATTCCAACCAGATTGACATCCCATCACGAATTCATGGTTGGTCGTGAATTATCCCCAAGAGTCAATCTATAAAGTTAGATTGAAAACTTTCAGGTTTGACTAAATGAGCTTTAAAAAAAACAAAACATCCATCTATTCATGGAACGCAACATTCCCCACCAAATATGCTGTTCGGCTTTTCCCCACTGTCACTAAATCAGAATTTGAACTTTTAATTCCAAATATGGGTATAAATATTTCATAGTTTGCCGACACAGCAGACTAATAGTATCTTAAATGATGCCTCCAGCCTCGGCTGCGTCCTTCACCCTTCACTGGGATGCCTAGGAAAGGTAGTTATAAGAAAATTGAGGTCACCACTGAGAGGAGGTCTGGCTGGAGGCCCAAAACATATAGAGTGCTGGAGAACAGGTTCATTGTGTTAGAATTGAGGGCCTACAGAACAGGATTCTCATCTGGCTGTTGGCATAAGCATGAGACGAGGAGCAAAAGGTTGAAATTATGCACCCAGAAAGCATTTGGCTAGGGTGGGGGAAAAAGTGCAATGCAATAATTAAGCTGCACAATAAAAATGATTAGAACTGCTTTTGACATTCTCATTGCGAATAACTTGCATTTAATTGCAATCACAAATTCAAAAATGCCACTTTTATGTTCCATAGCTATAAGCTGTTTAAAGTTCAATAGCTACACTTTTTGAAATCTCCTTTTCCCCTTTTCTGCTGGGAGGCAGCGAGGGGGAGTGGATGCGGAGAGAGAGGGAGATAGGAGAGAAAAGTATGCGGTAAAAGTAAGTAGGGGAAAAAAGACGGGGGAAGTAGAGAGAGGTAGGCTGGATGTATTTCATCGTTAACTGCTGGACAGTGTGGCTTCCTGCCCTGGAGGAGGACCTGTGTGTCTCAGCTCCAGGCTAGTTAACTATTCAGCCACAGCATCTGTTGCAGGCTAATGGATGTTATAACCTCATAAACGTCATGAAATTGGACATTATCCCTTAATTAAAAGAACAGAGATGCATTACAATGATTAGAGTGGCACTCCTGCGGACCTGCCACGAGCTCCAATAATGTTTCTAGACGTCGCGCGGCTCCTAAAGAATGTGTCGCCGCTGGAAGGGGCGTGCTGGAGAGATGTAATATGTTTTAATGAACCATTTGCTGTTATGTGCCACAAACTTTCCAGTCGCAGGACCATCACTTCGAGTTTGGACCGCACTCCAGAGCTTCTGCCTGACCTTCGGTGCCCGAGACTTTTTTGCATTTCAGGGGCTTTTGAAGGTGATTGGAGCGTCTTCTTCGCCTCTGTGATTGTTCACACAGGATGAGCTCGGCCAAAACAGCTGTGCAATAAACTACAGATAGAATCGAGGCCTGACGCCTGTGATCAAATGCATCTGAGCCATCAGTGGCTAATAAATAAATATCAGCAGCAAGTCACTCTTGTTGTTTTCCCCTGCTAAGGAGCTCAATGAAACAGAAGGTCTAGACTTTTAAGTCATGGCAAGGAGGTAATAACATGTTCCCACGCCTTATTAAGTCTTGTCCACGAAATAAGAACTAGTTCCCTCGCCTTATTAAGTCATGCCAACGAGGTAATAACATGTTCCTACGCATTATTAAGTCTTGTCAATGGGATACTAACTAGTTCCCTCGCTTTATTAAGTCATGGTAGAGAGATACTAACTAGTTCCCACACTTTAATAAGTTGTGTCCACAAGATAATAACTAGTTCCCTCGTCTTAATAAGTCGTGTCCACGAGATAATATCTAGTTCCCTCACTTTATTAAGTCATGGTAGAGAGATACTAACTAGTTCCCACACTTTAATAAGTTGTGTCCACAAGATAATAACTAGTTCCCTCGCCTTCTTAAGTCATGGGGCTTCATGAAATACAAATTTTTACCACGACAACATTTTACAAGTCTCCTTTTTTGACTGTTTAAAATCATGCTTGGCCAGAGGATTTGTCATTTTATGGTAAATGTAGAGCTTCGAAGATAATAAAATCAACAAATGCGCTGAAAAAACAAAATATGCAAATAAATCAATTATTCCATGGCTTTTTTTTTTCCTTGTTGAGGACGTTAAATTAACCCTTCACTCAACGGCGAGGAGAAAGTATTTTTAATGGGCTGTGAAGGACAGGAAACAGCGACCTGTAAATGAAAACATCACAGGAAGTTGTTTGAGGCACAGGTGCGAGGGGTGACCTCTCCTGTAAACCCACGTTGTCACATGATGTCAAGCTCATCAGAATGGTCCCCGTCCTGCTTTAAAACCCTTTCCTCTATTATCTGCTTTATGAATGGCTCACATTGTTGTCAAAACCCGGCATTATGCAAATACCCCCCAAAAAAAGAAGCTTAATGTGTCAGACTGAGCGTTAGGTTGAACCAATTACATGCTAACATTCACGAGACATGTCGCTGATAGCGTA
This sequence comes from Lophius americanus, assembly GCA_037951165.1. Lineage (NCBI taxonomy): Eukaryota > Metazoa > Chordata > Actinopteri > Lophiiformes > Lophiidae > Lophius > Lophius americanus. The sequence continues at coordinate 3,350,455 of JBBDHG010000065.1, read as the reverse complement.
CCGGCCGTGCCGGAGAAATCTCAATGCCGCTCTTGGCTCCGCAGGAAACCATGTGAGAAGTAATTGTGGATTTTCCCATTTAGGTATAAAGCGGCGTTGGCCATGATCTATTTTCTATCAGCACAGACACAATAATATAACACGCAGAGCGCCGCCTGATAGTCCATTTTTTTCTGCTCAAAGCTCCTTCTCCTGAACGAGAAAGGATGTGGGCATGTTGCTGTGGTAATGTATCAACATAAAATATTGAAATAGCCCAACCAAGGGCAAACGGCATGTAATTGAAACTCGCTCTGTACTGAGAATGAGGAACCGGTGTCCCCGCCTCTAAGATTTGGCAGAAGGGCTTTCAGAAGGCATTTGTTTCAGGTTTCTCCTCTTCCTCCCCTTCACTCCCCTCCCCTCCCCCCCTCCCATGGAGTTAATTGCCTTTTTGAGAAATTTGTATCGCAAGCGTTTGGTTTCAGTTGTCGTATTATTTATAGCCCTTATTTTCTGACAAGAACGGGACCTCTTTTTTTTTTTTCCCCCCACCGCTTCGTAGCAGCTAAGATGATTGATTTGTCCGGCGTAACCTTGATGAGGGAGGAAAGAGAAAAAAAAACAAAACAAATTGAAGCATTCACACTGGGCGGTTGTGACGACATGTCGCTCGCTCAGGTGACCCGGAGGTGAGTCAGGGGTGACTCGGAGGAGGGAGATGCGGTTTCGCTGAACGATTACCCGATCCATTTCCTCTCCCTGAATTTAATATCTTCGCCTCTGAAGATTCCACTTGTGTTACCCTTTAATGTCCTACTCAAACATTTGGTTGAGCTCACTTTCAGTCTTTGCTTCATAGTGATAAATGTGGCTGAACCCGTTTATAATGTGACCCAATGGCAGCATGTATATGCTAAAGGGTAAGGGGCCTATGATGAAGCCCTGGGGTACACCATATGTGAAGGGGTAGACATGCAAATTCCCTTTATTGTATTTTAACTTACATTTGTAGTTTATGTATGCTAAACAGTAAGGGGCCATGGATGGAGCCCTGGGGGACACCCCAGGGACCACCGAGGAGGCGGTTTTAACCATGGCTACATGCCAACAGCCAGATGAGAAGTCCTAATTGAATAATTTATTAATTCATTAATACATTTTTACATATTAAGGAAAGTAAGGACTTAGTAAGCATCGTTAAAGAATATAATAATAAATAAATACTTTTAAGAGAGAGTATGATCAAAGTATTAATAGTGAACTCTCTATTTGTCATGAAATATAAAATCATTATCATGAAATAACTTCATGGGTCTGATTTTTATTTACTGTTTAAAAACACGATCGAACCAGTTTCTTTCTTTCTTTCCAGTTTTTATGCAGTTTCTTCTCTGGGGGAGGACCTTAAAGGGTTGACGGGTTAAAACCCGAGCCTGACGGTCTCCTCCATCGGCGGTTAGTTCACATTCGGCAGGTGTCACACAGGTTTAGCGAAATGAGGTGTGGAATAGAAGTCGATCGTTGCAAATTTCGTTTTGCTGCACCCGGCGAGGTTTTATCAATCCTGTCGGAGGATTATCGCCTGTATTTTACAGAGTTGGAAACGGGTTTGGAGGCGCCGCGGCCCAGAAAAACATGATTATTAGAACCTCTGCACACCCTCGGCGTGTCGTACCTGACAGTTTTGCTCATTGCTGTCATGTCGTTTTAGACGCGGCAATGAATCAACATCGCCGCTCCTGTCCGTCCGACGCACCTCTGATGTCTGCTTTGTCCTCCTCCAGCGCGGTGAAGAGCATCGTGGGCCGGTCACTCTCTCCAGAGTCCCTACATATGGCAGCACCATTAATCTTCCACAGCAGCTGCGCCCCGGCTCATATCTCTCTTTGTGGAAGGGAGATGGAAAGTCATTTTAAGTCATTATCTTCCCCCCGGCATATGCTTATTTCACTTATCGCACTTAACCTGAACTTTGACGTGGAGGCTCATCCCTTCCCCTGGATTCCACTCATTCTGCAGGCCGACCTGCAGGACGGCCCGCCTGAAAAGTGTCACGGCTTCAGAGGGGGATTGTTGAGGAAGTCGTTCGCCCCCGTGCCGTAACAGATGTTGGTGACTTAACGGCTGAGGGAGATGGACGCCTGCGAAATCCTCATGGGGGCGGCAGGAGTTTAGGAATCCCAAGGAAGACGACAGCTGAGGGGACGCATCAGGGTCAAGCCTGAGAAGCCATCAAAGGTGGCAGGCAGCCCTCCACGTTTAACATCGGGTAAGACGGGGTGTTGCAGTTGGAAGTAGCCATCTTGTTATTCAGCCACTTTGATGTGCCTCTGGGCCGGACCGTCAGGGTTGGACGGAAATTGCGATCTGACACCAACGACTGCGATGTACAGTGTTAATGAATCTCTACCGAGACTGAGAGATGTTTAAAGGAGCTATAGTAGAAAAATAATCACAACTAGTATAAAGGGCGGCTCGGATCATGCTAGCTCTTTTAAACAAACCTTCAAAAACTCATATAGTAAAGGTATTTTACCAACTGCTGACTGCTCTACTTCTTTTCGGCCATCAGAATTGATGTTCTCGTGTCATCGAGTCGATTCATAAGCTCCAGATTTGGACTAAATTGGACTAATGGTTGAGAAATTATGGCCTGGATCCTTTGAAGTCAAAGCTCCCCCCAGTGTGCTAAATATACATCTGACGTTTCCCGAAGTCAATCCAGTTCCTCCTCACACTAAAGTCTATGAGGGACTAAAATTTGAAAATGATCCATGAAATGTTTTTTTTGAGATATCTCGTTAAAACAAACAATATGTGGCGTTGACGATTCCATAATATCGATAACTGTTGACTGATCAGCAAATATCGGTTTGGCCCCCGATTCTGGCACCGAGCCTTTGAAGTGCCAAACTTACATGAAACAATCATCCATCCTGTCTGTATAATCTCATTTATTCTTGAGCTTAGACGTTGAATGCGTGAGGGTCTCAAATAGGGACCAGGAACAGAATCCATCACAAAATCCGGAGAGATAAACTGTAATCAACGTACAAAGGTGGCGGCCCACCTTCTGGCCTCCACCCGCCTGCCTGCTGGTGGTGGCTTGAGTGGGCTGGGGAATTGCCTGGGTTGAGTTAGCTTGTTTGGCCGCTAATTAGATCAGGGAATGGAGAGGTTGCCGTGGCCCCCATCAAACGATGAAGGGTTATTGACATGGCAACAACAGCAGGATATGCTAATTCAAACCCTCAAACCCGACACTGCAAAAAAAGAAAAGGAAAGAAAAGAAAGCATTCATTCTTCCTCAATGAAGAGATCACAGCAAGTCTGACTTAAATAACTGAGTTTTGATAAGCTGCCTTTAATTCCAGCTTTGTTTTTATGTCTAATTCTAAGGCAGATATGGAGTTGTTCTGTCGCCAAACACAGTTGGGAGATTTTCAGAGACTTTGATTATATTTGAGATAATGTGGCTTCTTTCTAATTTGGCTTGTTTTGTTTTTTTGCAGTGTAGGCCTGACTGTGATTCTCTTAATCGTAATAATGTGAAGCAACAGCTCCCATAAAAACTTTGTCAACGTCCGTTATCAGTCATAGTTTAGTGGCGCAAAATTGGACCGTCAAGCCGACGGACCGGCCGGTACGTCTGTATCTGTGACCTCACTCATGACAATATGTCTAATCTGATTTATAATATTGCAATAACTTACGTTACCCCACACGTGTCAAACTCAAGGCCCGCGGGCCACAAACGGCCCGCAACATATGTAAATGTCTCAAGAAAATATCAAGTTTCTATATTAACTGGCAAACACCACAGATACTACAAATCCCAGAATGCACTGGATCTCACACTGTTGAAGTTCGTTGAGGGAGAGGTCATGTGATCATCAGTGAACACGGAAGGGGTTTGTAGACTTTCTCCTGTGTTGTCATGTATAATTCTGATGCTGTTGAACCCGACACAAATCTCCTCTCTTTGGTTTTGTTTAGTGTAAACACACAAAGGCGGCGTGGCAAGCGTTCTGCGTTACGTCACGAGGGCTTTAAATCCTGATCGTGGTGATGAGGTCGGAGGGTTCAACCCCTCGCCGTCTGTGGGAAGCCGAGCCACCGGGAGTCTGATGTTTTTTGCATCCGTCATCTGCTCTGTCAGCCGATGCCACCTGATAGCGTCCAAACAAGAACAACACGATGGGGGCTATCTACATCCACTTCGCTCCCAAGGCGTCCAAACAAGCGAGCAATCTGATCGTGTTGTCTGACCGGCCCGCTGATACCGATGCCGCTCTTATTCGAGTCGGAGCCAACCGCCGTCATCAGATAGCAGCTTCCGACGGGCGACGTTTTTTATTTAGCTGCCTTCCCCTAAAGAGGCTCATAATGTCAAAACAGGTGTTAAATGTAGAGATTCAGATAAATGTGATATTTGTTCATAGCGTTCTTCGTTTTGGGTGTTTGTATTGTTTTTTTGATACAGTGTGATTCTAATGATGAGATTTTTTGTTTCAACTAAAAAAAGTTTTTCTGTTTAATGTTTGGAAGCTTTTCACTTTCAAGGGTAAAATATTTATACGAAAATAGCCGCCGGCTGCGACCACTAATATTATATAAAATGTTAAAGATGTTTATCACATACATTTATTATGAAATTATCGACTTTGACATCCATTAAAATCCCCACTTTTATATGATTTGGTTATAGATGAAAAATATTTAATAAATATGCCTCAGCTGTCGTCCCGGCCAGCGAGGGTATATCCCCCGAAAGGCCCCGATCCCCTGCGTTGTACAAGCAGTCCCCCTGGTTGAGCCCCTTAAGTTAAATGTGACTCATCAATAATCTCAAACCGTCCATATTGACTAAAACTAACTACGTCTATGAGGTCAGCAGTCTGCTCTGAGATCAGATCCCATATTCTGACAAACAGTTAGGAAGTTCTGTTCAAAAGAACACCCATAGTGAGCAAAATATGAACCGTGAGAGCGAAGTAGGATAAACAAAAGACGGATTCCTTTGAGTCGATTCCTACGCACCGAATTTGGACTAAATCGGATGGACGGTTGAGAAATGACGGCCCACAAACTGTGATTTTGGAGATAAAGTCCCCCTAGTGGTGGAAATATGAAACTGACCTTTCTCAGAATCAATCCAGTTCTTCCTCCTACTACTCCTAATATTCCTACGGGGTTATAATTCTTTCTAATTCCATCAGGCTGAATTAGATGCAAAGTCATTATCAGCGTTAAATCATTATGTTGCGTATTTATTATTAATATTATAGATTATGTATAATCTTTTAATATTTTAGATTATTTACTAACTTTAGAAAGAGAAATATTATCTCTTTATGCACCAGCATGTGTGTTTGTTTCTTTTTTACAGTGATTTCCTGTTTGTGACTATTCTGATACCCGTAACATCTCTCTGTGGATCAAAGCGCCACACAAAGGAGATTCTCGCTCTTGATGGCGTCTACTCGCCTCCTCGCCTCCTCGCCTCCTCGCCGATGAAGTCAACACGTCCGCTTGACGAACAGAGACCTGAAAAAAACAAAACCACATCCCTATCACTCCCCTTCCTTCCTCAAGGCTCCCATTACAATCAAAGCCCCCGAAACAGATCAAGGCCCGGCCCAGATTCTTTTCTGCCCTCCAGTCGATAAATCAGAGGTGTCTCATCGGCGAGTGGTCACTTAAAGGCGGCGGGATGTTATGGCGTGTCCTACAGACCGTTGAGGCAGAATTCAGTTCCTGAGCCGTGGAGTGTGGCCGGCGACACACTTGAAGAGTTAGACGTCCACCTTAGAAGAAGAGGAGACAAAGCTGCTGTAAATAGAACGCTGGAGGGCGAGGAACGCTGGAGGAAACGGTAAAAGTGAGCCTCGCGATGGAAGACAGGATACGGGATGGGGTCATTCATCCGCTCACTGTTGAACCGGACGTTCTGTTCGATCCGGCCATCTTCAACTGTCGAAAGGCTGAGCGTGATTACCCAGCATGCCTCTGCTTCATCCGTTCTCAATCCCTCCGTAAACACAGAACGCACATCAAGTTGTTTTTACGACCTCGCAGGGCGAGAGCGACCGTTGTCTCGGCGTGAGGCTGATTCAAAATGGCGGTCCTCGGCGCTCAAATTGATCATAATTGTCTTCCGGAAGTTCGTTCTCAGCAGGGCGTTCTGTTTTTTTTTACCGTTATTGACTGTTAAAATAAATATCACATCCGAGGATGCCGCGCTCGCTTTTCATTACAACGCCGTCAATTACCGCTATGAGAGATCGCCGATGAGATGCATGAGGTCATTGTTTTTCTTCAAACGCCGTTATCAAAGGGAGGGTTGTCAAAGTTACTGTGAATGTGGCGGTGCTGAGGCTGCTACATTTCCCTGCAGGATTTTCCTGTTTTTTTCCACATCAATACACTGTAAAAAAAACAAAAAACAAACTAACTAACTGTCAAAGTGACAGAAATTAACTAGCAGCTCAGTAAATAACTCAAATACTCTAATCCCATCGTTTACTAAGGTACAAAAACATTTTCAGTTATTTTTTACATTTGTGATTTTATTATGTTATTTAGTTCAGTACGACATATTTACAGTCAATTATTCTAAAACATTTCACAGTGTTGTATTTTTTCTTTAAAAACAGTAAATTACTCTTCTTTTTTTTTACAGTGTACATAAAGCAGGTGATTAATAATCATAAACATGTACAGAAAGGAAATAATTCACCCTGAGTTTTTGTCAGAGAACAACAGGTTAACGCAGAAATGATGAGTCATGATATCAAGAAGAATTACACTGTGGGTTGTTTTTATAACCCAGCAGTTTTTACAGTGTACTCGCTCCAGCACTGCCACAGAGGTTAAGTGTCGGCGTCACTGCGATCAGACCTCTGGCATCCTGATTTTGTTTTTAAAGCAGGGAACTGGAGCCTGAGGGACTTTTACAGTGTTTTTTTTTTGTGTGTGTTTTTATATTTCTCTTTGATCCTTGCAGAGATATTTGCTCATATCTGTCGTCTGGAGCGAAGTGCTGGCATGCGTGGATGACGAGGTTAGAGGGCGTTGAGCTACTGGGGGTCACTGATAAGCACATCAGAACATCGATGAAGGAGTTACAACCCCCCAATCTCTACCCCCCATACCAGCACCACCCCACCACCAGCATCATCACCTCCACCTTCTAGTTTCTGCAGAAAGTGGAGAAAACCAGAAATGTGGAGGTGTGTCGGAGGCTCATACAGAAGAAACTCTTCATCGATCCCTTTCACGTTTTTATTCCCACATAGACCTTAGTGAAAGGAAGAACTGGATTGATTTTTGGGAAAGTTCTGTCACACGTCTGCCACTAGCGGGAGTTTAATCTCCAGACGTTTTCCAGCCATGGCTACCTAAATGTTCGTCCGATTTAGTCCCAATTTTTTTGCAAATGAATCGACTCAAACGGAATCTTCCTCGTTTGCATCATAGTTTTCCCACCAGGGGGAGCCTCTTTTTTTTTTTAATCAAAAAACACTTTTTTTTCAGATTTGTTTTTTATCCTTTGGTCCAATTTAGTAGTAATGTAGTCCAGATTTGGCGCTTATGAATCAACTCGGATTCGGACATCTATCTTAATTTTTAAACTATATTCAATCCACTAGGGGGGCAATAACGGAATAATAACGGAAATAACTTCATTACTCTTGGTCAAATTTAGTCCAAATTTGTGGCATTAGTAACGACTCAGGAAAAAGTATCATAAATATATATATATATTTATATATTACTCAAAAAGTTAATATTTTACTGTTTTTTCTTTCTTTTCCAAAACCCCGCCCCTTTTTTACGTACTTTACTTCCTTCCCGTTGGTCCGATTTAGTCCACATTTGTGGCGAGACATCTCGTATGTATATTATATGACTGTAATAGTTCATGTTTCACGCACTAGGGGGAGCTCTCTGCGGAAACCACAGTTCTTCATCCATAAATCCCTCAACCATCACTACAATTGCGTCGAAATTTAGCTCAAATGAATTGTTTTATTTGTCGTCTCAGAAAAACCAGTTAACATTATTTGTCTTCATGATTGAGTCGCTCTGGGATCCGATCCTAGAGCAGACTGACTTCCTAGAAATTGTTGGGTTGAATCAATATGGACTGTTTGAGATTACTAATGAGTCACATTTTATTTGAGGACTTCAATCAGGAGGGGGTTGGGGGGAGAATTGCTTCGGGGGGCTTCTAGAGGCAACGGTTATCAAATATTTTAATCTATAACCAAATATTATATGAGTCATGATTTTAATGGGTTATGTCACAGTGTCTATAATCTTATAATAAATATATGTGATAAAAAAATATTTTTAACATTTTATGTTATGTAAGTCGTCGTTTTACTGAAGGCTGTTTTTATATAAATGTTGTAATATTTTCAGATATATTACAGAAAAAATCTGTTTTTTAGTGGAAAGAAGTTATGGTGACCTCATCAAAAAAAAAAAATAATAATAATAATAATAAATAAATAAATAATGTTATTAAATATATATATATAGTGATATATATATTCATTTCATGGTGTTTGGTGTGTGTGTGTGTGTGTGTGTGTGTGTGTGCGCGCTCGCCTGGTGCCTTTTTTTGAAGGACGCCACGTTAGTCGCCCCGCGGTCTTAATGAAAAAAAGGAGGCGGAGTGACAAGGGCTCGCCGTCCCTGAGCCTGACGGCAAAAAGTGCTGAAACGGACAGTATCGATTGTCAGGCGAGGGGGGAGTCAAAACAATCACCATGAATTAGACTCCTCAAGGACTTAAGGCAGAGGAGATTAACAAAATTATCCGGCCTCTCCTCTCGGCCGTTCATTGTTGACGGCGGGAGCAGCGGCGGGGAGCGGTTCTGATGAGAAACTAACGACGACGTAAACATCCGAGCGCATGGATCAGGAATGAGGCTCTCTGCGCGACTTTACTTCTTTTTTCTTTTAATATCCAGCTGATGACGGACTTTGCGATAACTGGCTGTGAAGACTTCCTGTTTTTCGGTGTGTTTTTGTTTGTTTGTTGGTTTGTTTGTTTGTTGATTTAGGGGGTTAGAGGAGCGTTCCTCGTTACGGAACGATGTGAAAGTGGACGTGAAGAGCAATTAGGAAGTCAAGTAAAGCCTTTGTTTCCAAAACCATCAGCGATGAAACATGAAATTATCATTAACGGCGTAAGTGTGTTTTTTTTTTTTATTCTTTCCTCTAATCAGGCCGATTTTTCTCGTCTCCAATTCATTTCGCAACATATATATTCTCGATAAAACGCTTACAAAAACAGATAATTTCGACTTTATTAACAGTTTCTCGGGCACCAGATGGCGTTCTGCAGGCCTGCCATGTTGAATTAGCGACGAGGCTGTCGTTTTTTTATGCGCTCTCCACCGTGGCGAGCCGTAAAACTCCTGATTAAGGCGACAAATTAATACCACTCCTCCCAAAACATTCCGCGAGAAACATTCCGTTTCAACCCGGAATTTGTCCGAACAAAGGGAGAATATGCAGGTAAGCCTCCCATCGGCGCCTGCACCTGTTCTCCGGCTGCAGGAGCTGGATTCCCCGCCATTGGACCCGTTTTGTTGTGTATTACGAGCAATTAGACGCCCGTTAAAGATGCCGAAGGTTTTGTGCTCTGGTTCGCGCTCGGGCGTTTCGCGAGAAGACGCGGCGCTTCCTGGATGGCCGGATCTCGGCGAAACCCCGTCGACTTAATCCCTCCGACGTTTTTATTAAAAACAAATTATGTCCGACTTCAGCGGCCGGTAATCCAACGCATCAAGTATTGGTAACCGCCTGAAGGAGAAGCGCTTGCATTTTTAATTAAGAGCCCAAAGTAACGAGGCAGCAAAGCGCGGATTAGTGTGTTTACTGGGGAAGAGCGGCAGGAAAAAAAAAAAGATCTTTATTTCATATATATATATATATATATATATATTTAAATCTAGTCTTGGATCGGCTCCAACAGTGACGTGACATATTTCAGGAACGGAGACACTGATCTTACTTGGCAGGTTGGAATGTCTTTTTCTTAAATTTTTCTTTTTTTTTTTACCGCTGCCTCCTTTTTTGAAGGCCCCTCTTCACGCCTGCTTCATCTTTGTTTACCTCAGTATGTTAATTTGTTCAACACTCGTGGATTTAGAAGGTTTTTGCCGGAACACTTCAGACATGACAAGTTAAAGAACAGCCGTCTCTTCTACGGGAATATTTCTGTCCTCGTAAACACGCCGTCTTGTAGAACCTGGAAAGAATCTATGAGAATATGATCGTTCTTCCTCGCTTTCATTTCTCCCTGATCTCCGATTCTTTGTCGTTTTCTGCCACGCCAATAAATATGAATGTACGGAGAAATTGTTTAACTTCCCTTTTGTTTTGTTTTTTTAGAAATATGATCGCAAAGAGTAAATTGTCCATAATTGTGTCATACTCTGCCAGTGAAGAGAACATTTTTTGTCCCCTGAGTTATTATATTAAGTTGGATTTCTTAAAATAGCTACCAAAAATTTTTAATTGCTTTTTTATTTATTATCTAAAAATAACGACTTATTATCTCAAAATAACGACTTACTATCTCAAAATAGTGACTTATTATCTCAAAATAACGACTTACTATCTCAAAGTAATGATTTATTATCTAAAAATAACGACTTATTATCTCAAAATAACAACTTACTATGTCAAAATAATGACTGATTATCTCAATATAACGACTTAGTATCTCAAAAATAACAACTTATTATCCCAAAATAATAACTTAGTATCTCAAAATAACAACTTATTATCTTTAAATAACAACTTAATATCTCAAAATAATGACTTATATCTCAAAATATCGACTTAGTATCTCAAAATAACAACTTACTATCTCAAAATAACGACTTACTATCTCAAAATTACGACTTATTATCTCAAAATAACGACTTACTATCTCAAAATAATGGTAGCACATTTTTTAGAGTTTATTAATCCACTTGCACAGAAGATATTAAGCGTTATATTTATGAGGATCCACAATGATTTATATTTATATGATAACAAATAAATCTATCTCACACTAATGTAGAACTAAGAGGATTTCACCACTTAGAAATATTCTCTGGGTTGATTTATTTTTTTGTTGGTAAGACAAAAACGCTGTTTTGTATTTTTAGCAGTGATGGGATCTGAGAGAGGCAGATATTGGCAGCTCCTGCCCCGCAGCAGCTCTGCATCCATACCATAATTGACATACTTAGACCTAATCCCACGTGGGACCTCCACACTGTTCCCAGACTTCAGTGGGAGATTGCTGCTTCTTGAAGAAGTCATGACCACTGTTTGATCAAAGAAGCTCTGCTCCCTCCGCCCACTGCTTTCTGCCAGCGCTTGATCTGGATCGATGCAGGGGTTAGTGTACAAAATCCCCCGCTTCCTGGAACGCCGCAAACCCACTTTTGTTATTCGGAAAAAGGGGAAGTCATGTTAAGTTCATGAGCTCACTCGTTCTCATGTATTTTTTGACCATGAGCCGCTTTCAAAAAATTAATTCTTGGATTTACTTGAAATACTTCAAGTCAAATATTTCTACCAAACTGAGTTTTGTCGGATATAATTTAATAACCTTAATGACATCGATTTCATTTTCTTGCTCAACTGTTTGGTTTAGCCCATTTAGATTTACTGTTCTTTATTGAAAATGTGACTCAACCTGTTTTTAATGCTACATGCTAATGAACATGCTAAAGAGTAAGGGGCCGAGGATGGAACCTTGGGGGACACCACAAGCCAAAAAAAAAAGGCAACCAAGGCGGAGGCATTAACGCTGGCCCCAGAGAAAGTCTTATTCAATAAGTACATTTTCTTTTTACATATTAATGTATGTGATGAATTAGTCTTAAAATTATGTCACCTATTTAATTTTTTTTTAATCATGTTTTGTCCCAAAAAAAAGTTTTTTTTCAAAACAAAGAGTTTTATCGTGAAATATTTTTTAGAAGTGAAATTTACGATTTCTTTTTAACTGTTTCATTACATCCTTGAGCAAATAATTTGTCCTTTTATGTTGAATTTAAAAAAAGTCTCTAAAATGTTAAATGAAGAAATAAGATGTGTAAATCATTTTTTCCCCCATATTTGTTACTTTTTTTTTTTTTTTCTTGGTGATGAAATCAAAGAGTCTAGGTGGAAAGATCGGATATTTTTCATATCAGCATAACTGTATTAAACAATTACAACATAAAATGGTTCATCTGGATTCATGAATATGTCTGGTTTTCAGCAGACTGATTACGGGAAATCACAACTTTTAAAAGTCTTCCCTTTTATTCAAACCCACTAAAGTCGACTTAGTTTGAAAGTTTAACACATTTATATTTGAATAAGTTTGGATATAGGTGGACTTATCTAATTCAACAACTCTCAAAGTTCCCTTCTTGTTTCTGTTTGGAGTGCGTTCTGAGCAGAAAGGCATCACTTTAACACATTTTCGAGCCTTTTATGACAAAACCACGACTCCGACTCTACTTTTGGAATATTTACGCCGGACGACGTTTAATGGAAGAAATGCTGAACCAGTCAAGTTCCCGGCGAACGCTGCGGTTTATTCCGCCTCTTGCTGGGGGACGTTTGATGACCCTCTAGACGCCGTTCTGCCTGCAGTTACAAACCAAAAGAGTTCCAACTGCCATTTTTTATACTTTGTCTTAAATTCCCACATAGCCTGGATTTGACTTCGTATAAACGCGTCCTATTTCTGTTTAAAACCCGTCTTCAGCCCGAGAACGCCGGCGCGGCTCGGCTCCTTCCTTTATCAGCGTACAAACAGAGAACAGATTCTCTGGATGTCTGTAAATCCAGAGAATATCCTTCACTGTGAGTTTTTTCCCCCCGCCGTCTCAACCAAAGAAGAAACCAGAATCGTAATTATAGAATTCACTGTAGTTTGAAAACTTCGCCCAAACTTTTACTGCTTCCATTAAATGGAAAATACGATAATTAGTTTTTCATATGCTCTGATATTCTGGAGGTTGATATGACTAATTCATGACAGCGGAAACACAAATTACTGTTGTGTGTTTCCTTTGAGCAGTTCTAAATGGAAACGGGAGCTTCGGTGAATATTGACGCAAAACCAACTTCTGTGTCTCGATTGATGCCGGCAGGAACTTAAAAAAAAAAGCTATGAGAAAAAACGAGATGCAAAAATTGCCTTTTTTGTCTAAACCCATGATCTTAAATTCAAATTATTCACAAAAATCAAATTTGGAACTCAGGTAAGATGATTAAAAGTAAGATTACATTCTTAACATTAAACAAATATTTTTCTCTAAAACGTGTTCAATTACTGGCACCCTACTTTTAATCTTTTGCTCCGCCCCCTTTTGTCACAATAAAAGCCTGAGTCTCCTTCTGTAGTCTGTGATGAGGTCTGAGGACACATGGAGAAGATCTGAGATCATTCCTCCATACAGAACCTCTCCACCTCTTTCAGGTTCTGAGGTCCACACTGGTGGACTCTCCTCTGCAGCACATCCCACAAATGTTCTGGTGGGTTCTGGTCAAGTGACTGGGATGGTCATGACAGAAACTTTATTCTGTGACCTCTGAACCATTCTTGGGTTGATGTTGAGGTGATCTTCAGATCCTTGTCCTGCTGGAAGGTCCACAAAATGACTCTAAATAAAATCAGCTTTGTTGTTTTTAAAACATACTGACACACATTTGAATCAGTTTTGTGTATTTGTGCACTTTTTAATCCATTTAGAATAATAAGTACTTCTGGTGGACTGTTTGGATTTTCTCTTCTGCCATCTTCATGTCGCAGCTCCAAGTTAATTGTGTCATGCTGTTAATAGACAATTGCTCATTATCTCCCCCCCCCCCCCCCAACCCCCCCAGCATCCAATTCTTGGGGATTACTCCTCAATTAAAGGTTATTTAGGCTCTTATTGGAGGTGATGTGGCCCCGACTTGAACTTGCTTGAGCCTCAGAGGATAAGAGAATAACCACAAAGAGAAGAATGAACAAAAAGAAAGAAAATCCCTGTTTGGCAGAAAGAATCCCATCAAGCGTCCAAACATCACTTCTATATATAATGTAATGGCCGTCGGCCTCGGAGGAGCAGGGTTCGACAGCGGGGGGCATTTCACTTTAATTTCCCCCCCTAAAAGTAGATATTGCAACCAAAAAAAAAAAAATTATTCCTTAAAAAGTATAAAGGGAATATTACCGAAACGGTCATCCCGCCGCAGATCCATCACGTCATCGCGATAACTCCAAAACTATTTCCTGGATCATTTTCAAATTTTATACACACATGAACTTTGGTGCGAGGAAGCATTGGAATGACTTTGGGAAAGGGCGGTGGCATATTTTTTTACACTAGGGGGAGCTTTAAATCCGAAATTAGAGTTTTCTGGCCATAATTTCTCAGCCGTCGGTCGGATTTAGGCCAAATTTTTGTGCAGGTGAATCAACTTGAGGATAGCTGTCTTTTATTTTACATACTTTACTGTAGTATTAGAGATTTTACTCTCTAGAGGATGCTTTTGTTGTGAAAAGACAGTTTTTCAATTTGAGTTGAATCAGGTGAAATTCTTGTATATGATGCAGGGGATTAGGGAATTTTGGGGGGGGCATACAAGCGTTGGCCTGAATATGCTGAAAATAATATATGGGAAAAGTAAATAGAAATATTATATAAATATTATATGAATCTGTTCTGTTTTTATTTTGGGATTTAATCTTCAGAATGTGTTTGTGTTTTTTTTCAATAGTCTGATTTATTGTCTTTTACCTAATGTAACATTTCTTCATATATATATGTATATATATATGTACTGTATTTGACCCAAGAGGGACATGGTCAACAGAACGACACAGAAACTACGACAACAATTAAACATACATACGTATAAATATACGCATATATATATGAACAATGTTCATAAAGTAAAGAGAAAACACAAAGAATCAAGGAAAAATGTTTCTAGTGTAAATTCAGAAACATTTTCTTTTACACCGAAGAAAGCGAAAAATGTTCAAAATCCTTCCAAAGAGAACTAAACTCCCCCCCAGGAACGACTTCTGACGGTTTCTGTAAGATATTCCAGGAAGAGGAGAAGTTTTCCCTGAGCTGGGTTCTGATCCTGTTCACTTAAATTTGTAAATCACATACAGAAAAACCAGATTGCGTTTGGATTTAGCAGATTTATGTACAACGTTTTCACACCAAATCTTACCTTTTAACCTTTTTTTACTCCCCTTCCCTCATATCACCTACTTGGGAAAAACCGTTAGCATCCAGCTAACGGCGTTGAATATTCAGGCTTCCTTCCTAATGAAGTGACGGACGGGTGGGAGTTTGACGTGAAGGAACAATGTGCCGTTGTCACAGCTGAGGAAAGGCCGTCACACGCTGCTCTGATCATTACTTATCCACAGACGTCCAATGTCATGCACGATATCCCCTGCTTTGCCCTTCATAGGTTGTTGTGCATCCTGCTATTGCTGCAGCTTGTTTAATGATAACAGGCAGCAATTACACTCCCCGGCCGTAACGCAGGAAAACAAACACATTCCCCCGCCTGCCGCCTCGCCTTTCCTGTGGCCCTCTCTTTTGTTTAAGAACGAGATAAATATCCACATTATAGAAAAAAAGCCGACCCCGGATGGATTTTCGACGGTCCGCTGCTTTAATATAAGTACTTATGTAGCCGCCGCGGATCCTTGGTGTTAGCGCGATAACTCAAAATCTCTTTCATGGATCGCTTTCAAGTTTTATGCCCACGTAGATCTTAGTGTGAGGAAGAACTGGAGTGAATTTGTGAAAGGTTTGTTTTTAAATTTGGACACTAGGGGGAGCTTTTCTTTGGCCCAAATCAGTCCAATATACAGTCCAGCATATTTTTACTGCCTTTTTAAATAAAAAAAAACACATAATTAAAAAACTCTGATTTCATATTTTATACACACGTAGATCTTAATGCGAGGAAGAACTGGAATGATTTTGTGAAAGGTTGGTTTACTATTTTCGACACTAGGGGGAGATTTTTGGACATAATTAAAAAACTCTTTGAATGATAATTTTCATATTTTACACCATTATTGACCTTAATGCCAGGAAGAACTGGATTGATTTGGAGAATGGTTGTTTGCATATTTCTGACACTAGGGGGAGTTTTATCTCCTAAATTGTTCGAGTCATTATTCCTCAACTGTGGTCCGATTTACTCTAATTTTGGTGCTTATGGATCAATTTGAGGAGATTCATCTTTTATATTTTATATTGTTATTATAGTTGACATATTACTCAGTAGCGGAGCTTTAATTTACGAAAAATACTTTGGTCAGAATTTCACATTTAATTTCGAGGGGTTCCATCAGGGGATTATCTGTACAACGCCTGGTTGCCTCGCCGCCACCTCCGCCAACGAGCTGAAAGACCACGATTGGAGGGGAAGGTCCGGGAGTTGACGCTGCGTCGCAGGAATGGCCGAAAAGCGGTCACACTATGTTGGCAATATGCAAAGCCATCTTCTGAGCTGCACTCAGATTTCACGGGGCTGCGCGCGTCTGATGTCGGCCTGCGGATATCGGGCGACCGGGCTGAGCCGCTGCGCCGGTAGGGTGGCTCACTTATTGAGATCATGATTTAGCTGTGTCTAAACTCCCGTCCCCTTTGTGACAAAGCCATTAGCGGGCTGTCACACTCTTCAGCGTGTGATGGCTAATGCTAAACTCTGACTGCGGCTCACATTCACACACAGCAGATTAACGCCGGCACCGCGGCGCTGACCCCCCCGGACGCTTTGATACTTTCAGAGGAAACGCAAGCGGCATTACATTTTTTTTTTTTTCTCTCTCTTGTTTAATCACTTGTCATTTTTTAAGGCTGTGTGACGGACAGCGTGGACATGCGTCCGGTTTTTGACAGTCCGGTTTGGGAACACCGTGTCCGTCCAGCCGGACCCTCAACGGCCCCCCTTTTGAGATTATGTGGCGCAGTGGGTTATTTTATACTTAAAAAGCGACCAGCGACCCTGATGATGCTAAAGTGTGAACAACAAATGAAATCCAACAAATGTCGACTGTCGACATCAGCAGGTTAGCTCGCTAACGTAGCTGTCAGCAACACATCGCATAGAGAAACATCGTATGATGCCTTCAGTGTCTATTCAGTAACAACCAAGTTTCAGGCGAAGAAGAATTATGACATCCTCGTCATCAAGATGGAAACGCTTTTGCTGTCGTGCCAGGAATTTAAAGAAAATTCAGTCGTTCGCGTTTTTACGTGATAATTTTCACATTATAACGTATGAATGATCGGAAAATTCGAGGTTAACTCAAATAAAAGTTTTTCTGAAAAAGGAGCTATTAGATGTTTTCATGCTAATGTCGAATTGATATCAGAGAGGACATCGAGGCATTTCCTTTAAATATAACCTAACATTTGATGTAGCCTATACCACTAAGCATAATTTGCTGAGTCCTGCAGAAGCTCCTCCCTTTGGATAAAAGTGGCCGCTCTAGTGATGGATCACGTATTCACGGCTGCCCTTCCACAGGCCACGCCATTACTATACATCACCGGTTTATACAAGCAACGCCGGCACACAAAGTCACATTGGCAAATTAATTGTCCATCTAAGGGATTGTGGCTTTTACAAGGTTTGGCTTCTCCCTTTTTACGGTCGAGTGCGAATGGAGTGCCACTACATCAAGTGAGAGCGCCGATAGATTACCACCGGCCGCTGTTTTTAATTGCCGGACTTTGATTTCAACTGTTCAAAGAAAAGGGGTGGGGGTGCTGGGGGGTGGGGGGGCGGCGCTAAATCGAGAATGTTAAATATTGAAGCGGTTGCCAGAGGGCTAATGAAATTAACAATCCAAGTAAACAGCCTCCTGCCAGTGCCAGTGCCACATCTTCCTCCCCCCTCTCCTCCTCCTCCTCCTCCTCCTCCTCTTCTTTGCTTCATCCCCCATTGGCTTATCTTCAGGGCTGAATGGGAGTGCGCACATGTGTGTGTGTGTAGGTAACCATGCATGGAGGGTTTAGCGAGGGTGATCCAAGGTCAGAAACTCCAGCATTAACACCACCTCCACCCATCAGAGCAGATCTCCACCATGCTGCATCAGCTCTACAGACAACCCCTAATCCATTCGGCTGCCTTTGCCTTCTGGCCAAACAGCATAACTAAGCCTCACGGATTCATAACAAAGCAGAAATGATATATTTGTGTATCGTTTTCATTTGAATGCACGTTGGCTTATTTTATTCTTTCTTCACCTTCTCCGTCTTTCGGCGGTTCCCTTTCGGGGTCGCCACAGCGGATCATCTGCCGCCTAACGGTAGCGGTGACGGTATTTGTCGGGTCGTTTCCTGTTACGGGTATTGATTCGGCAGAGGTTTTTTTTTTACCTTGATGCCCTTAGTGACGCAACCCTCGACATTTCTCCGGGCTTGGGACCGACACCAAAGAGACGCTGGATTTTGACCTTTCTGTGGCGGCTTTAGTTTATATATATATATTCTTTCTTTCTTTTCTTTTTTTTTATACCAAAAATACTTTTATTCTGATAAAACTTCCTAACCATCTGGGAGTTTTATCTCCAAAGGTATTCTGGGCCATAATTTCTAAACCTTTGGTCCAATTTAATCCAGATTTGGCGCATATGAATCGACTCAAGGGGATTCATCTTGTATATATTGTATGTTACTTTAATAATTCATATTTTATTCACTAGGGGGAGCTCTTTTTTTTCTCTTTTTTTTTTCTTTTAGAAAAAGGTGTTTTTCTCTGAGATAACATAACACAGTCCAATCAGGGGAGTTGCTTGTAAAAGGCAGGGGACTGGGGGCTTTTCAGGGACGTATTCTCTTTGGATGAAAAGAAAAGATCGTCCGTTTAAAGATCGCATCTGAGCTTCGACGTCGTGTTCAAAGTCAGTGTGTATGTATAAAGACTGAGATGTTCTCCGCTAGGAAGCTAACCGGAGATTTCCTCGCTTGTTTTTGGTGTTCTTTTATTTTTCGGTTTCAGGCCACAAACAATACACACACACACACACACACACACACACACACACACACACACACACACGTACACACGTACACACACACACACACACACACACACACCTGGAACAGATCTTCAGTAAAGCCCCTGGAAGGCAGTAGTAGGAGCTTATCCCCATTACACATTCTTCCTGGAGGCAGCGATGGACAGCTGGCACATATAGTGTACAGTACACCCTGACACACACACACACACACACACACACACACACACACACACACACACACACACACACACACACACACACACACACACGCACGCACGCACACACACACACATGAATCCACATGCACTATTCATTCATCCTTGCAGCGCTCACACTGGTGGCCACTTTATGTAGATCAACACACAAACCACACACACACAGAACCGCTTACGAGATCTGGGTTACCGCCGGTCCAGTTGGTGCTGGGTGAAAACATCCGGCTGATTCTGGCTCGGGGAGGTCCCCTCTGTCCGTCTTTCCTCAGAGGACGGGCTCGGAACAGATAAACATCTGAGGGGCTCGTTCGTAAATCCTGTTTGACTAACGCACCTGTGAAAAAAAAATGACAAGCTTAACGAATCAATTCCTGCCAAATTAATCTGCTTTCAGATTCTTTTATCGTTCCCACTCTCGTGTTTGGGAACACTCGGGATTAAGACGCGGAAGAAAAATCTGACAGTGGAAAAAAGCAACACACATCTTTACCGGAATGTGAATTAATTATCAACTAAATAACTCTTCAGCCAGTCGATATCAACCATTAAAGTTTTTACATACGTCACGAATCTTGGTAATTATGGTAAAATTTAAACATTGATAAAGAATTACATATATTCTAATTACATAACAAACTGTAAAAAAAAAAATATTTCAAGGCAGCTTGCCAAAATATACTTTTTTTTAAATTTTATTTTGGACCACCTCTTTATCTTTTGTCCAGATTATAGTTCATCTTTCATCTTTTGGAAAAACTAAAAATTTATACTTTTATAAAATAAAAAGTTTTGGTTAATCCTGTTCAGGGGCGCGGGTGCTGGAGCCTTACCCAGCTGACATTGGGCCTCAACGAGTCGCCAGTTCATCCCAGCGCCAAAACCCAGAAACAGATTATCATTTCTATGGGCAGTTTGGAGCCGTCATGGTTTTGGACCGGGACCGAACAGAGGGATGGCAGAGGTGGATTTGACCCCCACTACCTTCTGCTTCTGGGTGGAGTTCTCCCTGAGGCCTCTACAAGAACTCTGGCCTCCTCCCACACATCCAAAAACAAGACTTCATCTCGTAAGTCGTAAGTTATCTTGCCTGAAATTAAAACAAAATTCTAATGTCAGCGATAATTTTGATGTTACAAGTTGAGAAATATCAGTATAACGTTATAATGCGATAAGTTTCACCTAAAATACTTGAAAATTTTTCACCTTATGATGTAAATATTATCCATCCTGTTTTTACTGGAAAACCAAAGTTTTTTTTAAAAATATTCAGGTTTTTAGATGATAATTTTGATGCGATAATGTGAAAATATTCAAGCAAAAGGAAGGTATTTTTCTGTTATTAGTTTGGCGTGGATATCTCTAAGCCGGTGTTGTGAGGGGAAAAACGTCTGACCTTTTCTCTCTGAATTATTACACGGCAACGGCTGATTGGACAGCTAATTTTCAGGTCATTTATACGAACAAAGCTTTAAAAAGATTTAAAGGTCTGGCCGTTCTCTCCCGACGTTACAAGCGGCCCGCTGGCTGAAGTTAACAAATGAAGGCTAAATGTAATATTTGGCTGGCTTTCGCCGCGATATCTTGTCTTTAAGGTCATTTTACTCACTTAGGGACTTGAAATAGTTTAAAGTTATGTATGAAAGATTAATGTTCCTGTGGAAATTCTATTGATTTTTGCTTCTTGCCTTCACCACCAGTGATATAAACACAGTAAGTAGTGAGTTTTCAACTTCAGAACACTGTTGGCCAAAACTACCAGATACAAGAACAGTTTCTACCCACGGGCAATAAACCTGATCACCAATCAAACCAGTTTTTAGTGTCGTACAATAACCTGGATCCCCCCATTACACAATAACTACCTCCAACTCTCATTACTCTGACATCTTTGCACAGTCATATATATTCATGTACACATATGGATACATATATATTTAAATCTATATAACCTGGACACAAGGATATCTACATGTGTTTATAGTTTTTGTATATTTGTTTTTTGCTTTGTTCATTTAATTTATAATTATTTTATATGACGTTCCTACTGTGAGATCTCAGTTAACCGGAGTCAAACTCCTTGTATGCATTTACATGGACAATAAAGCTGATTCTGATTCTGATTCTGATTCTGAGTCTGATTCTAATTCTGATTGTAATAACTGTGTAATAATTTTGTAGGAAACGCGTAAGCGTCTCTTTCATTTGCTGATAGAATATAATAACATGTCCAACAGGAGTAACCTCTAACTTATGCATAATTTATGGTATTTTATTGCCCCTAAATTCAAAAAGCAGAATTTTCTTTAGTAGAACTTTTTTTTCCCAAATGGAAATCAAAATTTTTGGAGATGCTTTTATTGGCATCTTAATAACATGACACTCATCTTCCTTAAGGAACACTTGTGGTTGTGATGTTTCAGCTCCCATGTGACGGTTTGTAGAGAAAAGAAGCTGAGCGTGGTGAGGAGAGGAAAAACGCCCCGAGGCCACGGCCGAGTTAAACCGCTCTGTGAAAGAAAAATAAGAAGTAAATTATAGTTTCACCGTCTTTGATTTGTTCCACCCTGCAATCAATTCATTCACCTTGGATCTTCATCCTTCACTCAGCTCCAGTGGAACCGTTAACCCCGTGGTTCCTGAGATCACGCCGGCATTCGCACTAACCCTAACCCCTAAACTTAAGCCTGAACTTAACCCTGAACTTAACTCTGAACTTAACCCAGCATGTTTTTGAGTTCAGTGTTCTGATCCAGTCGGATAATCTCAGGAAATAACCGACAGGTAGTAGAAGTGAGGATTTGTATCAATCAACGTGGTTTAAAAAGTGTTAAATAGATAGATAGATAGAGAGAGAGAGAGAGAGAGAGAGAGAGAGAGAGAGAGAGAGAGAGAGAGAGAGAGAGAGAGAGATAGATAGATAGATAGATAGATAGATAGATAGATAGATAGATAGATAGATAGATAGATAGAACCAACTGTGTCAGTATTTATATATATATATATATATTATATGCTCTAAGGCAATTGTGTATTTCACTATATCATCAGCATAGAAATTTTTACTTTAAAGCACATGAAGCGGAATATAAGTTTTTGCATTAAAATCTTTACCCATATCATTTGTAATAAATGGAAACAAAATAGTTTATTGGTGTTAGTGAAGAACAAATTTTTCCTGTAGGTATATTTGTATCCCTCCATCATAGAAAGTCTGAGTTGTTCCTGTATATAAATGTATTTAGAAATTTTGCATTAGGAAAAGCAGATTTCATTTCTTTGTTTTCGCTGCAGCGTTTAACTCATTCTGAATAAGCATGACGTTTTATTAGACTTAAAAACAACCCCGGATAAATGTTTTGTTCGTACTGGATAGAAGTGTTTGATTTATTTCATACACCCTAATTCCTCTTTCCCTCCACTCCGTTTGCGGGCGATCCAGTTCTGCCTTACCTTCAGATGTTTTGGTTGGGGGGGGATTAACATTGCATTAAGAGATTACATTGTCTTCCTCTATTGGGTTTGCATTCTTTTGTTTTCCTTTTTCTCCCTTTTCCCCCCAAACACCTTTTTACTTTTTTCCAGAGTTAAAATAGAGGATTGGCTTTTCTTTTTTTTTTTCCTTTCAGAATCAGAGCGAAGTAAAAATGAAGATGCCAGTTACATTAAGGGATATTCCACCGGGGGGCTGGAGGCAAAGTGCACTGCTTTGACTGAGAAACAGTGATGCACCGCACAACGCCCCCCCCCCTCCCCCCCAGAGGAATAACCTCGTGTCTGATCTCCATTTAGCTGAGAAACACTGTTTTTTTTCTTCTTCCCCGCGCGACGCCAAATCTATTTACAACCGCGTTGAAATAAGTTGGCAGGCTCTCTGAAGGAAAGCAAAGCCACTGAGAAATAAACGAAAACAGTATTTTTAGATCTGCTGCGAGAGTCGAGAAAGAGCGCCGGCTTTTTTAGCCATAAAACTTGAGCCTGACGGTTTTCTTTCTCTTCAGTTATGCCCACCTGCGTTTTAGTAAATCACGCTGAAAGTAATTCCGAGTGTTGCCCCGTTCCGCCTGCGGCGAAGCGGAGCATCCTCCCTTTTAAACTCTTCCACTGCATTTTAATGAGAAACTCATTTGCATTTTCTGATTACGTTTGCTCTGAAAACTGCCTTTTTTTCCCTTTTTTTTTTATGTTCGGTTGTTATTAATTCTAGCTTTAAGGATAATTTGTTGTATAATTCTTGGACAAAAGACGGACACAGAAGTTTACGCTCATCGCGATTCCTGTTCCTTCACCGGTGCAACGTCTTTTTAAAACGTAATATAAGTATATACAGAAACAGAAACGAGATGCGTGAGATAAAGATTTATTCCTCAACACTTAAAGAATGAGATTCTGTTTCGCTTTAAATGTCCTCAACCAAAAAAACAGAAAAGACCCAAAAAGTTTTCTTTGCACATTTTAGTTCTTTGGGGGTATTTGTTAATACGATATCTCAGACACTTTTCAATTTACAAGTTTGGTCAGTTTTAAAAATATGATTAACTATTTATTATTTCATGATTACGTTTTCTATTTCATGGAAAATGGTAAACACTTTTAATACGCTAAACATTTTGGTAAAAAATTTGTAAAAAAAACTATTGGATCCTTATTAGACTTATTCTTTAGTTGTACATTATATGTATAATTATGTATACTATCAAGTTACATAATTATGTTCACTGAATCCTTTCATCGTTTAAGATCCCGAAAAAAATCTTACTCATCACAGCACTTTCTCAATAGCCATGCTTAGAGGCCCCTTTGACCTGTGGTGTCCCACAGGGCTCTGCCCTCGGCCCCTTACTCTTTAGCATACACATGCTGCCACATGGTCACATTACAAACTTTTCGCTAAGGAAATAGTGACTGAAAATGTGCTCCACCAAACGGTGGAGCGGGACATCAAAGGGTTTAACTAGCTCCCGTGTCGGTATGTTTCTCGTAGCCTCATTAGCATCACTGACCTCCCACATAAGTCAGGTTTAATTGCTCTTTATGCACACTGGGTAGCGGTCCCCAGAGCCAGACCTGTATGCATGGCTGCCCGAAGAAGACATCTGCCCCAACAGCCACCACAAAGCCACCAAAACTGCCCACCCCCCCACCCCCGACCCCCAACCCACCGCTTCCTCTTCAGTCACTCAGAGAGCTCTTAAAGACCAGGACACATGTGAAAGGGTCCCCCACTGAATATCTCCTCCTTGCCTCCGTCACTATTGAGTAATACTGGGAGTTTTGGTAGTGATGAAGGTGTAATAGTGTTCAGTTGTTAACTGCATGACAACCGGGGACTTGGCATCACCAAAACCACGAATTTGAGTGTTTTTTTTAAAGACTTTTATCTTCCTCTTGCTGCGTTACGGCGGTAGAAGAAGGCGATGAGTCCCCTCAGTCTGAAAAATACTTACATTTTGCAGTATTGCAGCACAATGTAGCAGCAGGCAGCGCGATGTTGAGGTGTACTTTAACGGCAGTGGGGGCTCTCTTGTGGGAAACCTCCAGTGACTTCAACAGCAGGAGTCAGAGGTCAGCGGCGCTCACAGTCCTCGACAAGCTGCAGCTGATTGCCCTTGTTTCCCCGAGGAAAGCTGAATGCCACAAACACAGCTCCCCCATGAGAAAACAAATTGGCCGCACAATGACTCCTGTCATTTCGAACAGTCCTTAAAAGCCCGAATAACCGGCAGAACCTTTATGGACACCAAGTTCCTGCCCCCCTGAGCTGGAGAGGGCGATTCTTGTAGCTCCCTGGAAAATGAATTGAGATGCATTTGTCTCCAAAGATTGAGTGGAGCTTTGTCGTATATGCAGCGAGAAGCCGAGACTGTGTGTGCGTGTGTGTGTGTGTGTGTGTGTGTGTGTGCGCGTGTGTGTGTGTGTGCGTGTGTGTGTGTGTGTCTAAGAGTTTGAAAACAAGGCATGAAATGAAACATCTGTCTTTCTCCCTGCATCGCTCGGGGGCCTGAGAAGACATTCAGAGCGAGCAGCAAAGCAACCATTTTTTTTTTGGTTTGTCATGTAAGTTACCCGAACGGCACGATAAAGTCGTTTCTTCAGGGCGCTCGCATCCCATCAAAAGCTACACAATGTCCCTGTAAACACAGTGGCGCTTTATGGCATATACAGCAAATAAAGTGCAATCATCACCCCGGTAATGCACCCGACAGGAATAGCTTCCCGATTCATTATGACAAGACGAAGCTGCATGCTTGTTCCCCCCCCCCCTCCCCTCCTACATCTTGGTGCTAAAATGGTAAGTCAATTTGTTGGCTTTGTCAATCCCAGGGGACCTTTTTCAATGTGTCACATCAGCGTTAATTGCCATAGACGTATGAAACAGCAGCCCCCTCCTCGCTGCTCCGGCACTCGACAGCCCCCGCCCCAGCGGCAATGACACTAAGTGCACCCCTGTGTTCTTCCCCGCACGGCTCCTCTGAGGTTGTATTCTAAACAGGCTTTGACAAGTCGATGTATTTTATAGACGATGGTGATTACTTCCATATTCCGCAAAACAGACAGACAGTTTGTCAGAAAAACAAAAGAGGGGGGAGGGAAACGATCGGATTCTAGGAGGTTCAGCGCATTACATATGGAATGAAAGATGGAGGTTTTCCCTGGCAGTCGCTCAGAGGTCAAGAAACGATTCGTTCCTTCAGGAAAATGGCCTGAAGTTAAAGGTACAGTCTAGGGACCGGAGGCAGGAGGCAGGAGGTTTGGCAGGGAAAGAATCCTGCACTCACTCGAGCCACCATCACCGGACTGAAGACTCTCCTCACCTTTTCATTTAACGCGGCTGAGGCAGAGCGGTGCCAGAGGCCCGGCGTCCTCAACGAAGCGGCGTGAGGTCAGCGGAGAAAACCTGGAGCGGAGCTCAGATGGAAGGACGACAAAGTGAGAACCAATCAGTAAAGCAGAAATGTACAGGCTGTTTAAAGGAAGCCGACTATCAGGCCTTTTAGACATCCATATGCTATGCTAATATGCTAATTATATATAATAATAATAATAAGATATTAATAATAATAATCCTCAACTTTTAATACATATTTTTGACCTTTGGAGACTTCCATAACTTTGCGTGCAAAACGCACTCTGGGCCCATTACGGATAATATCTGTTTTTGAGTCATGAGCTAACCGTGTTACCGGATATCGTTATTGTCAACCCTCGTCGTAAAAGCTGCCAGTACAACGGCGCACTGTTCTACTCTGTGTCGATCTTTCAGTTGAAAGGCAGTAAGACGAGTTATTGGGTTATTCTTCATACCTTTTTCCCGCCATAAGAAGAGGAGAAAGGAGAGGGACTCAGCTCGTGGAAGAACACAGCTTCCTTAAAAGCCATGTCTATACGCTGGAAAACAACGGTGGAGGCTAATCTCTGGAATGATTAATAATGGAATATGTTTTATCATCAACTTCTGTTATTATTACTATTATTATTAATTCATTTATTTTCACGGTAACTTGTGGTTTGTGCAAAGATTTGGTAAAAAACATTTCTTAAAGTAAGGTTTGATCTCTGCGATGGAGAGATATCATTTCTGTGCGTCTGGTCATGTGACTTACACCAGACCTCCTTGAAAGACTTGACACTTACACCTTATTTTGAATTTAAATAAAGAATCTCCGTTAGCTACTAGTGCCCAGGGCCCATGAAGGACCCCAACCCCACTACAGGGGAGAAGGGGTTGAAGAGGCCCCAGGGACGCCCCCCCAGCCACCGTACCCCCAGGAGCCAGAAGCGTCCTCAGGCCCCCATCCTCATCAACTTTAAGTTTGATGAAGTTTGATCCATGTGCTTACCGTGAACAGCTGCTGACTGAAAGCGCAGATCTTTGCGATAAACGCCGCCATTGACCTCCTCGCCACCTCCCCTGAAGGTTTTCACGATGAACTACATTTTGAACGCTTCTGAGTTGTCTCCCCTTCACTTCTGTTACGCTCGGGGTCCAAGTTGAAAAGGCCAAAGAGAAGACTCTCAGAGGTCACTGTTGGGAATAGAGAATGGGACCAGGACCGGCGCAACCTTGTGACGTCAATTCCCAGAATGCATTGCGATCTTAGCAAATATTGTGTTTTTTTTTTTTTCCAAATCATATAAAAACTCAGACATTCAAATGCAAATCATATTAATATAGCGGATGCCGACATTAGTCTGAACGGACCCACGGGTCTCGATGGTCCCAGTTCTTTTTAAGAGCTCAAATTTCTCGGCCGCCCCTCATGGAAGCAGCTGCGTCCAGGACGCGCTGGGTAAAGCCGATAAAACAGTCAAGTCGGGACAGTCAGGTGTCAATTGTCATCACATGCACACAAAAAAAAAGTAATCCACTCCGCTTTGGCCTCTCTTGACAAGCAGACTTGCAGAGGGAGGAGGAGAAAAGGCTCTCTCAAGAAGGAGGGTGAAGTTTTCCTGTCACAGAACATAAAGAGTTGGAATCTGACATGGAGCAGAGGGACGTTCTGCCGGTGCCGGCCGGTATGTGACTGCATGTGTGTGTTCGGGAGGGGCGCGCTGTGATTTATTAGCATTGCAGGTCTCAACAACAAGTCAGCTGTTTGTCTTTTGACCAGGTGGCAAGGGACAAAAAGGGCACCCCTCCCCCCCCATACCTCCCTCCCATCTCCAGAATAGGCTAGAATTCACACTGTGTACGTTTGTGTGTGCGTGTGTGTGTGTGTGTGTGTGTGGGTGTGTGTGTGTATGCAAATCAGTCTAATTCAGCCGTCTCCACAAGGACACTTGGAATCATTCTGCTCTTTTCGCAGCCTTCAGCGACAATCGCGCCGCAGTGCCGCGCATACATAGGGAACGGCATGTGGCGACCATTTCCTCTAAATGTGTCAACAGGATGCAACTCTCACACTGTGCCTCCCAGAAGATTGATAATGAACGATTGGCTCATTAACAGAGACTATTAGCCATGTCCACATGTGCAGTCCCGTGAGTGGGTGGAGCGCTCTCTGAATGGACACACTGCAATATGAAGACTAATTGCCTTTGAAGACGGAGTCTGTATTTTCTCCTCTAATTCTCCAAGGGCTCACAGACAGGCCATAAGTTGGCAATAATTGCCGCAATTTTCAGTGTCATTTACTCATTTCCACAGTGGAAGGAACGTTCCGGGCCTTATTTCCTCACGCCGCTGCCCGGGACTTGGAGACTCGGCCTGAAAGCGAGACATCGGTGTGAATTCCAGAAGACAAAAAAAGAAAAATGTCTTAATTACAATCTTCAAAAGAAACTGATCGCTGGCAACCAAACCACAACTTTATGAGCCGGGCGCCTTTCAGAACTCACACGCTTCGTCTGTTAACACCAAAAAGCAGGATAAAGTTTTGGTTGATACGGAACTTTAATCGCATATCAGCTTATTCTAACATATAATATGACCTTTACTTCCTGTTTCTGTGGAAACTGAGCCACCGCCAAACTTACATGCGTTCAACCTCTGACTCCGCTGACCCCCAGGGGTCAGACAATGAAACTCTGACAGACCAGCACCACCTGGAGTCCAGATTAAAAAAGGAGGGGAGAAAATCCTCCCAGTGACAGACTTTGTTTGTGGGCAGCTACAGCGCCCGCCCCCAGATTTATTACAACCATTTAAAATGAATATGAATAAAATCTGATGCAATGATTACTTTATTTTATATACCCATGATCTTTAATTCAAATTATTCCCAACAATCTAACCTTTAATAACGTCAAGAAAACAAAAACAAACAAAAAAATCCCATTTCTCAACAGGTTTGTTTGTGTGAGCAGGAACTCTGAAGCTGTGAACAGTGACTTCCTGTTTGACTGGGGTATAAATATGAGGTGACACAGGCCTGATTCTCTCTGAGGTTCTTCATCATGATGAAGACCAGAGAACACAGCAATGAGGAGCAAAGAAAAGTTGGAGAGCTGCACAAATCTGACAATGGAGACAAGAAAATCTCTCAGCAGTTCAAAGGTCAGTTTGAACAGTTAGATCAATAAAGAAGAAGTTTAAAGAGACTGGAGATGTTAGACATCAACCTGGAAGAGGACGTGTCTGTAAACTGACCCCACACACTGTGAGAGGCTAGAGAGATCAGAGGTCAGTTGAATCTTGGGATCAGAAAGTCTCCCTAACCACCATCAGATGGCGCCGACACCAACACCAGCTGTTTGGGAGGGTAGCAAGAAAAAAGCCTCTGCTGTCGTCCACACACAAGCTAACGCTGCTACAAGCTAACGCTGCTACAGTTTGACAAACACCACTGGGACTTTCACTGGAACAAGGTCAGAGGTCAGATGAGATCAAAGTAGAGCTTTATGGCTACAAACATCAAGTGGTGTAGCAAGAATTTAACCTTGGAGAACAGCACCTCATGCCCACTGTGAAGTCTGTTGGTGGATCTGTGATGCAGTGGAGTTTTTTTTCTTCCAAAAGCCGTGGCCATCCCATCTGTAGTACAAAAAAAGTATACGTGATCTAAAATGTGGGCATGAAATACACCTACTGGATCAATGTTGTATTATTTTGCGTATATTTTCTATACCTTTTATGTAAAGAATATAAATGGATGCTTGTGCAGCTAACATTTCTGCATCTGTCAGAAATGCCACCAGTGACTCCTCCCCCTCCCCCCGCTGTAAACAAATGAAGGTGTCATAGCGAAGAAAGGGCTTAGTTGTATATAAAAAAAAGAAGCTTATGTCTACTGGGCTTTGTGGAGGCCACGAACAAAATGATCTTCTGAAATCCACAGACGGTCCCTGGATCCCAGAAAGCTGGAATAAAAAAACTCCAGAGATGTTAGAAACCCTCCATCTCCAATCCTTGATCCAAACACAGTTAGCGGTGGAAACAGGACTAACGCTTACATCTGTATTTCTGTCTCCTGGTTTGACAGGTATGATAAATAACGAGTCACATCTCGATGGTATTATAGCGGGTCTTAAGAGAGAAAAAAAAATAAAAGAAAAGGGGCGTTTCCCTCCATTCTTATCTGGGAAGGACTGACAGGCGGCGCCGGTTTCCTGTCCAAATTCCCCGTGATGGTTCGGACACATGAAAAGACATCTTGCTGCGTGAGTGCCGGAGTGAGGCGAGACCCTGTCGCCTCAAAGCCCCCTGTGGTAAATTATGACGTGCGTTTGGTGCCTGTCATTACCTCGCCGCCAATTCTTTCTTCCTCTGTCCGTGAAGGGGGGCGGCGAGATAATTAATGCGTTTGTGAGTCCTCACACTTTGGTGACACACTTGACTCCATTTAATAAATGATGTCCCGTATTTTCTCATTCATTATAATGTCATTAAGACACTCCAATTCCCCCCGCTGCTTTAACCTTTTAGCCCACGTCTCCGCCGAAGCCCCTCCCCCCGGTCGGCCCCAGCTCCTCGCTCTACACCTCTCACTTCGACTGGAGCTATGCTGTTGTCCCTGACAAGTCCCCAATCCCCTGCGTTGTACAAGCAATTCCCCTTAATTATTGTCAACAGTATTTTTTTTTTCTAAAACCCAATAAGATTAAAAATATGACCTTCTAGAGTAAAATAGGAAATAAACATCGATTTATATGCATGAATTGAAATGTGTTTTTTTGTAAAGACGGTTCCACGTAGAGAGTAAAATATGAACTACTGGAGTCAAACACGATGTAAACTAAAGAGATCTCCCCGGGGTCCATTCTTATCATTTGGACTAAATTGGAACTACGTTCGCAAAATCATGGCTCAAACACGATTTGAGATAAAACGCCCCCTAGTGTCAGAAATATACAACCAGTCTTTCCCAAAATGAATCCAGTTCTTCCTCACACTTAGGTCCATGTGCGTATAAAATTAGAAAATGATCCCTCTACTAGTTTTTGAGTTTGGTCCAGTTACCGTTGGTTTTTAGTAAAACAAAATCCAAAGATTAGGAAGTCATGTTGAAGTCATGAGTTTTTTTTTGGATAAACTCCCTCAGTGATTATTATAAGAACTATTAAAGTAAAAATAAAATGTACTCAAGATAGACCTCCTTTAGTCGATTCATATGCACCACATTTGGAACCAAATCAGGAATTATGGCCCGCCAACCTTTGGAGATAAAACTCCCCCTAGTGTCAGAAATATACAAGTGACCTTTCTCAAAATCAATCCAGTTCTTTCTTGCACTAAGGTCTATGTCGCTCTAAAATCTGAAAATGGCCCACGAAATGGTTTTTGAGTTATCGCGCTGACATGAAGGATCTACGGCGGACGATTCCATAATCCCACTGGCTTTTCGGGGGTTTTAATTCCGGAACCGATCCACTAGCTCTTCTGAAAAATAAAAAAAAGCCCAGTTTTGACAGAGATGAGACTCTGTAGCAGATGCACCAAACCCTCGTACAACAAGCAAAACATTTTCAGATCTTTCACAGAGTGCACAATGTCAAACTCCCGGGAAGAATGCTAAGCGCTCTCAGCCGGCAGGTACAAACAGAGAGACTCGCCAACGCTCCGCCGACCCAGTTCGAAGGCCCGGCTTTCATGAAGCAGACGTAACAGATGCTCTTTCTAAACACTTATACGTACAGTGTTAAGATGCCCTTTTTTTGTGTCCGTATGAAGAGAAAGAAGATTTTGATTCATTACCCCGGACAAGGATGAGTCAACTTTTAAGGAGTCATTTATTACTACTTACACATTCAGCGCAGTGAGTCTGCTTGTACACGCAGTCGAGCATTTCTGTTCATTTCCTGCCGGTGATAAATTTACTCTCCGGGTTCTCTCTTGGATCGCTTTCGTATAGAGGGAGAACACCCTGCACAAAATCACAGTAGGAAGGGAATGTGGGAATCTAAATGGGGCGAGATGGCTTGGAAAGAGAGAGGATTAGCATGTGTGTGTGTGTGTGTGTGTGTGTGTGTGTGTGTGTGTGTGTGTGTGTGTGTCTGTTATACCTACCCTTGAATTGGCATGGGACCACCAATGCTTGACTCGTTTAACTGCTCATTTATAACAGGTGTGGCAGCATTAAACACTGCAGGTCCGAAGTCCGATCTCCCCTTCCCCTATTTTGTGCCTTAATCACGGCCGACTAAAAACCTAATCTGGCTCCAGATCAGCGGCCCGGGGCCGATTAAAATCTCGCCCCGATAAACACGTTGTGCGGAATCTCATTTGTTCCAAATTGCCGCTATTAATCGTCGACTCAAACAGGAACCGCATCGTCTTTAGGCGTAAGAATTAAAGGGTACGGTTACGACGCTCTCGCTTATAAAGGACCTGGGTGGCGTTAAGTTAAGAAAAGATCAAACGTCAAGTCTAATAAGGTGAAAAACATTGTCGTGTTTGAGATTGCGTGTATAATCAGAAGCCAAACTTTTACGACTCTTCTAATTATATTGTATTCTGAATAATTTGTATTTTCTGCAGTTATACTGTTTACCCAAAAAGTCGGGGATTTTATCGAATCGCCTTGGCGGCAGAGACGGATCCTTCGTTTTAACGCGACAACTCAAAAACCACGTCAGAGTTCATTTTCAAATTTTAAACCGTCATTGCCTTAGTGAGTGGAAGAACTGGATTGATTTTGGGGATGTTACTGCCACTTGTGGGAGGTTTATCCTTCAAAATTTTGGGCCATTATTTCTCCACTATTGGTCCCATGTTGTTCAAATTTGTTTTTTTATGAATCGATTTGAGCAGTTCTATGTTGTAAATGTCATATTTCACTCGAAAAGTTCATATTTTATTCACTAGGTGGAGCTTTTTGTCCAAAAAAAAAAAAAAATTGGGGGGGGGGGGGGGGGGGGGGAAATAACTTTGGTCGGATTTATGAATCGACTTGTGCAGATCTTTCTTAAATATCACCTTTCACTCTAAACGTTCTTATATTACCCTCTAGGAGGAACTTTATTAAAAGAAAATATTTATTTTCTTATATTTAAGTTCCTCAGCATCGCTTTGATTTATTCCAAATTTGCTGAATGACTCAAAGATAGGAAACTTTTTAAAAGAAAATTTCCACAAAAACACAATTTTCCAGACGTAACTTCACATTTAAGAGGAAAAGTTCCCTCGGGGGGGATTACTTGTACGACGTAGCGGATCGGGGTCTTTTTTGTGTGGATGTAACCCTTGCTGTCAGGGACGACGGCGTAGGACTAGTTTTTCTCAGTTGCACATCAGGTTCAGTCTCTTCTTCTATAATCGGCTACTTCCTAAATCTAACACTACATTTATGGACACTATATGAAATCTGACAAGCTGAAATAAGTTCAGTCCCATTCCCTCCATTCTTTGAGTGCACCATTCACCAGCCGGTCCGGTAGGAGATATTACATCTTTTTTTCTATTGGTGTTTCAATGATGAGGGGAGAAAAAAAAAGAAAAAAAAAAAGACTCCTGGGCACCTTCAATTAAAATCCAGCCATAATAGTTCTCCAACTCATAACTCATTCTTCGTTAGATATAGTGCCAAATCTCATTTTACACTGTCTGATGGGAGTACTCTGGGATTTGGAAATCATCCTTCCCTTGTATGCCGGCGCTGCCTCCTCTTCCTCCTGAGGCATTAACGTGAATTTCCATCCTGAAGTCTTTGTCCTGAATAGATGAGGTTTTATTTTCCCGCGTGTTGTTCCTTATATCATCGTTTAATCACCGGTTTAATCGTTAATACAGTTTGAGCGAGAATCTCTTTGTACCTTATCTCATTGTGCTTTGAGAGTTAATTGCTGAAATGCACATATCATTAAATCTACCGCCGAGAAATTTGCATAAATGCAAAGAGAAAAAATTGGGGGCTTTCCAATTTAATCCCTTTATACACAATTCTATCAAAATGAAGATTTACCCGTTAATATATACATTATTACAGATATACAATGTTTGCACAAATTCACAGTATGAGGTCACCTAAAACATAAACGTACATAAACATTATCCATTGCGTTGTACTTGAAACTATTTATTGTGGTCACCAAGAAAATAAAAATACGGTTAAATTATTTGGTTCCAGATTTAATTTATTCATTAAATTTCTATGAAATTCTAAATTTAAGCATATAAGCATTAATAATTTGGAAGTTTATAGAGAGTCAGATAAATGGGACTGAAATACATTTCATGAGTCACTGATAGATAGATAAAAATGTAAAGAATGTTCTGAAGAAACTGTTTCACCCTTATTTAACTTTTTTCTTCGATTGAATCAAATTATATAATTCTGTTGAGTAAATCCAACCCGCCAATAATACTCCAAAAAATATTCTTGCAAATCAAATACGACCTCTAAAGCCATGGTTATGCCCCCAACCCCCCGAGGCCCTGTTGACCTTTGGTGTCCCCCAAGGCTCCATCCTTGGCCCCTTATTCTTTAGCCTATACATGTTGTCATATTATAAACAGGTTCAGTCACATTTTTCAATAAGAAATAGACTCAAAATGAGCTCAACCAAACATTTATTAAAGGGTTTAAAGTGAAGTTTTTGTCAGGTTGATCGACACGTCAACAAGCATTCTTCAAAATATTGGCCTATTTAGGTCCCAAAGTTTAATAAAAGTATCTAGAAGTAAACATAGTCTACTTCTTGTCAACTTAAATCAACTTTATTTCTTATTTGCCAGAGGACGTACTTTTAGATTTTAGCTCTCCTGAAACGTTTCAACAAAATCGTTACTCCACACGGCTGTGAAAAAGATCCCCGCCTGATGTTTTTATATTCTTTAATGGGATTCTCACTCTAAAACAACGGCCTGACTAAACACAAAATGCTACTTTTAAATAATTCTCTTCAATAAAAAAAAACATATCAAATCATTAGCTCCGCCTTCTGCCGCAAGAACTGAGACCCCAAGCGTCTTCCGATACCTGGAGAGCGGCTTCATCGTTTTCGGCGTTAGCTCAGGAGACGAGGTGGCCGTTTTGAAAGGTTGGAAGTTCAATGACATTTAGATTAAAAGTTCGTATTATATAAGCGTTGTTAGCATTTCTTCAGCTAGTGTTCGGGAGTGCGTGGACAAATAAAGGCTTTAGCTTCTCAAGACTGAGAGGAATACGTTTTTTAGATCGGTGGTAGTAGCAGATATCGGTTAGCGCCGAATTTGACAAATCACGTCCTCCGAGTTCACAAGCTCTCCTTTCACATTTGACTTAGTACCCAGATGTGTCCACCGGGGGGCGCTGTTGTGTTTGGTTTTGGCCAG